>CM031237.1:155098040-155183040 GCA_018340775.1 Taxus wallichiana var. yunnanensis
ATTCCATGCCCATCATCAAATAAAAGTAATGAGTCAAAGAAAAAGAACTAATTTAGGAATACGTGGGCACTACATCTTCAAGATTCTCATATCAATGACTGGTCAATGTAGAACCTCTACAATGTTTACCTTTGGATTAGCCTTGAATTGCATCCGAATTGCGTGTGGGTTGTGATAACATCTTCCATGGTTATAATCCTCTCTACTTGGTATAGCTCACCATCGATAGTTTTGTTGTACAACTAGTAAATGCATCGCCATGAAACCACTCCCTAACATGTGCAACGTAGGTCAGCCTGCACAATCTTGCCATGGTCAATGTAGAACCTCTACAATGTTTACCTCTGGATTAACATTGAATTGCACACAAAACTCCATGTGGGTTGTGACATCATCTTCCATGGTTATGGTCCTCTGTACTTAGCAAAACTCATCCTTGACAGCTTCGCCACATAGCTAGTAGACGCATTGGCCATGACCTTGCTCATTGACACGTGTAATGTATGTGAACATCCAATCTTACTTAAAATCACAAGAATATCATTTCAATACCTCCACATCCATACCAACATTCATCAAACTTTCCATTTACTCCCCAACAAAATTCTCAACAAAACACAATTTTTTTGTGCTTAAGTGTCCCTAAAAATAATTATATTCATATGCTACCATGAAATTTCTCAATCATTATTTTAATTTATTATATAATTTAATACTAGAGTGCATTAACTTAATGGTAAACTATTTGATTAAACATCAAACTTCACCACCCACTTTGAATGCATGTTAATTTCCTTAAACAACAACTACGAAGATAACATAACCTCCTTGCTCTCACCTGTGACCTTTAAAATTATGCTCGATAGCATTGGTGGCTACCTCAACTGCATCAACCCAGCCACCGATATAAGCTCCTCCTAGCCAAATCATGGGAGGCATGTTTGACACATTTCAAAATGAGTGGGACAACACATTAGACCAAGTTTTTAATCCTCCATCAAACCCCTTCTTCATCATCTATCATCCTCTCTCATTTTTTAGCTTCCTCATGTTTTAATTCTACCATCCATCCCCTTCGATGTTTCCATCATAAATTTCAAGAATTATTTCTAGTCATAATCTATTTTATACTTTCATGTATTGTTTGATATCTCCATTTATATCAAATCATACACATTGAAAACATGAACAAGAATCAAAGCTTTCTCCTCAAACCAATGCCTCACTTGAGATTGGGTTAAAGATCAAAAGAACTCAAGATAATAAAATTAAACCAAGTTTGTTTACCTCTTTTTATCTTGAGTGGGATTTGTCCTTGTTTAACTTGATTTGCCCCAAAATTGATTGTTTTCTCCAAGATGAATGTTTGTGTGCTTGATTGATTGTTGGATCTTGAATTTCACATAACTTGGTGTGTTGTTTGATCTATTAGGTGGCAAGAATTTAGTATGATTCTTCTAAGATTCATTTATTTGTATGGAGAAGGTGGAATTAATTTATATAAGCCACATGGAGAAATAGAAGGTTGAGATGAAGCCATGGTGTAGGATGATCAATAGTCGAGATTTGATTGAGAGGGAGGAAGGTTTTAGAAATGGTAGAGATTTTTATATTTTGAATTCATAGAAGTGGTAGAAGATGAAGGTTCTAAAAATGGAGAACCTTAGAAGAGGATTAGGTTTAGTTAATGATGATTAGATGAGAGATTATCTAGAGGATTTGTATGAGAGATTAGGAGGGTAGGTGGAGGTAGGTAGGTAGGAATTTTAAATTCCTAGAAATATAAGATGATGTGATTAAATAATTGATTAGATAAATTAATTATGTTTAAAGGGTATGTGGGATGTTGTAGGGTTGCGTGTGATGAAGGGATAATTGATAAGAGAATTATTTTAGGTGTATACATTTTCCCCATCTTTGAAAGGTCTTTGGGTCTAGAGAAAGTAATGGCTTTTAAAGAAGATAAAAACAAATTGGGTAGGGTTATGCCCCTTTGAGGGGTCATGTGGGATATATGAGAAAAATGACAACTCAAAAGAAGATAACATGTTAGTAGATAAAACAACATGTGATGAGAATGGGATAAGTTATAATTAATGATATGGTTTGCCTAAATTGAGGTGATCTGATCGGTCAATTTATTATTGTAAAATCAATAGATTGATAGTTCCCAGAAACGGTATATACGAGGATCAAAGTTGATGAGACTATTACCTAGATGTTCCCCACTCAATGATATATGAAATGGGGAAGTCATAAATATTTGATTGCTATATAGATTTTAAATTCGCAAACTTGGATGTGCCCAGGGAAATGATATATGCAAGGGGAGCTGCAAGCTTTGAATAGGTTGATTGATTGATTGATTGATTGATGATAAATTGATGATAAATTGTTTATAAAGTGATTATAGTGATTAAATCCATCTTTATATTACATGATACAAGTATGAGTTTAGGAGTTAACCAACTCGAAGGATGATTGATGATTATAATGTGAGATAGTCGGAGATTTGATGATGTGATGATTATTAGGATGGATAGGATATGGTGTGGATATGATGTTCTTTAGATGTTTGATAGGGTATGGGATGTTTCTAGATGAATGGATATTTAGTATATGAAGGACTAGTGATGATTTTGTTAGTAGGGAGAATATGTTGAAGGAGAATTAGAATAGTTGGTTAACATACAAATGAGGATGGGAAAGATTTTATGGGTGGATGAAGACATGGTGATAGATGTGATAAATGGGTGAGATTAGTTCCCTGAATTTTATGCTTTCATGCAATGATTGGCTTGGAGTGATCAATAAATTAATGGATTGATTAATTGATATATTGATGATTCCCCGCGCAATGATATATGCAAGTGAGCAATATTGACAAAGTTATGACCTTGGGTATGCCTCGATCAATGATATATGAAAGGGAGAAGTCATAAATTATGGATGGATTGATTGAATTGTTTAGATAATTGATTCGGATTGGAGTTGAATAAATTGATCATTGTTGAAAAGAATGCAAACATGATTCGGGAGCTAACTAACGATGGAGAATTATTGGTGTGATAAGGATGTGATTGAAAGATCAATGATTGAGGAATAAAAATAATAAGATATGACGGGGTGATAGTATGATCCTCCTAAGTGGCAAGGAGAGCGATATGGTTAGTGATGGGTAGTTAGGAGAGATATGTACTTGGATTGGATGAACAATTTATAATAAAGAGAGATGGTTAGCTTAGATGAAGGTTGGTTGTTAGATTGTTGATAAATTGGTTGGTTGATAATTGATGGTGGGAGATGATGGGAGAGGATGAATTTGATGGGGAATTTTTGTCTCCATTTTGCACAAATTGTCCATTGTTTTTAGCATTAGCAACCTTATTGTTGTGGCATAAAGTAAGATGCACCATAATATGCAAAATTCACATTTACCTTATTTTCATATGCCCCAAAATAAATCAAAAATGAAAATATGTACAACTGTCCTCATGTCATTGAAAGGACTCAAAAAAAAAAAAAAAGATTCAAAACCATCTTAATATCATTAGACAAATATGACACAACAAAAATAAAAATACCAAGGCATGTAGATGAGACACTCACAAAAAAAGTGAATGTGATGCCCCTTTTTTAGTTTAAAGATCCATGTTTGGTGATTGATGATGAGATTTAATTGATTGATTTTCCCTAAGCAAGGATGCATGCGAGGGGAGTGGTATTGGGAATGATGTATCCCAGGAAAAGTTGCACCAATTGGTTTGTTTGAGGATAAGAATTTTAAACCGAATTTAGGAAGAGAACGATTTTGGATCTGTGAGGTTAATATGTTTTATTGAATTATTTTGAATTTTATGATTGTTTTGGATTATTTTGATTTTATGATTTTTTTGGTTTTTTAGATTTTAAACAAAGTGAGGGAAGGGGAAATGTAAAGGGAGAAAACTTGTTCTAGTGTCACTATGACATTGATAGTGAATTAAAGGTGGGTAGATATGATCCATGATGAGACAACTAAAAAAATTCAAGATATGGTGGGAAGGATAGGATACAATGGATGAAAACATTTAGTATAGGATAGTTGAGGGATGTTCAGGGTGGAGTATGATGGGACGATAGATAGGATGGGATTGAGGGATGTAAAAATAGAACTTGACTTTATCCTATAAGCACCAATTTTTTTTGGATGGGATAACTAAAAGGATTCAAAATAAAATGGGTGAGAAGAGGATAGGATAGGATGGGATATGATATGATAGGATGGATCTAGGATGTATGAGGGATTTTCCAAAGACCACATTACATATGACAACATGCCCAATCATCTAGGATATACCAAGATGTTTCCCAAAACAGATCCCAAGATTGCCTCAACATATTTAGAAAGGCCAAAATTTGAAGTTAAGCATATATGATAAGTATGATGGTGATGATAGGGATGATACACCATTAGTCCTATAGGTTTTATTAAATATGTAGTGTCGACTTGTGGCTTACATAATATATTTTCTTGTCATATTTCATTAATGTATGCTTTCATATATTTAATAGGTTGGCCTTGGTGTTTTTCATAACATAGGAATGGTATATATACGTAGTAGTAAGGAGTAGTTAATCATCATATTGAGCACTTGAGTCTTATTATATGGTTTGGAGGTTTCCCCCTTGAAGTGGCTAAGCTATTCTACTTGTATATTGTGATCATTTATCTACAATTTTGTGTTCTTTAGTGTTCTATTGTTGTTGATATTCAAATTTATCCAAGTAATTTCATTACAAGTGGTATTAGAGCTTGATCTCGGCTAGAACTACGTTAAAACCCTAATTGTGAAGGTTCGGCTATATCTCAAAAAAAGTAGCAATTTTTTTGTAATTTTTGTGGTGTTGTGAAATTAGTAAAGTAAGATTATCTCCAGATTATAAGGTTTTTGACTTGATTTTCAAAAGTTATATCATTTTAGGGTTTTTCATAAATTCGCTACCTAGGCTACAATTTTGGGAATTTTTCTAAGTTTCTTATATTTTTGGAAAGCTTGCAAAAAATAATCTAGTGTTTTTTTCTATGTTTCTCTCTATTTGGCATCATAGTGGCATCATAGATAGCCTCCTAACTTGAGGAAATAGTAAACAACCGCATGAATAATGTGCATGCTAATTTTGGTCATAAACATCGCAATAAAGGGAGAAATGATGTCATAATTAGACAATGTGAAGGGTGACATGAAAATGGAATTTTAGTCATTGTAGGAGTTGCTACATCTCGAGCTCATGCCAAAAGTATAGCAATAATTCCCATTTGAGTTACATGGGCTCTTCAAGAAATGCACACTTCGATTCTAACCACACCAACTAGGGGATCCTCTGCACACACCACAATATCTTCTAATCAATGGCATGCCATTATTCTGAAAGTGGAAATGCATTACAAGTTGGATGGAAAGGATCTTCTCAATTAGATTACCCAAATGGATAATTTATTTGATCTCGCATCGAGATCCCACCGGGACAAAAAGGTGGCCATGGAATCTTTATATCTAGAACATAACCAATTTGTTTGGTATCATTGGTTATGTGCTCAAAGGAAAAAGAATGGTCTTAGTGTCACATGAAAAACATTCATTGAAGAGCAGAAAAATTCACTATAGTTCTAGTGTGTCGGAGAATTACTTTAGCCAATTAGTAAAGTTACAACAAACAAGTTCAGTAAAGGATTATGTTCATCAATTCCAAAATATATCCTTATGTATGGAGACTATTAGAAGAGGTTATCTGAAAGACCTATTTCTTGGGGATCTTAAGGACCGCATTGAGAATGAAGTTTGCATGTTTAATCCACTTAAGGTTTCTAATTTTATTATCGTGGCACATAGCGCAAAGGATTTTTCCCCAATAAAGGTAGACTTTTACTAACATAAAAGACCGTAGCATCTTACCGTCATTGTATCCTTGGCCAATTAGACTGACACCTTAATAGATTGAAGAAAAAAGAGCAAAAGGGTTATGTTTTAACTATGACAACAAATATGGACCAGGTCATAAATGTGCTTTGAGAAGAATTTTTTTACATTGAAGGGATAGGTGAGGAAAAATAATATGAGGAAACATCAAGTGATGAAGTAGAAAAACTAGAGGAAGAATTTGAAGATCCCTATTTGGTTATCTCATGCCATGCTCTATATTGTATTAGCATTCCACAAACCATTTAGGTCATGGGTTATCTTAAGAAGAAGAAGGTGACATTATTGATTGATTCAGAAAGAACACATAATTTCATCAATAATAAGCCAGATTTGAAGAAGGCTAAATTGTTTCATCTACCTAACACATGAATTTCAAGTAATGATTATAGATGGTGGCATAGTCCAATTTTCAAGGAAATGTCATAAAATCATATTTATGATGGGTGACTACAAAATGGAATATACTATGTTCACAATTCCCATGGGTGGAGTTGATATTGTCTTAGGTGTTGAGTGGCTCACAACTTTTGGCACCATAGAGCTAAATTTCCAGGAGTTGTTCATGTGCTTTCATTATGAAGGAAGATAGTTCAAACTTTAAGGACTACATGTAAAAAATCCTCAGGTGGTTAACTCTCACCAAATGCAAAATATTCTTAAAAATGGGGCTGAAGGATTTGAAGCACGATTGTTCTTCATACAAGTCCAACCACCAATTATTGTAGCACATCTTGATCTTCATAAGGTTATTGATAAACATGCAGTTGTCCTTGAGGATCCTAAAGAATTGCCTCTTGAAAGAGATCATGATCATGCCATTCAATGAATTCCAAGAATCCAAACCCCAACATCGTGCCTTATAGATACACAATGTGCAAAAGAGTGATATTTAGAAGATGGTCGAGGAAATATTGAAAATGGGTATTATTCATCATAGTTAGAGTACTTATTTTTCTCCAATAGTGATGGTGTGTTACAAATATGGAAGGTGGCACATGTATACGACCACACGGAACTTAACAAGTACACTATCAAAGATAAGTTTCATACTCTTGTTATTGATGATTTGTTAGATGAGTTTCATGGTACATTTTATTTTACAAAACTATATATTTGTTCTAGGTATCACAAAATTAGAGTAAAGAAAGAGGATATTTATAAGATACCCTTCATAAATCATCAAGGGCATTATGAATTTCTAGTGATGTCTTATGGTCTTACTAATGCACCATCCAAATTTCGTAGTTTGATAAATTATGTATTCAACCATTCCTATGGAAATGTTTCCAGGTATTTTTGATGATATCCTAATCTACAACAAATCATGGGAGCAACATGTGCATCATGTAAATACAATCTTAGAAGCCCTAGAGAAACATCAACTATATGCCAAGCCTTCAAGTGTTCTTTTGGGGTATAAGAAGTGGAATACTTGGGCCATATTGTATCTCATGAAGGTGTTAAGGTAGACCCTCGAAGATGAAGGCCATGGTGAAATGGTAAGTTTCAAGAACCCTAAAGCATTTATGAGGTTTCTTAAGTCTCAGAGGCTACTATAGTAGATTGATAAATAACTATGGAAGTATAACAACACAACTCACAACATTATTGAAGAAATACTCATTTCATTGGAATGAGGAAGCTTCTAGGGCATTTGAAAAATTGAAGGCAATGATGTGCACCACCCCAAAGTGTTGAAAACCCCAAATTTCTCCAAGACTTTCATAGTTGAATGTGATACTTCAAGAAATGGGATAGGGGCAATACTCATGCAAGAAGGATATCCCATAGCATATGAGAGTCATAAACTAAAAGAAAATAACTTTTTGACGCCCCCTATGAGAAGGAAATGATGGAAATATTATATGCAGTCAAATAATGGAGACCATAATTGATGGGTAGACACTTCAAGGTAAAGAATAATCATGATAGTTTGAAATACTTCTTGGAGCAACGACTATCCTCAAAAGAGAAACAAAAATGGGTCACAAAGATGTTGGGTTAAATGAATTTGATATTATTTGTAAGAAAGGGAAGGAAAATGTGGTCTCTAATGCACTATCTAGGAGGGATGAGTCCACAGAAGCATTGTTATGTGCAATCTCTATAATAAAGGAAGATTGGGTAGATCAAGCAATGAAAGAATGGTAGAAATATTCAGAGACCCAAACTATCATTCAGAATTTAAGAAAGATCCAACCATATTCAAAAAAATTATATAGAAGGGTCATACATTGTGGTACAAGGACATGTTATATTTGTGTAAGAACTCTACACTTAGACACTATGTTTTTCAGAGCTCAATTCTTCTCCAATGGGTGACCATTTTGGGTTCTTGAAAATTTATCGTAGAGTTAAATAAGATTTTTTTTTGTATGGTTTATTAGAATATGTTCAAAATAAATTGGCAAAATGTTTGGTGTGCCAATATAATAAGGGTGAGACCATTAAGACACTTCGGGTCTCCTACAACCTTTTTATTCCTAGAGAGAGATATGGGAAGAGGTATTTATGGATTTCATCACAAGATTACCTAAATTAGAAGGGAAAAGTGTAATCATGGTCATAGTGGATAGAATTACCAAGTATGCTCATTTTTGTGCCTTGTCTCATCCTTTCATAGCTAGTATAGTTGTCATCTCTTTTATGGACACAATTCAAAACATTCGTGCAACACCCAAAATTTTAGTAAGTGATGGTGATATGATATTTAAAGCAATTTTTGGACTGATTTTTCTCTTGTTTGGGTACCCAATTGGCCTAGAGTTCATCTTATCATCCCCATTAGGTGGGAAAAATGAGTTGGTAAATAAATGTCTAGAAGGGTATCTTCAATGTTTTACTTCAAATAAACAAGAACGTTGGGTGTAATGGTTTCCACTTGCAGAATGGTGGTATAATACTTCATTTCATGCTTCATCCAAAATGTCTCCCTTTCTAGCACTTTACGGGTACTATCCTCCATCACTCATCTCTATCTTGATGTTAAAACTTAAGGTGAGAGAAATTGAAGATCACATTCAACACCAACACGAGATACTTTATAGCCTTAGAGACAATTTGGCAATGGCACAAAACCATATAAAGCAACATGTTGATCAAAATTGTAGTGAGCGACACTTTTAAGTGAGAGACTTTGTTTTTGTATGGTTGTAGCCATATAAGTAGTTGTCCTTAAAAATAAGGATAATAAGATTGCACCTAAATACTATGGTCCTTACTAAGTGTTGCATAAAATTGGTAGTGTGGTATATAAGTTGGAGTTCTCTCAGGAAGTAAAATACATCCATTCTTCCATGTTTCTTTCTTGAAGAAAGTCATTGGGCTACACATTTCAACTCAGTCAGTTCTTCCTAAACCAGATGAGGAGGGAGGGATCATATTAGAATGTAACCAAAATACTGCGAGGACCAAATTCATTACATAGTATCCAATTAAGTAGAAGAATATGAATAGTGAAGATGTAATATGGGAAGATGAAGCATTTCTACAAAGACAACATCCAACACTAGCCAACATTGGGGACAATGTTGCTTCAAAGACAATGGGCATGTTACGCCCTTAGTCCTATAGCTTATATTAGATATTTAGTGACAACTTATGGCTTACATAATATATTTTCTTGTCATATGTCATTTATTTATGCTTTCATATGTTTAGCAAGTGGCCTTGGTGTTGGTCATAACATAGGCATGGTATATATAGGTGGTAGTAAGGAGTAGTTAATCATCATATTGAGAACTTGAGTCTTATTTTATGGTTTGGAGGTTTCCCCCTTGAAGTGGCTAAGCTATTCTACTTGCATATTGTGATCATTTATCTATAATTTTATGTTCTTTGGTGTTCTATTGTTGTTGATATTTAGATTTATCCAAGTCATTTCATTACAAAGGATGCTTAGGAAGAGTAGATGGGAGGATACCAAGCTTAAGATAGGCATATCAAGGATAACATCCTGTAACCATTATGTGCACTTGGTTCAAATTTCATTGTTCTTTGAACTTGATTGTTCTTTCTTTTGAACTCCTTATGATTTGATGTTGATTTAAGATATTATTCTTGAAGCTTGTGTTTTTGTGCATTACTTGGCCAAGATAAAAATATGATATGGGATGAGGTGATGTTGGGATATGGAATGATGAGGATATGGTCCAGGAAAGTTTTCTCTAAGTGTACTTTCCTAAGGCACCAAGGAATTGGTTTTCATCATTGGACGTTTTTTTAATATTTTGATTTTTATAATTTTTATAGGCTTTGATTGGAGACAAAACTAACACCATCTAGGTGTAGAAATGATTCAAATACATGATTTTCATGGGTTCATCGAGCTCATAGCCATTTTGTGTAGCTAGTTTATATGCTTTGGATCCAAATTTAGCAATGATGGCATATGGTCCAAGCCAATTAAGCTCAAAATTTTCCTTCTTCTCATGATCAACATTGGTATTTATTTTATTTTATTTTAGAACTAGGTCACAAATTTTAAATTCCCTTGGCCTGAATTTTTGGTTATATTAAACCTGCCTCATAGATTTTAATTGGAATTAAGATTATTAAGAGCATTTAACTTCCTCTCATCAAAGAGTTTGAGATCTTGGTGTAAAGCAATCTAATACTCCTCTTCGTTAATTACGCCTTGTAGTGAGATGCGTAGAGAGGGTAATTTGATCTCAAGAGGAAATATGACTTTAATGCCAAAGATGAGTGAATATGGAGTGGATCTAGTATAGGTACAAATGCTTATTCAATAAATCTATAATGTTGGATATAGCTGCAAAAGCCAATCACGACTAACGTCATTGACAAGATTTTATATGAGTTTTGTGATATTCTTAGTGTTTTCTTTAGATTGACCATTACTTTAGGGTCATAAGGTGTAGACCATTGACGTTGGATGCATAAATGTTTACAGAGGGTTTTGACATCTTTATTTTTGAAGGAGTTACCATTATTTGATATGATGGTGGATGGCATACCCAAATGGAAAATGATGTTATATTGGCTTGCAATAACATAAGTGAAAGGTATAGCTTCCACACACTTGGTGAAATATTCAATGGCTATGATGATGTGTTTTAGAAGTCGGATGAAGTGGGATTGAGTTTACTTATGAGAGTGAATCCTCACACAGAGAAAGACCTTAGTGATGTTATAGGGTGTAAGGTTTGTGATGGATCATGGATGAGAATAACATTTTTTTGACATGATACATATTTCTTGACATATTGGCATGCATCATGTTCCGTGGTCGAGAAAATAATAACCCACATAGAGAAACTTCTTAACTAGGGCCACCCCACTAGTATGTTCCCTACAAGTGCTAACTTGTACCTCTTTGATAGCTAGGTTGACCTCATCTAAGTTCAAACATCTCAATAAGGTTCCCTCATATCCCTACGATAGAGCATGTCACCTCTGATGGTGAAATGGGAGACTTGTTGGATGAATGATTTGTGATGGGAGCAAGTTAGATTAGGCATTAGGATACTATCATGGAGGTAATTGTAAATATCTTAGTACTAGGGTAAATGGGACCAATAATCTTGCATACCATTTCAGATTCTAGGACATCATAGGTGGGGATCATTAGTTGTTTGACCAAAAATTGGCACCATTGTGTTTCGGTGGCGGCTCAAATGAAGATCTGATGGTAACCATGACATTTGTTGATTTATTGCTAGCACAAGGGACCCATTCAAAATAAATGTTTTAAAAAATATTTCTTGAAGTTGTCAAGAGCATGTGCTTGTAAGAAATCAATATGTCATCCTTTGTCTAATATTCGTCATTTACCTATTTGATAACCAACTGTGACTCACCATAGACTAAAATATTCTTAATGTTCCATTAGATGACAATTTTGAGAATAGAGTTGAGATATTCATATTCAACAATTTTATTTATACAAGGGATATTGATGTGGAATGCCTTGGGATTAGGTCTCCTTGTGCTTTATGATGAATATATTTCCTACCCCCAAGTCGCGATGGGTAAAAGAGTCATCAACGTATATCTTCCATATTGGTGATTCATCGAAGGTTAGTATAGCTTCATCCGGGAACCTAATAGTCAATGGTTAATGATCTGATTGAGGATCTTCTACTAATTGATCAACAATAACATGTCCTTTGATTACCTTCTAATTGACATATTCAATGTCAAACTTGCTTGATTAGTATGATCCATTTGGCCATTCTACCCGTGAGGGTTACTTTAGATAATAAATATTTCAATGGATCTACCTTGGCAATGAGCTTAGTTTTGTTATTTAACATGTAGTGCCACAATTTTTAGGATGTAAACACAAGAACCAAACATGTTCTTTTGATGGGTGTGTATTTGAGATCATAAGATACCAAGGTCCTATCGGATAGTAGATGGTACATTATTTTCTTGCTCACATGTTGCGCTAAAAGAGATCCTAATACACATTGAGTGGCTAATATATATAAGATCAATGGTTCTCCAAAAAATTGGTGGAACAAACACTCATGGGTTGATGAGATGCTACTTGAGATTCTCAAACGCTTGTTGACAATCCCGACTCCAATGAAATGTTGTCCCTTTCTTAAGAAGATGAGTGAATGATTGGCATTTATCTTCTAGTTGTGAGATGAACACATGAATAGCTTGGACTTTGCATTGTAGGTTGTGTAATTTCTTAAGATTTTGAGCTAGAGGCATCTTGGTTATTGGTTTGAATTTCTCTAGATTGAATTCTATGCCTCGCCTCAATACAATGAATCCCAAAAGTTTGCCTCTTGTGACACCAAAAAAACATTTCTTGGGATTGAGTTGAGCGTTGTATTCTCGTAGTCTCTCAAATATTCTTATAAGAATTACATGATATTATATCCTTGTTTAGAATTCTCCCAAGATGTCATCTACATAGTCTTGAATGAAATCATGCATCATATCATGGAAGATGATTGTCATTGATCTTTGATAGGTTACATTTTCATTTTTGAGGTTGAATGACATAAGTTGATAACATAATGTTCCCATAGAGTTGTGAACATTGTCTTGTGATGGTATTTTGGTGTTGTAGCATGAAAATCCATCCATGAGTGATAACATTATGTGTCATGTTATTGAATCTATGATTATATCAATATTATGGAGTGGAAAATCATCCTTTGTGAAGGATTTGTTGATGTATCAAAAGTCGGTGTAGATACTGATTTTGCCATTTGTTTCTTTGAAAAGATGATGTTAAAGATCCATTCAGATTAGTCTATAGGGAAGATGAATCCCGAATCCCAAAGTTTTTTATAGTTATTATTTGATCAATAATTCTTTCTTTGGATGCATTTTCTTAGCTTTTGTTTACTGGTTTAGCTTTGGGATGTACCACAAGGTGATGGACTACGAGAGATGGATCTAAGACAAAAATATCTACATATGACCACGTGAAGATGTATATATATTCTTTGAGAATTTATGTGAAGGTTTCAAGCTTTTGGGGAGTAAGGGTAGCCCCAATTTTAATGATTTTGGATCTTCTACGGTGCGCATAAGTTTGTTTGAATTGTTTCTTCAACCAAGGATGTTGATCTCTCTTATATTGAGTCTAGAAATTCCTTAAGTAGGTCATCGACTTCTCCCTACTCTACAAAACTAAGAATCTTCTAACTATATATTGGTAAGGATATGAGGATGTTTGAGGACATGTTTGGAAAATACATGAAATTTTTCATCTATTGTTATCTCGGAGATGTTTTCACCGATAAACACATCTTTATTTGTATTTTTATTTTGTATTTTTGTTTTTAGTCAATAGAGCCTCATGGAGGTTTTCACTAGAAAAATTTGTACTATTTTAATTTGAATTTTTCATATTTTTTGAATTTTTTGATTGATTAGGGAGTTCCACTGTTCACCAAAGTAGGCACATGTATACAAGTTAATCTCAAATCCTTTCTTATGATCTATGCCGGTATGTGGTTTTGAAGCCCCACGAATTCAATGATTGCGTCTTCGTTTTAGAAAAAATCAAGTGATACGTGAGCTTGTAGGTCCCAATCGATTAAGGTGAGATAATGGACGTATAAATCAATATTTAAGATGGCATGCCAATGAAAAGGTTAGTGTTGTATATATCTTCCCCGGGTAGATATAGACAAGCGAGAGAATGGAGAAATCAAAAAGCTCAAATGCCTCGACATGACCAAGGCGCACTTAGTGCGCATAACAATGAGTGTCAACATGAGAATGTATGCGCCAAGGCGCAGGAAAGTGGCGCACAGAAATGGATGTCGACAATGTAAAGGATGCGCCCTTGGCGCACGGAAATGGCGCATAACAATGAGTGTCAACAGGGAAAAAGTTGCGCCTTGGCGCACATAAGAGGATGTCGACACAAATGTAAATGCGCCCTTGGCGCACAGAAGAAGATGTCAACATAGAAATAGACGTGCCCTTGGCGCACAGAAAGGAATGTTGACACGGAAAAAGTTGCGCCCTTGGCGCAGGTAAAGTGGCGCACGTAAACATGTGTCGACACAAACATATTTGCGCCTTTGGCGCACAGAAAAGAGTGTTGACATGCAAATGAATGCGCCTTTGGCGCACAGAAAAGAGTGTTGACATGCAAATGAATGCACCTTTGGCGCGCACGAAAAGAGTGTTGACATGCGAAATGAATGCGCCTTTGGCGCACAGAAAAGAGTGTTGACATGCAAATGAATGCGCCTTTGGCGCACAAAAGGGTTGTCGACACAAACATATTTGCACCTTTGGCGCATGAAAAGGATTGTCAACATGCATATGGATGCGCCAAGGCGCACCTTCAGGAGGCGCAACATTCTGAGCGCTGACAGGAAGCAGACCCTGACCCAGATATTCAGATGGCCATAACTTTTGACTGGGAGCTCCGATTCACACAAGGTTGGACTTTTCGGAAAGCCTACGGCGTCCTCTACCTAACTACGACTGGATATCTTTAATTGGGTGGGAACAAGTTCTTAAAAATTCAAAATACAGTTTTCCACTTTTGGGGTTTGATATGGTCCTCACCTACCACCATAATGAGATGAATTAAATACAACCTGAGGTGGTTGGGGTAGATTTGGACTTTCTCTCTCTTCTCTCTCTCATTCTTCCTATAAATTGTAAGGAGGATTCTTTCTAAAGGTTGGACATTCTTGTTTTGGCCCCTCCTTCTTCTCTTTGGCGAGTAGAGTTGTGGAGCTCAAACCTCCCATCTAAACCGTAATGCACCTTTGCCTCTGGGCATTTTTGCAGTGTATTGTATCAATCTTTGAAACAAATTAATACATGTCTGGGATGTTTCTCAACCCTCTATGTGTTTCATTTTGCATCCTCCTGATCTTTCACTGTGAATATGTTTATCTGTGCATGATTTTGCATTGCATTTCTGTGGTCTGTGTTTAATTGGCAAAACGTATGTTCTTCATTCCTCGGTGCATCACCTCCTTAGCTTAGGTTTGTTTTTATGCATTTTTCTCTCCCTGTCTCCTTGGTAGTTAGATTAGGTTTTAGTAGACTCTCTGCATTTTATTGGTGCATCTGAACAGAGGAATAGGAGCCGGCCTTCATCCGGAGAGCTTTTCCGATTTCGCAAGGTCCCACACTTGGGAAAAGCTCCATGTTGTGCAATCGCACTGAGATTCTCAACCCATCGAGTTGCAGAGTCCCAGGGGTGCTGTGATTCGACACCAACAGTTTTGGCATGCCCGGTGGGACCAAGAGGTCATTCCATAGATTTGAAGGAGTTTTCATGAAATTCGGACTTAAAAATTGCAGGTTTTACAATTTCATATTTTCACCTTCCAGGCTGAACTTTGAAATCGATTTTCAAGGACTTAACTTGCTCGAAACAAGTCAAAATTTCACCAGCTGATAGATCTGGGGGTAATCTTCAAAAGGGTATTCTTAGATTTTTGAGATTTTGACTTTCAAAATTTCATGGTTTTGATTTTCGGATTTCAGGTTTTGAGTCGCATTTTGGGTTTTCAGGACTGTCATTCCAGAATCAAGTTCCAAACTCTAAAATATCAAAAATACAGGTCTTTCAATTTTCCATTTTTAAATATCGTCAGGTTTGGTGTGTAACTTGGCAGGATCTAGCCTTTTGAGGCTCACTTTCTAACACATCTGGCGACTCCGAAGGGGTAGAATTCAGCGGTGTAGCAGCAAAAGTTGCCCAGGCATATGAGAAGAATTCGAACCAGGTCTAATACTCGAGAAGAGGGGCTATTTGTCCAATTGCAACTATCACCAGGAGGAGGAAGGAGAGGAAGAAGACCACAAAGATCACCATCTCCACCTAACAGGACTTTGTCTACACCTCCACCTGGTAGGCCTTTTCTCGCATCGACCAGGGTTCTTAGGCCAATCATAATGGCGCATCTACCACCGAATCCCTTTGTCAATTTCACGGGTAGTAGTCCACTTGCCCTAAATGCTCAGAATCAAATTCCAGTTGCAGCGCTAAAGAATATCCCCTACTTCACAGGTGAAAATCATACTACTCCTATTGATCACATCCAGGATATTGCTAATGTATGCGCGATCCACGAAATAAATGAAATGGATGTTGCAGTCAAGCTATTGGCTTCATCTTTCAAAGGCAAGGCCTTACAATGGTTTAGGAGCCTTACAGCAGGGTCTATTACGAATTGGAACCAACTTTGTTCTGCTCTTTGCAGCCAATTCGGGGAGAGGGCGGACAATTTATCTTTATTGGAACAGCTGACAACAATCAAAAGGGCTCCTAACGAACAAATGGCAGATTTCAACTTTAGATTCCAACGGACATGGGACAGGATCCCAATAGCTGTTAGACCAACTGCCGAAGGAGCATTCCTTTATTTCTTAAAGGCTATAAATTCAGACATAGCCATGATGATCCAATCAATGGGAGGGACAACGCTGCCAGGGTCCTATGACACAGCGATCAGAGCAGAGAACTGTTTGATCCAAGCCGGAAAGCTTGCACCAAGGCCACCAATGCCTCTCTATCCAGACATGGGAAATCCTACAACCAGTCAAGCACCAGAGTTGAATCCCATTCCAACTCCTAGAAATCAAAGCAATAATGAGGCGTCGACTTCTTCAAATACTTCAAAGGAATTGCAGGAGGTCATGAAACAATTGCAGAACCTTGGAAATGAGCTTGTGACTATCAAAAGACAGCAAGCTCAAAGTGCTAGACCGTATCAGCCTCAAGCACAGTACCAAGCTAGGCCCCCATACCAACAAAATAGACCACCACCTCAGGCTGCGAACCAAAGCCAAGGACAACCTCAAGCTGCCAGGCCATTTCGGCCGTATGATCCAAATGCAACGACATCCTCGAGAGCCTTGGTCCCGACACAAAATAACATGGCACAGGAGTACGACTGGTGTTACCCTTGCAATCTACCTCACAATCAGTCAGCATGTTTCAATGGTGCACTGAATCAGGCCTTGATGGTGCAAACCATTGGTGTGCCTCAAGAACCAAGCCAAGAAGGGAATCAGCAGCAAGAAATGCAACAAGAGGGACCTCCGACAGAAACCACATTGGCAAATTGGCAAACGGAAGACTTCTGTGGAGTTAACCAACAGCCTTTTCAAGGCGTGGCTGCCAACACACGGTCAAAGAAGAGAAATATAGGAGAGGGACAACCATGTAATCCAGTTGTTCCTCAACCCGCTCTTACACAACAAGGGGCCAGCAGACCAAACGCAGCCCCAAATGCACAAAACCAGACTAAGGTACCTGTTGCAGCAACACATGCACCCGTTCAAGCTCCAGAAAAGCTTGCACCAAGTAAGGGGCAGCAAAAGGACAGTTCATCCCCCTTCAACATCATCGATCAAATGAAGAAGACACATGTGAACATTTCCATGTGGGAATCACTGGCGATCCCAGGGCAACGAGATTTTTGCAAGTCATGCAATGGCTAATTGGTCTGCCACAAATGTATCAAACCAAGGACATGAGAAAGTTCTCACTAATGCAGTGCAACATGATGGGGGCCAGACAAGGAAAAATTTGAAGCCTCCACCATTCTATGTTTCATTGATTGTTGGAAACCACTTGGTACACAACTGCATGATAGATTCAGGAGCAAGTAGTTCAGTGATGCCAAAGCAAATAGCGGATCAACTTCCAGTGCAAGTATGAGCCGATCTTTGAAAGGAGTAGTGCAACTAGATGGAACAGCAGTGGGAACAGTTGGGGTCATCAAGGGGTTAAGCCTAACACTACATTCATGTCCTAATGTTACAGTCTTGCAAGATGTGTCTGTAATTGACCTCCGCCACTCTTTGCGTTGTGTCTATCAAGAGACTTCACTGCAAAAATTGGTGGATATTTATCTGCAGATTGGTCGCACATGATTTTTAGGACAAGGTATGGAGCCAAAGCAACAATCAGGTCAGAACCAATTGCCCATTTCCATATTGAGCCTCATGTACCAAATCCTATCAATGCAAATTGCTCGGTTTTTGATCAGGAGGAGTGTTCAAGTGATCTAGAAATAGGTACTAAGGTCGAGGGAATTCCTGATTTAACTTTGGATGAATGGGCAAACAAGAGTCATGAATTTGACCCATACAAGGAAATTGAAGAATCTGAATTGGGCGTGTATTGTATACACGAAGAAAATTCACCCATTCCCGACATCATTCAACCTGAACAAAAGGATGAAAACAAAGTTTGGAAATTATTTTTCGATGGTTCGAGAAGCAGACAAGGTGCTGGAGGTGGTGCAATGTTGATTTCACCACAAGACATCAAATATTTTTCAGCTTTTCGTTTCCAGTTTTCCTGTTCAAACAACACGGCTGAATACGAAGCATTGATTCATGGAATTCATTGGGCCAAGAAAAGGGGCATAAAGAACTTGCAGGTGTTTGGAGATAGCGAGCTAATCGTCAACCAAGTTAGGGGACAACATGCTACAAAGAACGACTTGCTAAGGAGCTACAAGAATAGGGTATGGGACCTCATTGAGGATTTCAAAGCTTTCAACATTGTATCCATACCCAGGAAGAAAAATGAAGCCGCAGATAGGCTCGCAGCAGTTGGAGCGACATTTGATGTGGTTGACAGCATCAGGAGAGAAAAAACGCAGCCACACATCCATGTGGTTGTGAGGCCAGCAGTTCCAGATAACAACACAAGCTGGCAGGTGTTTGAGAACGATCAACAGATCGTCAATTTCTTACAAGAAGAGGCTGAATTTTCAGCTAGGAATCAGGACAGATTAGAGCAGCAGTATGGGGATCAAGTAGTACAGCTGCGGACAAACAAGCTTCCTAAGGGTTTGGTAACATTGGAGTCTATCTTCAACCCTAACGACCAGTTTCGTAAGGAAAAGGCAAACATACAGGTCAAGAGAGAAGATTCAGAGCCAATTCCGGTTGGGGAAGACAAAACACTTCAAATTGGTAAAGTGGCCACTGAGCAGGAGAAATCAGATTTCATACAACTTTGCCAAGAATTTCCAGATGTCTTCGCTTGGAGCTACGAAGACTTGAGAGGATTCGATCCAAATTTGGCACAACATACCATAGAATTGGATCCAATGCTAAGCCCATCGGTAAAGCAGAGACCAGTCAACCTCACATTGAGCCTCTAATGAAGAAAGAGCTAAATAAGCTAATAGAGGCAAGAGCATTATATTCCGATCAAGCACTCAAGCTGGGTTGCAAACTTGGTTCCGGTCAGGAAGAAGAGCGGAGAAATCAGGTTGTGTGTAGACTTCCGAGACCTCAACAGGGCATCTCTCAAAGACCATTACCCACTTCCTTCAATGGAACAAATATTGCAAGTAGTATCCGGTTCAGAGAGATTCTCTCTCCTAGATGGCTACTCAGGGTATAATCAGGTAATGGTGAAAGAAGATGACCAATTCAAGACGACTTTCACCACCAAATGGGGGACCTATGCCTACAAGAAGATGCCATTTGGGCTATCAAATGCTGGAGCCACTTTCCAAAGGGAAATGGATATGGCATTCAAGGGGTTGATCAATAAAATAGTTTTGATATATCTCGACGACATCACTGTATTCTCAAAAAATGCAGCGGATCACCTCTATCATTTGAGGCAAGTATTTCAGAAATGTAGAAGATTTGGGGTATCATTGAATCCCAAAAAATGCATATTCTTGGCTCACGAGGGAAAACTTCTAGGCCATATTGTTTCAAAGGAGGGGTTGGCGATTGACCCAGAAAGAGTTGAAGCAATTCAAGCATTGCCATTGCCAAATCACAAGAAGGCTCTTCAAAGCTTCTTGGGAAGGATCAATTTTGTCCGCAGGTTTGTTCCAAACTTTGCAGCTCTTGCGAAGCCAATAACACTGATGTTAAAGAAGAGCATGGCATTTAAGTGGACATCTGAAGGCAAGGCAAGTTTTGAGGCAATAAAAGAGGCTATATCTCAAGCCCCAACTCTCGTCAATCCAGACTTCTCTAAGGACTTCATGCTATATGCCTTTGGTGGTGGGGACACGATTTCGCAATCTCGTACAACAAAACAAAGAAGGATTAGAACAACAGGTTGCTTTCTTCAGTCAAGGCTTGGAGGAATACGAAACTAGGTACTCTTTCATTGAAAAGCATGTCCTTGCGGTAATCAGAAGCTTAAAGAAATTCAAGCACCTAGTCTCAAACAACAAGATCCAATTATTAGTCTCTCATGCGGGAGTCAAGGACTTCCTTCTAAACAAGGATCTGAATGAGAAACGTGCAGGATGGATAACTCGTGTCATGGAATATGACATCGAGATCAAGGTCACCAAACTAGTACGTGGGAAGGGACTATGTGAGCAGCTAGCCTTGAGTCAACAAGTTGAAGCTGGTGATGAAAAGGAGACTACCTTGGTACTACAGGATGATCAAGAACAAGAAAATGATGACGTGCCTACTCCTTGTTGGACTCAAAATATGATACACTTCCTACAGACAGGCCTATGCCCTCCAGAGATGAGCAAAGCAAAGAGGAGATACTTCAGATTACAAGCCATTCCATATGTGCTTGTTGATGGTGTTTTGTTTAAGAAAGACATCAATGGAGTTCTATTGAGGTGCATTGGGATAAGTCAAATTGAGAGGGTGTTACGAGATTTTCACGATGGAGATTCTGGAGGACATTTTTCCCCATGAGTAACAGCTCTCAAGATAATGAAGGCAGGGTATTATTGGCCGACAGTCTTCAGTGATTACTATACATGGATAAGAAAGTGCAAGAAATGTGCACTCTTCACAGAAAAGAAAGACAAGCAAAGCACTTCCATTACACCCAATTCTGTTGACCAACCATTTATGCAATGGGGATTGGACTTCTGGTCAGGTCATCAATCCAAACTCAAGCCAAGGCCATAAGTGGATTCTCACGGCAACGGACTATTTCACCAAGTGGACTGAAGCAGTAGCGCTCAAAGAGGCAAACGAGTCTAATATACTAGAATTTTATGAAGGAATAGTGACTAGGTTTGGTGTGCCGGCCACTATTATATCAGACAATGCATTGGCATTCGTAGGTTCCAAGATCACGGAATGGGCTGTCAAAAATGGAATCTACTTGAGCACCTCTTCCAATTATTACCCGCAGGGTAATGGACAGGCAGAGTCCACGAACAAAAATTTGCTAAGAATCATCAGGAGGACTCTGGATGAAAATCAAAGAACATGGCATACCAAGCTAAAATCAGCATTATGGGCTGACAGAATAACACCAAAGAGGTCTATAGGTAATTCCCCTTATAAGTTGGTCTATGGAAAAGAGGCAGTATTGCCTATATCATTAGAACTACCTGCATTAGAATTCATGAAGCAGTTGGAGTTGGCTGAGTTCGAACCAATGGAGGCTAGGTATGCAGAGTTGATGGAATTGGAAGAAATTAGAGAACATGCAGTTCAAACAATTGAGAAAGATCAGGCCTTAGTGAAAAGATGGTTTGATAAGAAAGCAAGAGCAAGGACCTTCCAGGAAGGGGACCTAGTTCTGAAATGGGATGCAGATCGGGCAAAACCAGGAAGGCATTCCAAGTTTGATGCCATTTGGAGTGGCCCCTACATGGTCACGGGATGTAAAAGTAGTAATGCCTTCCAATTGTCTACATTGGACGGAGAAGAACTTTCGATTCCGGTCAACGGAATCTATCTTAAACATTGCTACTGAAAAGAGAAAATTTCTACCCTTGTAAATATTAGCTTAGATTTCAATTCCTCTAAGTGCGTTTGCACATTGTCTTGTTATAGTTAGGTTTCAGTTTCCCTAAGTGCTTTGGCACAGGTTTCGTTGCTCTCAGGTTGTTTCTACAGTTCAAAGTGCTGTCGGAGAAGGAGTTGCGGTTTCAGGCTCGGGATCAGAGATCAAGTTGGTTTCAAGTATTGCTTATGACTCCATGCCCAATGGATTTCTAAAAGGGCCACTGATCTTCTACCTAGCAGGCAGGTGATCCCATTGAGTCACCAAATTGTTGTATATATCTTCCCCCCGGGTAGATATAGACAAGCGAAGAATATAGAAATCAAAGAAACTCAAATGCCTGACATGACCAAGGCGCACAGAATGGCGCATAACAATGAGTGTCAACATGAGAATGTATGCGCCAAGGCGCAGGAAAGTGGCGCACAGAAATGGATGTCGACAATGTAAAGGATGCGCCCTTGGCGCACGGAAATGGCGCATAACAATGAGTGTCAACAGGGAAAAAGTTGCGCCACACATAAGAGGATGTCGACACAAATGTAAATGCGCCATTGGTGCACAAAGAATATGTCAACATAGAAATAGATGCGCCTTGCGCACATGAAAGGAATGTCACACAAAAATGTTACGCGCGCGCTGGTGGCGCACGTAAACATGTGTCGAATGAACATATTTGACACTTTGGTGCAAAAAGAGTGTTGACATGCAAATGAATGCACCTTTGCGCAGAAAAAGAGTGTTGAATGCAAATGAATGCGCCTTTGCACGAAAAATGTGTCGACATAAAATAATTTGCCTTTGGCGCGCACGTAAAAGAGTGTTGACATGCAAATGAATGCACCTTTGGCGCACAAAAAGGGTTGTCGACACAAACATATTTGCACCTTTGGCACATGAAAAGGATTGTCAACATGCATATGGATGCGCCAAGGCGCACCTTCAGGAGGCGCAACATTCTGAGCGCTGACAGGAAGCAGACCCTGACCCAGATATTCAGATGGCCATAACTTTTGACTGGGAGCTCCGATTCACACAAGGTTGGACTTTTCGGAAAGCCTACGGCGTCCTCTACCTAACTACGACTGGATATCTTTAATTGGGTGGGAACAAGTTCTTAAAAATGCAAAATACAGTTTGCCACTTTTGGGGTTTGATATGGTCCTCACCTACCACCATAATGAGATGAATTAAATACAACCTGAGGTGGTTGGGGTAGATTTGGACTTTCTCTCTCTTCTCTCTCTCATTCTTCCTATAAATTGTAAGGAGGGGCTTCTTTCTAAAGGTTGGACATTCTTGTTTTGCCCCTCCCTTCTTCTCTTTGGCGGGTAAGTCAGGAGCTCAAACCTCCCATTTAAAATCTGTAATGCACCTTTGCCTCTCGGGCATTTTGCAGTGTGTTGTATCAATCTTTGAGCAAATTAATGCATGTCTCAGTGATGTTTCTCAACCCTCTATGTGTTTCATTTTGCATCCTCTTGATCTTTCACTTTGTGAATATGTTTATCTCATGCATGATTTTGCATTACATTTTTTTGGTGTGTGTTTAATTGGCAAACGTATGTTCTTCATTCCTCGGTGCATCACCTCCTTAGCTTTTAGGTTTGTTTTTATGCATTTCTCTCTCCCTGTCTCCTTGGTAGTTAGATTAGGTTTTAGTAGACTCTGCATTTTATTGGTGCATCTGAACAGAGGAATAGGAGCCGGCCTTCATCCGGAGAGCTTTTCCGATTTCGCAAGGTCCCACACTTGGGAAAAGCTCCATGTTGTGCAATCGCACTGAGATTCTCAACCCATCGAGTTGCAGTCCCAGTCGACACCAACAGCTAGTGGTAGAAAGATATTCGATTCTATATGAACATATTTCAATGTCTTCATCCTAAAATCGAGGATATATCCACAATGTCACCAAATGATTCACCAACTTAGTGGTTTAGATCCTCATGATTTTGCACATTGGATTAACTTTAAGATATTTTTATTATGAAATCCTTCATCATCAAATATCTAAGAGTCGTTCAAATTCATCTTTTATAGACCAAAACCATGAGGGTATCTATCTTGATGAATATTACTATTCATATGATTCTAGCAAGAAAATTATTATCCCATGTCTCCATCTTTGTTTATTCTATTGCCTTTGTTGATCTTACAATCTTGGACTTGTCTTTTAATACTACAATCCTTGACACCAACGCCCACCGAGAAACCAACGTTAGGTACTTGTCGCACACTAAAATTTTCCTCCATAATTTCTATTTCATTAATGTATGTATTAGGAATAGGATGTTGTTAAGTATAATTAGTAGTAGCATTTGATAGAAGATAATGGTGCCGCCAGTACGGTGTCGCCAATAATGTGGAGTACGGTAACAGTCAAAGTACAATAGGAATGTTGTAAAAAGTAAATATTTGTCGTAAGTGGTCCTAGTAATGTTAAAATGTCAAAGTTTGGGTAATTAGAGAAGTAGGGTCTACATGATTAGGAATTAGAAATATTATATTGGTAATAAGGACAAGGAGTGAGGTCATAAATATTTTGTGTATTTTATTTGTAAAAAGTCTAAAAATGTGGAACCCATGTAAAATGATAAGGTTTATCTTATCTTAAGAGATAAGCTTACATGTACAGATAAGAGTTAAGGTATGGAATATGATTCGTCAGAGTGGATTTCTTATCCTATCTTAGAGATAGGATGGATAAGCCTGGAAGTTCTATAAATAGAGAGGGCCACCCCCTCATTTAGCATAGAAAGAAGTAGTGAGAAATATTGTAGGAAGTGTGCAAAGGAAGCCATCAAGAGGTGTAATTGTAAAGTTTCTCCCATAGTCTTGTTGAAGTACCTCATGGGTGAGATTGTAACAATTTCATGTTAATATTATAATTTACTTTGATATTTCAGATTTGTCATCATTCCGTCTTATCATAGTCGATGGTATTCTTGTGTTCGGTTGTTGTTTTGTTTCCAGATTACATCCACCAAACTAAAGGTCAGCATTAATAAATAATCATAAAGACGAGGAGTTCCCGTGAAAATTATCATAGTGCCGGATTGGTGATGACATTTTGGTTCCATTGCCGGGACCATTCCTCGTTGGTGGATTTTCTCGGAGAGATATTCTCACTTAGTCAAAAATCAATCGAGGGTAACCTTGTTTTTACCGCGTATAGTAGCTTACCATGGTAAAGTCAT
The DNA here is from genome assembly GCA_018340775.1 of Taxus wallichiana var. yunnanensis. Classification (NCBI taxonomy): domain Eukaryota; kingdom Viridiplantae; phylum Streptophyta; class Pinopsida; order Cupressales; family Taxaceae; genus Taxus; species Taxus wallichiana. The sequence continues at coordinate 155,123,369 of CM031237.1, forward strand.
TTTTACCGTGAATAGTAGTTACCATGATAAAGTCATTTTTTCTTTGAATAGTATTTATCACAATAAAGTCACTTTTTACCGTGAATAGTATTTACCGCAGTAACTTCACTTTTTACCGTGAATAGTGTTTACCACAGTAAAATCAGTTTTTACCATAGTAAGTCAAGTTTTACCATAGTTTACCGTGGTCATTTCTATAGTAATTCCAATTATTTGTGCACATAAGTCTTGTTGATTGTACTTGTGGGTTGGTATTTCACGGTGGTTACTTTTGAAAATGGGAAAGATTCATGTTTTTTCAGCTCAATCTAATGAAGATGCTTCTTCTTTCATTCAAGAGTTTAAGCGATCTTGTATTTGTAATGGCCTTATAAGAAGGGAACAATGGACTGAATTTTTTCCTACCTTTTTGGATGGTTCCGCACTTAGGTGGTTTGAAACACTAGGTGATAATGTGAAAATTCATGGGATTTATTAACTGAAAGTTTTCTTGAAGAATTTGGTGAACAACAGAGATATGCAGATCTCATGATCGAGATCACAAAGCTATCCCAAGGAGAGAAGGAGAAGATAAGGGATTATCATGCTCGTGTTCTAGAGCTAAGGAGGAAGCTCGATGCCCAGATCCGGAAGGAAGGATTAGCGGATGGGTTGATGAATGGCGTGGATAATCTCCTCTGTAAGCACTTCATTCTTGGGATGAAGCTGAGAGATCGACAACGAGTGAAGTATGACCGCCTGCCTACTACCATCAACAAGCAAAGGAGATTGCAAGAAGGAAAGAAGAAAGCATGGAAGAGGAGCCCAAAGAAATTGTTGTTAAAGTAGAGCCTACACCAAAGACCTTTGGTCCAGAATCCACAACCACTCCCGGGTGAGCACAAATATTTCTCCTAGTACATCTACCGAGTATGAAGATCTGCTCAAAAGATGGGCCGCTTAACTATTAATCTTCTTCAAGGAAAGGAATTTAGTTCTCGGGGAGGAGATAGAGGTCCAAAAAGAAATATTTCTCAAGTTGTTTGTTATGGTTGTTATAAAAGGGTCATTATAAGTATAATTGTTCCAGATAGAGCTTCTACATCCGTAAAGAGAGATAATGATAAAGGAAAAGCACCTGTGAATTCTTTTGATGTAGTAGATAAGAGCAGAAATAATGAAGTAGATGTGTTTGTAACAAAAAGAAAGAAAGAAAAAGATAATCAAGATGGAAATGATCCTAAGAAGATGAAAGGAGAAACTAATAAGAAACATAGGAGAAGAAAGTTGGGTGTGCAGGATTTTCTGATTTCACAGGGCAAGGACCATACTCCATCTTGGAAGATCTGTCCAAAAGGCCTGCAAATATTACATATGGTCAACTCTTGGCTATGTCTTCTGAGAAGAGGCGGGAGTTGCGATGTGGACTCAATGCTTGAAGAAGGAAGGAGGTTGAGGTCCCCTGCTTGGAGGCAGAGGGATCCCTATGCTCCACAAGTTGAGGTATTATGTAATGGTATTTCAATTCATGATGTCTTAGTTGATGGAGGTGTTGTAGCTTAATGTAATGACCGAGTCTCGTAATGAATATGTTGGGTTTAAAATTGATCGCCCTTCAACACTTATGTTAAGGTCATTAAATAAGGGAAAACTAAACCGTAAGGTGTAGTTTCAAATGTGGCAATATCTCATATGGGTGTGGTATGTGTGGTAGACTTTCAGTGATGAAAATGGTACTGCTTGCACCCAATGTTGCTGGGAAGACCATGGCTAAGGAGAGTTCATGCAAGAAACTACCGGAATGAAGGTTTCATGACACTTGGACGTGGTAGAGAGAGGGTGAAGATAAATGTGATCCTCGACATCATAAAGCGTAACCTATGGATTCAAGTGATGAAACCGATGATCGACATCCTCTCGATTACTCTAGTACCAAAGGCAAGTGGACACCAAGATGAAGAAAGTGAGGTGGATGTTTTAGTCATGGATATCCTTCCCATCACACCCAACTCATGACCCCATAAAATTATCTCAAGAAGAAGTTGATGATCGTCTCCAACAAATAAAGATTGGTGATGATGTGATGGAGAGTGAGAAGGAATCCTACCTCCAGCTCTTCAAGGTACATACACCTATTCACTTTTGATTACAAGGAACTCCGTCAAGTAAGTTGGGTAGAACATTGTATTGAGTTGGTAGATGGTGCTAAGCCCATAAAGCAAATGCCATATAGAATGAATCCTAATTTTTCCAAGACTGTAAAAGAAGAAATAGATAAGTTGCTTGATGCAGGATTCATATTTGCTGTGGAGAATTCAGAATGGGTTTCTCCCATTGTGATCTCAATAAAAAGAATGGGAAGCTACGCATTTGTGTTGATTACAGGAAGCTCAATAAGGCAACAAAGAAGGATCATTACCCTCTTCCATTTTCGATCGATCTTGACGAACTAGCCGGCCAGAGTGCTATAGTTTTGCTGATGGATATAGCGGGTACAACCAAGTTCGTATAGCAGAGAAAGATCAGCTCAAGACCACATTCACCACTCCTTGGGGAACATTTTCTTATAGAGTTATGCCTTTTGGGTTGTGTAATGCTCCAAAGAACATTCCAACGCTTTGATGAATAGGGTGTTCGAACCCTACATTGGGACCTTCATCGAGTATTTCGGATGATTTTTATATCTATGGGAGCAAGTTGACCACCTGCACTGTAAATGGAGACAACATTTCAAAGGTTAGATGAAGCACAAGCCTCACTAAACCCTACAAAGTGTGTCTTTGGATGTTCTAAAGGCGTTTTGTTAGGGCATGTTGTATCCAGAGATGGTATTGGTACGATCCTCGATAAAGTTTCAAAATCAAAGATTTACCATTTCCTATGAATAGAAGTAAGTTGAGATCATTTTTAGGCCATGTGGGTTACTATAGAAGGTTCATCAAGAATTTCTCAAAGATTACATGTACCACTAACCCAGCTTCTTGAAGAAGGATGTTACTTATGAACTAGAAATAAGGCGCATGAAGCTTTTGACAATCAAGGAAGCCCCGGTGTTTTCACCTATTTTGAAGAATCCAGATTGAGCAAGCCATTCATCAGTGTACACCGATGCCTCGATGCAAAGACTAGGAAGTACTTTGAGCCAAAAGGATGAAAATGGGAATGAACATCCAATTTACTTTGGGAGCGCATAAATGAGCAAAGGCTTGAGGTAAATTATACCAGTAATCGAAAAGAGGCTCTCGCTATCATTTTTGTTGTAAAGAAGTTTAGAAATTACTTGCTAGGGCAAAATTTATAGTTGTAATGATCATCGTGCTCTAAAATATATTGTAATAAGCCTAACCCATCGTGGAGGATAGCAAGATGGATAATTTTGCTACAAGAATTTGAATTTGATATTATAGATAGGCCAGAAAGAAGCATGTCAATGCATATGCACTCTCTCGAGCCTATGATGGTTTAGGATCATCTTGTGATGATGATGATTTTCCCGATGCAAAGATTGTTCTCCTTGACACAATCCCTAGTGAATACATAGATATTTGGAATTATCCAATGAATTCAAGTTTCCCGATGGTGCCAATGCAAAGACTAAGAGAAAGATTACTCAAGCCGCTTGTCCATATTCTATTCTCGCATGGAGCATTATTTCGAATAGGACCTCGATGGACAAGACAAGAGGGCAATGGACGTGATCAAGGAAAGGAGCTACTAGAAGAATTCCACAATGGTACATGTGGAGGGCACTTCTCTGACAACTTACAAAGAAGAAGGATCTTGATGCAGTTATCACCGCCCACTCTTTTTAAAGATTGTTATAATTATTGTAAGACATGTGATATTTGTCAAACACATGGTAACCGTAAGACTTCATCACCCATTATGTCCTATTCTTCCACTTGGTCCCTTTGAAAAGTGGGGAATAGACATTGTAGTCCACTTCCAACTACATCACGCCAAAATAAGTATATCAGTAGTTGCCATGATTATTTAACCAAGTGGGTCAAGCTAGGCCATTGAAAAATAGCTTCCATGGATGAAGTGGCAAGGTTCATATATGAACGCATTGTCACCAGATTTGGTTGTCCATTAGAAATTGTAATGATCAAGGAAGCCACTTCATTAATGAGGTGGTAGAAGCCCTAGTCAATAAGTTTTCTATTAAGCACAGAAGGCAACAACATACAAGCCAAGCACAAATGGACAGGAACGAACAAATTTTGTGTCAGTGTCAAATTCTAGCAAAAGATGCAACCTTGCAGTACATAAATGGGATAAAAGGATTCATGCAAAGATTGTGGGCATATAGGGCAAACATCAAAGTCAGCAACAAGATACTCCCCATTTCAGTTGGCCTATGGCATTGATCCAGCTTCTTCCTATTGAGTTTGATATTCCCACTATGAGAGTTATGAAAATGAAAGGATGGATGAAAGTGATTCAAGAAAAGAAAGGTTGGTACATCTTCATTTGCTAGAGGAAATGAGGGAAATAGCAAAGGATACAAGCCATAAGAAGAAAATGAAGCAGAAGGAATACTTTGATCAAAAGATCCAGTGGTCTCCATTTCATGTGAATGACTTGGTCCTAGTATATGATTCCAGATACAAAAAAAGAAGACAGAGAAAATTTCTTCCAAAATGGATGGGGCCCTACAAAATAACAGCTGTGCATGAAAATGGTACGTACCGACTGGAGGAATTGGATGGCACTCCCATTACGAAATGGGTCAACCACGACAAGTTGAAGATTTTCCAAGCACCAGAATAGTCTACTCCGAGGACGGAGTAGAAGCTAGGAAGGGGGAAGATGTCGACACTAAAATTTTCCTCCATAATTTCTATTTCATTAATGTATGTATTAGGAATAGGATGTTGTTAAGTATAATTAGTAGTAGCATCTGATAGAAGATAACGGCGCCATCAGTATGGTGTCGCCAATAATGTGGAGTACGGTAACAGTCAAAGTACAATAGGAATGTTGTAAAAAGTAAATATTTGTCGTAAGTGGTCCGGTAATGTTAAAATGTCAAAGTTTGGGTAATTAGAGAAGTAGGGTCTACATGATTAGGAATTAGAAATATTATATTGGTAATAAGGACAAGGAGTGAGGTCATAAATATTTTGTGTATTTTATTTGTAAAAAGTCTAAAAATGTGGAACCCATGTAAAATGATAAGGTTTATCTTATCTTAAGAGATAAGCTTACATGTACAGATAAGAGTTAAGGTATGGAATATGATTCGTCAGAGTGGATTTCTTATCCTATCTTAGAGATAGGATGGATAAGCCTGGAAGTTCTATAAATAGAGAGGCCACCCCCCTCATTTAGCATAGAAAGAAGTAGTGAGAAATATCAGTAGGAAGTGTGCAAAGGAAGCCATCGCTAAAGGTGTGTCAAGAAGCCATTAAGAGGTGTAATTGTAAAGTTTCTCCCATAGTCTTGTTGAAGTACCTCATGGGTGAGATTGTAACAATTTTATGTTAATATTATAATTTACTTTGATATTTCAGATTTGTCATCATTCCGTCTTATCATAGTCGATGGTATTCTTGTGTTCGGTTGTTGTTTTGTTTCCAAATTACATCCAAAAGGTTGTGCATTAGTAAATAATCATAGCACGAGGAGTTCCCAAAGTGAAGAATTATCATAGTGCCGGATTGGTGATGACAAATACCCCATCCTCCGGGTACCCCCGACCTCTTTGTACTTTATTCACATCTTTGAGTCCTTTCTATCCATTCAACATCTTATCTTTTTGGTCATTTTACCTTTTAGGGTTAATTATGAAATTCAAGATAAGGAATCATATAAATATAAAGTTATGTGACCATAATAAAGGACCAAGCACTAAGCATTAGATATCACCACCTAAGGTTGCATCTAAAGACATTATCAAGAGCATTAAATCATCCATCTAGCATCCATACACAAGGGCAATGGACTTATTCTTCTGCATACACTTCATAGAAGGGGAAGTTCATTATTTCATGCACACTTCTATTTACATTACTTACATCTATCTACTTGTTCATTATCAAGTGAGACATGTACAAAAGCCACCTAGGGCACAATTTTTACACACACACACACACACACACACACACACACACACACACACATAGAACTACATTGGTTTGAAATATAGTGCAACACTCAATCATAAGATCACATTCGATTGAGGACAATTCGACCCTCATTTACATTGTATTATTTTGGGATTTGATGCACTTTTGAGGGTTTTACAGGTCATTTCTTTATTGTAGGTTACCAGTGACATCAATGGACTTAGTGCGACATACTAGCGACAAGAGGTGAAGGAAAGCAAACATCTTTCGTGCTTGTAAATCTAGTTTTGAGGTCCCGAGAAGTCACAGTGCCTGAGAACCAGTCTAAGGCACCTTAGGTGCCCCTAACCCTCCATAGGCACCCCAATCCAAAGCATATTCCAAAGACACCTCTACATTTTTATGAGGCTCGGTGCGACACTCTTCCTTCTTTGTTCACCAAGCCAGGCACTTTGACACAAATTATATAATTAATTACAAATCAACTAAGACTTTTATCTCTTTATTTGCATGTAGGGTTTAAAATCTTAATTGATTATTTTCTTAGGTCATTTCTATATTTCATTGCTTATTTATTTATTGCTACATTGCAATTAGATTCAAACATCTATAAATTCTATATTTTCTTAATCATTTTTCATCTTCTAAGAAAATCAAAGCGATTGAAAGTCAGTGTCGAGCTAATATGTTTTCGCTTGAGATTCCTCATTGTGGTTTTATCGCAACTTCTTGGTAATGTAGGGAGATGTCGAAGGTGGAAGGAATCCTAGAAATTATATTCACCACATCCTTTTGGGATGAATTTGACATTGGATTTGATGGGTGGAGTTTCGTAAGTAGATGGAAGTTCACTAGGATGGATGTATGCTTGATAATGATTTGACTCCCTCGAGTTCTTTTGACTATTTTGTGAGGAAATCACTTACGGTACTAGGATAATAAATGATATCTGCTATAAAATCCCTCCAACAATTTCCAATATTGGAAGAAGGGCCGAGGGTCACCAAGGATCGTGAATTCCATATCGAGTAGGGTAATTTGATATATTGCTGAAGTGTGGATAGAAAAACTTGCATTTCGTGAGTCCATGGTTGTCTAAAAGGATGTTACAAGAAATATCAATGTCCACCAAATAGAATAATGTTTGATGTTTTATGAGACCCACCATGATAGGAAGATAGATTGTTCCTATAGACTCTCACTCAACAACATCATAATCTCTTAGTGTGATAATATTGAGTGTTATTATTGTTTCAAAATAGCCCAATCTTCTTATTAGAGTTAGTGTGCAAAGGTTGACATTTGAACCATTATCTAAAAGTACTTGTTTGATTTTGTGATGTGTAATGATCACCTCAATATACAAGGGGAAATTATGAGATGGCCCAACTGGTGGTAGGTTAGTTTGGTCAAATGTGAATTGTCGGAGGGATGATAGATGACCCACAAGAACTTGGAGTTGGTTAGATCAATATCATTTGGGACCATGGACTCCTGAGGGATTTGTAAAGTATGTCCCTATGAACAAAAGATATTTTGAGAAGGCCCATGATGGATATTTGAGTGAGGGTGTTCTCAAGTTATTCGATCAAGTTGTAATGGCCATCAAAAAGTAGGTAGTGAAGGCCTTTGCGTTTGGTGGTGCTCTTGGGATGGTAACCTTTTTACTTCGTGTGGTCACATTGTACTTGGGATTTTTTGTTTGATTTGGATATCGGGCCAATTTTAGATAGTAGGGCTCTCAAAAGACATGCATTTGATTTTGATTGTGGTGACTTTAGGATGTGGGTGATTAATACAACCTATAATCGAATCATACGTGTATGGTGGTCATATGGGATTCTCTTATAGTTTATGTATTAGCTTGTGAGGTTTTTGACATTTCCCTTGATGCTTTGGTTTTGGATTTTGATCATACTTCGGGAACATATCTTGATAAATTCCCCAATTGCTGATTTTTAAAGTGGAAGCATCTGCTTAATTTTCAATTTCTCCTTATTAATGAGATCTTGGACATAATTCTTGAACTGCAAGTAGTGATTTGTGTTATGTCCCTTAGTCATATAAAATTCATAATATTATGCCTCTCGATATTATGATGGTTTGAATACAATCATCAAATGGTTTGGTTTCAAGAAACTTGATCATGTTTACAACTAGGAGCGTGTGAAAGATACATTCAATTGAATCACTAAGAGCGATATAGTTACTCTTATTGAAATATTTCCTTGGTTTGCCTCTAGGCACATTGATGCTTGATGTATTTTGAGCCTTGGGAGAGAGATTTGAATTGATGCTTTAGAAGAATTTTGAAAGGTTCAATGTAATTGAGTCAATTACTCAATCACCAACTATTATTTTTTTCTTGTTGAAAAACTTCAGATTTTTGGATTTCGATGGTTGTTGATCATCCTTGGAATAGATTTTTATTAGTCCCATTATTATATAGGAATTTTCAATTTGTGTACCCTTTTCAATGATCTCATCAAGGTATTGCACAATGTACTTGTAGATGGAAAGCCATTTCTTGATTTAGGTTGGCATGAAAATGTTGATTAATTATTTCTTAGGGATGATACATGGGAATCGCCGCTAGAATCCATCACCTTTACAAGATCGATGAAAAAATTCTCCATTCCTTTATTTTGCAGTAGGAAAATCTCTCATTTTGATCTCATGTTCAATGTTATAGGAGAAATGTCTAACAAATTTATCGATAAGTCAAGAAAGGTTGTTATAGATCCCTTAGGTAGATACATGAATCAATCAAGAGTGTCCTCCCAATCTTCGTGGAAATAGTCTTAGTAAATTGACATCACTATAAACTACCTCTCAACAGCTATGTAATTTCTTTACATGCTCTTTTAGGTTCACCTTTCCCATGTACTTCTCAAACATTTTAGTTCCAAAGTATGGTGGAAGGGAACTCGAGGAGTTCTTTATCAAGTAGATCGTGGACAAGTCCTCAAACCCGTATTTCTTTTTGTGTGTTCCCATTTTTAATCCTTAAAGAGCCTCTTTCATCACTTTCCACTTTTGGGAAAATAAAGAGCTTGGGGTTAGGGTGTATGGTAGGATGAATTTGGCTTCATGATGCTCTCGATCTAGGTCTTTATGAAAATTAGATAGTTTGTTTTGATGGGGGTCTCATTAGCATCAAGTTCTGTTTGTGAAGCAAGGGTTGCTACTTGGTGAGAGAGTTGTATTTGATGGTGTAAGACCTCGTTGCAATGTTTCTCCACTTGTTTATCTAGATTGGTCCTCCCTTTTACAAATTTGGTGCGGTTAATATTTACGAATTCGTTTAAGGTATATTCTTGCTTGAATGGATTTTTTCTCATGGTAGGATTATCTTGGTCAAGGTATTCTTGGATTATGACATTATTTAGACTCTCAAGATTGTAATTTGGGTAACTTAGCCTCAACACTAATGAGAAACTGAAAGAGGTCATCCCTATTATCATCAAGGTATTGATCAATCAGTGTCTCTTCCTTATTCTACCGAAAGTAAGTCGCTATGCGATTATCTTGATTCTATTCTTCATGGTTAACAAGGTTTTCTTAATCATCATCATGAATTTACCTCGTTATTACAAGGATTTTCAAGAGGAGTTTCCTTGATGTTTTTTTCGTCCCAATTGAACCCTATACCTAGTTTTAGGTGACATTTGTTCTTGTTCTTGATTTTTAGATTAAGCTTGTTTAGGGTTTGATTTAGGTTGATAAATTGGATGTAAGGTTGTGGGTGGGTTTGATAAGTTCTATTTGGGGTCTTGGATAAGTTTGATTAAATTTCAATTTGATGTGAGCTAGCTTGAATGAGAACCCTTGAGATTCGCTTTGATTTAAGATGATGTTAAAGTTAAGGTATTAGGTGACTCTAATTGATTGGATCGATTAGTGTTGATAGTTGGATGTCTAAAGATTTTGATTGTTGATTTTGGGTTCTAAGCTAACTTTTGGATTAGAAGTTTGATCAAGCTTAGTTGGATTTATGATGGATGTCTTAAGGATTATGGGATATGGATATGGATTGGATGAATAGGATTTTTGAGTTGGAAAGGATTTTTAGGTAATGATTTAAGAAAACTTAGGTTGTTTGAAAATGTGTTTGAACAAGAACAACTGGTGTTTGGGTTTTGATTTGGTTGTGGATGATGAAAATTCAATTTAGATTTTGGTGCTAGATGGTTGAAGATGATGGTTGTTTTGGATTGGTGTTTGATTTATTCTAATGTGGAATTTTCAAACACATAGGTTTCAACAACACACAAACAAGATCAGGAAGCCACAAACCTTAATGCTAGTAGAGAAGGTGTGCAATGTGACTATTTTCCCACCAATATACCTCACATGCAGTGGTGCCATATTGATCTTCCAACCCTCACTTCATATGGTATGGAGTGAGTAACTTCAAGAGTGTTGTGTTCCCTACATTACTAATCGTTTGTGTCCTATTGGTCCTAATTTTGGGCTATACAAGGCTCTCTAGGTGTGCCCCTTATATACCTCTCAAGACATGGGGTCCAAGTCCATGTTCAGAAGGATGATATCTAAGGCCTCGGTATTGGGACATGGAAGCCCCTTTCTTCACATTACGAGTAAAACATGTTAATACTTAACCAATAAAGATAAGTGTCCTTGAATTTGTATACCTTGTCGGAACATGGGGTTTATCTTAGTGCGTGGTGAAGGAATCTACGTCATAACAAGCCTAATGACCGTAAAAGTGTGGGAATGAATCTATGTCACGTTTCCCTAAGAAAGAAACATTAAAAAAATGAAGGAATTGATTGTTTTGATATCGAAGATCACCAAATGATGCGAGGGGAGAGCATACACAATCTAGTCTTAGGTAGACACACACAAATATATACAAATTTATACAAGGATATACAAGCAAATCATACAAAGTATGATCAATATGATGGTCCAGTATAAATTCTTGGACCGAACGGACTTAAGACACATCGTTAGTAGTTTTAGAGTTTATTTGGCCCTTCAACAAGCGTAAAAATCTACAACACAACAAAAATGATATTAGCAAAGCAAAAATGATGTTAGCAAAGTGAAAACAACATTGTTATCATGAAAATGACTCAATTTGCGAAAAAATGTTGTGATCTGCATTAAAAATGCCGCTTAGCAAAAAGGGCATGACTAATCGCGAAAACAACACTTGCCAAGCACAAAAACGATGTTGTTAGTTTGTTAGCCCAAAATTTGATTTAAAAAACATAAATAAAATGCTTAATGAGGTTAATAAGCTAGAAGTAGTGATGTCAAACAACAAAAAGACAATAAAAACTCGATTTAGTAGACAAAAATAGATAAAACTAGAAAGGTATACCTTTCTTTCACAAAAGTAACACGACCTATCATGAAAATGTTGCGATCAAGCGAAACGCGTCATGCGGTTATGGGTGAAAATGCCGTAGTTAGCTACAAAAATGATGCATTCTTGTAACATACACAAAAATAACAAAAATGATAGCTTCCTTCGTGAAAATGACGTTATTAGCTTTAAAAACAACATTAAGTAGTGCAAAAATGACATTACCAGACAAAACAAACAAAATTAGCAAGAAAAATCTAAAATTTTCAAAATTTTACACTCAAATCAATATAATATTTTTTACAAGTATTATGTTAGGACATAATAATCAAGGAGAACCAATAAAAGGTGTGGGGTCCCATCAAGTGTGCCAAAAATGTGTCAAGTTTTAGTTTGAAGCATACACATTGAAAACCATGAACATACAATCACAACTTTCTCCCCAAACCAATACATGCACTTTAGATTGGGCTAAGGATTAAAAGCACTCAAGATAAGAAAATTAAAACAAGTTTTTTCACCTCCTTTTACCTTGAGTGGGATAGGTCCTTGTGGAACTTGATTTGCCCCAAATTTGATTGCTTGCTCCAAGATGAATGCTTTTGTGATCGATTGATTTTTTACTCTTGAATTTGGCAACAATTTGGTTGTTTGATCTTCAAGGTGGCAAGAGTTTAGTATGTTGCTTCTTAGATTCATTGGTTTACATGGAGTAGGTGGCATCAATTTATAAAAGTAACATGGAGAAATGAAAGGTTAAGATGAAGCCATGTTGGAGGTTGATCAATGGTGGAGATTGATTGAGAGGGAGGAAGGTTCTAGAGATGGGAGGGATTTTAGTAATTTTAAATTCATGGAAGGTGGTAGAAGATGAAGATTCTAGAGATGGAGAACTCTAGAAAAGGATTAGGTTAGGTTAATGATGATTAGATGAGAGATTAGTTGGAGGATTTGTAGGAGAGGCTAGGAGGGTAGGTGGAGGTAGGTAGCTAGGAATTTTAAATTCCTAAAATATGAGATGATGTGATTAGATGATTGATTAGAGAAATTAATCATGATGAAGGGGTATGTGGGATGTTATAGGGTTGGATGTGATGAAGGGATAATTGGTAAGGGAGATTATTTTAGGTGTATGCAATAATCTTTCAATTATTGATATGAATAAGGATTCTTATATGTTTTTTCTCTTTTTGTTTTATTTCTCGGCCTCCAACATTTCCATGGTGAATGCTATTTTGTGCACCTCTCTTGCCTATAAAATCATACTTGCTTGTTTGTACACCCTTCTCTTCCCATTGCCACATTGCCTATAAAAAGACTTCTAGACTAGATACTCTATTTATCGTAGTCTCCAACACAATACACCCCCATTGAGAAATCATAGAAATTATAAGGATAAAAATTATGGTTGTAAAATATGAGAGACTTAACAAATGTTATTTGTTTTTTAATAGGAAACGTGTGGAACCGGTTTATCGTTATAATGTGATCATTATAGTCTCTCGTGGCACGCTTTATTGCAAAGACATTCTTTATCACCTTTAAATTCGTATATATTTTTTCTATTGATAAGGCGAGTTGAAGGACTCATTCCCTAATGAAAACTTGGGCCTAAATACCTAAGAAAAATATCTAAAATAGTTGGGCCTATAACCCAAAATACAAGTCTCAAAACTAGAATAGAAAACCAAATACCCATTACTTCCCAAACCGTGGATGGAAAGAAGTCTTCAATATTACCCATTTGACCTTTTTTGTTTTTCCTATTTTTACTTCCCGTCACTTATCATTCCTTGCTGAAATTGCTAATGAAAGATAACCAGGGGTTCACCGAAGCCAACCGATTTTCCATTAAAGATACCTGGTCTGAATCCGATTTCGTAGGAGAAAAACCCCTTTTTCGTTCCGCTAACCACCATTGGCCCTTGAGTCTCCTGAGTTGTATCTATCGCTTCCTTATTTTCAGAATCAAATTTATCCCCCTTGAATGACGTAGCGTCCACCAAATCTGGATCCACAAACCCCCAACCCCTGGATGAAGCCGAGCCACTCTTTTTAGCTAGCTTTTTATTCAAAGGACATGTTGCTTGCAGATGACCCGGGTTTCTACAAATTCTACATCGAATGTCGTGTTTTCATAATCCAAAGGTTGAGAATGCCGAAAATTTCCAAATTTTAGATTGATTTGATCAGGCAGTCCTTTACTCAAGTCAACTTCCACACACATCCGAGCAAAGGAGCACAGACCCGAATGGGTTCTATCCAAGTCTTCTTTAATAAACCTGCCCAAAGCATTACCAATATCTTCCAGTGCATACCAAAGATGCAAAGGAAGGTTGGGAAGCCTAACCCAAACAGGCATTTTAGAGATTGAAAGCGTGTTTGGATCGAATTCTGGGAACCAAGGAGTCAAAAATAGTCCAGTGTTGCCCCATAACCAAGGTCCATCAAACATGCAACGTTGATAATCCTTTGCCTCTCTAAAATGAACTAAAAAAAACCTCTAGAACAAAGAAATTTCACACTTTTCTGTCCAATTTTGAAAAACCCATTGATATAATTCCGAAGAAGAAGGCCATAGGCCATTGAAGCGGCCTATTATGGCATCCCGAGATAAATTTTGGTAGTAATCCTCCACTTCCTAGTTTTCAATGACCAAAGAAGGTATCTCTTCAATCAAATCAACCAAGAATCCCTGGTTACCAGGTATACTGCCGCCAGATTTACCTAGGGCATCCTTAAACGAAAACCCAGGATTGAAGCCCCTCTGCCATGAGCGCTTCCCACTATTTTTCGTAAGCCACTCCACCAAACTTTCCTGAAACGCCACCAGCCGCGGCCTCCTACTCGGAGGAGGGTTAGGGAAGAAGTTTCTCTTGTTCGCGACAGTCTTTGTGCCACCCACATGCATTCTGTGTCCTCCTGGAGCTCCTCCTAATCTTTCCCCCTTCTATGCATTCTCCCGCAGACTCCTCCGCTCCTTGATGCCGAGCCGGGTTACGGATGCGAGCTTATTCGTGTTCTCGCAATTATTCGCCATCTATCGTCTGTTCCGTCTTCCAACCAGCTATTCGAGATAATGAATCACCTTTAAATTCTAATATTTGATAAGAAATGCCATTCTTTTGTTGAATTTAGTTTTGGAAACTTTTCATAATCTTTCACCAGTATATCTAGGAGATATCAACCATAAAGGACACTAAATTTGTCTCCAAAAGTGTCACGGTAGGTTAGAGTGGTTTTCAACTAATGGCATTCTTTCTTCAATTTGTTTTTTGCTTGTTTAGGTTGCTGTCATATACGAATATTACTTAACATGCAAGCCCTAAAACATGTCTTCTATATTATATATTCAAGTAATTTGTGCATGTCTATGCACGAATGTTTCAAATTCTTCACAAGGATCAATAGTAAATTAGGATTATTCATTTGAATCTTAACTACAAATGAATAACCACCACATCTACAACGAAACTAAATTTTGCACATGGATAAACAGTTATAGGAACTTGTCAACTACTAGGATTTATATTCCATAAAGGACATCATTTTCACGATGATTTCAACGGATGGGTTCTCTTGTAAAGACTTGGTCTATGTACAAATGTATCACAAGGACAAGATCGGCTATATATTACATTTATTCATTAGGGTGTTCAATTTTAGGATCTTGAGCAATAGTGATTACAATTTTATCTTTAACGAATTGTTGTTGTTGACAGCTTTAGTTTCGTGGGGTGTTGTTGACAGCTCCTATAGTTTGAATGTTTACCTACAAAAATTTTAATAGATACAAACTTGAAAATATTTCGGTTCATTTCATAAACTGGACTCATGTACCATGAAAAATGATTGATATGACGCCTTTAAGCAATGCAACTAGATCTTTTTCTTAGTTTCCTTTTTCTCTCGAGAGGATCTCACATGATTTTTATTATTATTGTCATGATCTTGTATTTCTCGGCGATAGAGGATTCTGCGCAGAATTTATAGGGTAGCTCTCTCAATGCCCGCATGCAAAGAGGTGATTATGCGATTGAATGGATAACATTGGAGGAGCTTAGGATTTACTGGTTTCAATTGACAGATAGAAGCTTTTTTTTCTTTAAAAAAACACAATATTATTTCATAAGGAAAATATTTGTACAATTTCGACTATGCCAGGCATGGAAACTATTAGTCCAATCCTGAGCATTATGAAACAAAATAAACTTAATGAACATCATGAAAGATTATCAAGTTTTAGAATAGCATTCATATCTTTCTGATCTCGTTGAGGCCACCACAGGGGGATCTCCATAGCATCCGATGTCATGATTGTCCAAAGCCCAGTTTGCTAGAGCATCAACCACCTGATTTTTCTGTCTAGAAATGTGACTGATTTGCAACAACTAAAAATTAGCCTGCAAGCCTTTGATTTTCCTTTTTTCATGTTCAATCTGCCAATGTGAACTCCCTAGTTTCTCTGAAGAAGTCAGCATCCTGACAATAATCTTGGAATCAGATTCCACTTGCACCTGAGTCCATCCACACTTAATAGCCTCTTGTAAACCTCTGTAGATAGCTCTAATCTCAGCAACATTGTTAGTAGTAGTTCCCAGATTTTCAGCAAAGAGGAAAGCAACTCTCCCATCATGTGTTCTTCCAATACCCCCCATTGCCGCCTTTCCCGGATTTCCCCTGGAAGCCCCATCCGTATTCAATTTACCAACCTGCATAGGAGGAGGAACCCAATTTTGTTGTTTATCTTCTCTCTTTTTATTGTAAAAGCAGGAAGCGAGGAACTAGTAGGCTGAAAAGATAGCAGATTACATATGTTACTCCATTCCGGAGTGAGAGAAGAGGGAAGGGAGACTTTCTGCTTTATAGTTTCTGCCATATTAATTATAGTCTTCTACCAAACGTACCCTTTTTCTATGATCTCTTGCTTGAAAATTCTTTTATTCCGTTCCTTTTCACTCTAGCATTCAAATCTACTTTAGCCTGTACTTATTTGCTCATATAATTCATATCAATCCATATTTGTGATAATGCCTCATAGTTCTAAATTACGGTACAATTTATAATGATCAAATGTTTTATTTATGCAGTTGTGACAAAGATGTGGATGGAAAAATATCAAAGAAAGAAATCTTGGAGGTAAAATAATAATAACGCCCTTATTAATGAAAGAATGCAGAGCTAAGTTAGAGGGGGCTTTGCATCAATTAATCATAGCTTTGATGGTTTTAGATGTAGATGATATATGTTTGTATTTATATTTGTAATTTGTATTTTATCAAACCATAAAATTCAAGTAATTCCCATGTTAAATTGTTTCACTTTAGGATATTGAGTGTATCATCAAACAAGTTATCCATTTTGCAAGAGCAGGCAGAGGAATATGCTTCACTCGTCATGGAGGATCTAGACAAAGACAAAAAGGGTTACATTGAGGTAAAGAATTATAAATCTTTTTCTTTCACATATCTAAGTCTTCACTTGAGAAACCCCTAAACACCTTACTACATCCTTAGCATGTCATATAATTGCAGCCCTTCGATGACTTTTTCACAAAGGTAAATTTATTTAGTATATAAATTGAGGGGTTGGGGAAGCTATAAAGGATAAAGTGGCATCAAGTTTTTCCAGAGACAGAAAACAACACTGGAGATCTTTACACTATGTGTGGCAAAATGATATCTCGAATTTAACCCTTCATCTACTTTGCACTTGATAGTATTGAAGAATATATGCAGTCTAAATTTAGGATTGATTGTGTTACTAATGTGTAGATGATGATAACAATTAGAGAAATTCATCTCTCACACCTCTATGAAATCCTTTTTGTAGGGTCTATCGCTATGAAGACTCATGTTTCAAGAGCACAAACAGATGTCTGGGATGATAATGTCCTAATGACCGGGATGATAATGTCCTGACAATGTGCAAGTCTCTCTATTTGGGTCTTCCTATCATAATTTTCTAGAAATTTTGGGGCTTTATGGGTAGGTTAATTTTATGGAGAATTGTTTCAGTTGGTTGGCAATTATTGTTATAAGATTCTATGTAGAGATGGTCTAGACTATGTTTTTACTTACCTAGACTATGGTCTGCATGTAAACTTCATGGTTACATAGATTGCTCTCTTGAGTGTTAGTCCCATTTTATATGGCATTATTATCTTTGGCCCAATTTTCTAGGCTTGGTCCTCAACCCATTTAGCTAAATATTCAATGTAGATGGGAGAATGTCATGTAGAAATCATTGATCATTTAACCAATTGTGTGTATCTTTCTGTTGTCATTGTCGTTGTGGGGGTTTGAGGTCAATTTTGTTCATATGTAATTTTTAAATTTGGAATCTAGTAGGCTACCTTGTAGAGGTGTAAAAACCTTTCACAACTGTGTTCTTAGATGCATTTTAAATTTAAAGGAAGCTTGTTTTGACCATTGATGTTTCAATAGTCTGTTGTTTACCAGAATTCGGTTAATTAATCTAGCTTCTTGCATTGGCAACTTTCCCAACTAGAAAGCCTGTTTCAAGCTGCAGTAGAAGGCTTAAGAAGTGATGCATATCAAAATAACAATCAAACCAATATTTTGCTCCCAAATAGAAGAAGAAACCCTCTGCATACCATGACACGAGAAGTGAAATACTTTATCTTGGATCACTGGCAGAGACTATGGATCATATGCATATGGATTCTGGCGCTAGTGAGCCTCTTCCTTTGGAAGTTCTTTCAATACAAGAAGATGTATAGTTTTGAAAATCGGGTTATTGTGTCTGCATAGCAAAAGGTGCCGCAGAAACACTCAAACCGAACATGGCACTTCTTCTTCTTATTTGTCAAAGTACCAACATGATCCATTCAACATTTGTAAGAACCATTGTTCCATTCGATGCCAACATAGAATTCTAGAAGGTGAAAATATATCATCAACGTTGTATGTTACTTCTCATATTTATTTATTGTGCACAAGGAAACTAGTGTGAATTTAATGTCTTGAATCTACACAGGGACTATAATAAAATGTCAAGAGTACTAGACATATATTATTTCCTCGTTATAATTCTTATAATGAAATCCATGATTACATGCATAAGTGAACCGTTGGACATGAGATTTTGACAACAATGTTGTTTTCTTGAATATTTGCAATTTATTGTAATGGGAATATTTATTGAGTACTATTACATGCAGGATTCATCTTAGTTGTAAGTTTGTTCGGAAGGTTGAGGCGGATGAAGAAACCTATAGTAAAAAGCATCGGTACTTAAAAATTTTGAAGACACAAAGCCTTCATTTGTGGGAATTCTCATGACTCTAGTAGATGTGGTGATGGGTGGTTATGGTGATTCTCATGTTTGTCGCATTTCTATTAGAAGTATTGTTATAGTTACTCCGAGACGGGGACATGGTTTTTGTGATGGCAAAAAATTTCTAAATTTTGGGGACGACGGGGGGACGACTAATTAAAAAATATATAAATATTTAAAATATAAAGATATAGTGACCAAATTATATAAATAAGCTGAAATAAAACCATTTGAGATTTAAATAAGGTGAAACTTGAACTCATAAACATCAAATACATTCCTTAATACTATAATATCAATATGTTAATGTCATAAATTGAAAATTCATAATACATATTTGAATTTTGAATTTGAGACAAGTTGAAATTTCAAATATATTATAAAATATAAAAGTAAAACCATTCTAAATTACGATTGATCAAGTGACAATAGCTGATATTCATATCATTAATCTCATAGCCAAATACACCAACAATTGTCTATTGTCAATATTACAAAAAAAGAGGACAACTACAAGTATCAGCCTAAAAATCAGAATCAACATCTGAAGCAATATCCATGAACTCCTCCTTGGTACTAGCATCCTCGTCCTCAAAGGTAAGCCCAATCAATCCCCACTGCATAGTATTGTCCTCTTCAACTTGCCTCGGCTCCTCGGGATCTACATCCCACCGTAATGTTGGGGTCTATTTGTACTCAGGTGTCTTGCGATCTATAAGACACAAAGCACTTGTGTACAACTACAAGCTTCTCTACTCTCGCAGAGGTAAGCCTATTCCTCTTAACAAAGTGTATCCAACCATATGTAGACCAGTTCCTCTCAGAGGCAGAGGAGCTAGAAACCTAGGAAAGGAGGCAAATGACAAATGGTCACAATAGTCCTGGGAAGCCCATACGTTGCCACCAACTCATTGGCTTCTCCTGTGCTATTGTTACCTTGTCTGCCTTTGCTGATGTTTTGTACCCATCAAGTTCATTGAAGTCGAGCCACTCAAATTTGATCTGTGAAGCCTCTTGTGGAGTGTACATTTTTTAAAGGCCTTCATAAGGCCCTTCTTCACCTCATCATCATCCAATGGATAACTATGCCTGGCCTTTCCACATACCATTTGGGATTCAATGCATACGCAACCATATGAAGAGGAGTGTTCAACTTCTCCCATCTCCGTTGAATAATGGGCTATTTATGTTCATTATAGAACTCCAAAGTGGGGTCCTCACCCGAATAGATGCCTTCATTTGCCCAAGCATGCTATCAATGCACTCGTAGATCTCACCAAGATTGGGGCTATTAGAATCCCCATATTTGATGACACTAAAAACTGGAGCTATGATTGATATGATGTATTTCATATCAACCCAAAATGTTTCCCACAACACCACTTCCTTCACTCTTTTCCCTTGATCTGTCTTGGACTCACGCCACCTAGTCCAATCCTGTGTCATAATCATAATTTGTAGGGGCTCCTGCAACTCAGACATCCTCTCCAACAAAATAAAATAGGATGCAAAGCGGGTGTCAACTAGTTTCAAAAATTCCTTTGAAAAATTTTTGAAAAAGTCAATGATGTGTGGTGATTACATATGAACTTCTGCACATCCCTAGCCTCAGTCGACTATCTGTTAACCCACTGAATCTTCCCTATGTCTTTCAATGCATTGTTCATGGCATGCACACAACATGGAGTCCAATAAATATGCCTATATTCCCGCTCCACTAGCTTGCCTGCTTGCTCTGCACACATAAGCTGCATCTGTGACAACCTGTACAACATTTGAAGGTCCAACCTCCTCAATGGCATCCTTCAAAATCTGATACTGAAACTTAGCATCTTTCCGCTTCCCAGAACAATCAATTGCTCTCAAGAAGTACGGTCCATCTTTGCAAGAGACAATGATATTGATGAGAGGACGGTGTCTAATATCCGTCCACCCATCCATGATAATGCTACATCCATGTGACATCCATGTCACTTCATCTCCTCCATCAATAGATTAACCTTGGAATAGTTTCTATCCAAGATTGTCGTCCTCAGTTTTGTGTCTCTAGGAGGCACATAACTTGTACCTACTTTTGCAACCTTAGCCATAGCCTCCTTGTAATAAGGAGAGCGAGCGACATTAAATGGAATCCCAACAACATAGAAAAATTTCCCAATAGCATCATCTGCCTCTTCCCTTGCCTTTGAATCAAACATGTCAATAATTGAATTTGGGGTTGCCCCACGGCCTTTCTCTTCCCTCTACTTTTCACTTCTCACACTCCAAAACTAGAACCAACCAGAGTATTACTATGTTTGCAGCCAGAGTAGAACCACAAACTTCTGGCACATTGTCTGTAGTATTTCCATTGAAGATTCTCACCATCTCAGCTCTCTACTCTAGTGAAAGGCCCTTACAAGTGCCAACCCCCCTTTCTGTAAGGTGCAACAAGTGTGCATTGGTCCTAGTGATACTGCCATGCCAAGTCAGTGCACATATGTTGCACTTCCATACTTTGCTCCCCCCTCGATACTTGGAGGTGGGGTTATCAACAATTTGGGCAAATTGTTGCAATGGCTTCTTCTTATCAAATGGTCCAATGGCAAATTTGGACAATATTGGAGAGGGGCAATTGGTAGCACTACCAACTAAACTACCAGTTGCCGTTGCCACTACATTTTGTGTCCCTTCTCCACTCTCCCCCATTGTGGCATCACCAACTCTTCCACGGCCACCTATCTCAACTTCCCGTTCAACCCTCTCCTGCTCGATTCATGCTCTGATTCATACTCATGCTCAGAAGAAGAACTCATTGTGATGATTGTTGCAATGAATTAAAAACAACCATAACTATATGATTGATTAATTTTTAAAAAAAAAAAAACGTAACCAATATGCATTTTTTAAATCCTACAAACTATATGCGACGTGCGTGATTATATTGTGAATGTAGATGCAAATGCTAAAAAAGTTAAAAACAACCCTAAAAATGCAAATATAAATATAATATAAATTTTAAACTAGAAATAAAATGTAATTAAAAAAAATATAACCATTTAAATTTTACAACCAAACCCTATGCAAGATGCATTTTTTAAATCCCACAAACTATATGCCTAATGTAGATGCAAATGCTAAAAAACAACCCCTAAAAATGCAAATATAATATAAAATTTAAAATAAAAATAAAAATTAAAAAAAAAACGTAACCATTTAAATTTTACTATGCATTTTTAAAATCCTACAAACTATATGCATGATTACATTGTGAATGTAGATGCAAATGCTAAAAAACATCCCCTAAAAAATGCAAATATAAGATAAATTTTAAAATAGAAATAAAAATGTAATTTTAAAAAAAAAAAACGTAACCATTTACAACCAAACCCTATGCAATATGCATTTTTAAAATCCTACAAACTACATGCATGATTACATTGTGAATGTAGATGCAAATGCTAAAAAACAACCCCTAAAAATGCAAATATAAATTATAATCTAAATTTAAAAAAAAAAACCTTTTACGGGTATTGTAAGCAAATAAATTTATAAATATAAATACCTCTTGCTTGCTCTTCTCTTGCTCTTCCTCTTGCTCTTCTCACTCTTGCTCTTGCTCTTGCTTGGTGTGAATATGAAATGAGCCCATAATGTAAATTTATAACATAAAATTGCACTTTTAGGGTTAGGGTTAGGTTAGTAATGCTCTTTTTTTATTATTAGTGATTTACAATTTAAAAAAAGGTTTAAGTGCTGTTTTTTATGTTTTTAAGTTAGGAAATGAGGCTGACCACGTGGGGGACGCCTGGACGTCCCCCCACGTCCCCCACATTCCCCATCCCCAAGTGTTTCCCATCTCTTCCAGACGTCCCCCAGGCATTTCCCAACCAAAAAAAGGAAACGTGGGGAAACGCTTTCCCCATGTCCCAAGTACGTCCCGAGGCGTCCGTAACGTGTCGGGCTTTAGGGGGACGATCCCACAGTAACTATGAGTATTGTTAAGCTTCCATGGCCTTCGCATAGATTAACAATATTTAACATTTTCTGGTATTCCCATCATTTGTTTGCTCTGGTGTACTCACTTTTCATAGCTCACTCCATGATGCTATTCATTTCCCATGGATGGTCTCAGAAAACGTTGAGAACAATGTTAGACTTTAGATTTTCAGTGGTTTATCCTAGAAAAACTTGAGCTAATTACATGATATCAAATGTCTTTACCAGACATGGAATTACATTTCAGTACTCTTACTGTTGTATATTGGGGAGCGACTACTGTGAGTGTTGGGAGCGAGGCATTATAGGAATGACGTGCAGGCAGCAATAATAAGTTCTTCAGTGCATCTTAAAGACTGTGTTTGCTGGCATCAAGTCTCACCTGAATTTGCAAGATGTTAATGTACAGCCTAAACTACATTCACTTACATTTGCAAAGTTCATGTTTTGTGTATGATGACAAACAGACTCTCATACTAATTTCATTGCTCTTGGATATACACGGATAATGAAATTTGGGAACAAATCCCATACTTTTAATGTTAAAGTTGTTGTCCAGCCATTCGTGTGTGCTCTCAGTTCCCTTCTTTATGTGCTTGCCAGTGCATATTGGCATCTCCATTGTACCTGCAGGTGCAATTGCTAGTTGATTAGTTGTAAATTCCCTTTATGCTCGTTCTTTCGTGCTGTCCCAAAAAAATTCAATATATTATCAAGAAAAATAAGATAGTAATGAAATTATAATTTTGTCTTTAAAATTTGTCCCAAAACACTCACTTGTAGTAGTGATTGTATGAGACCCGTAACATATTAAACTTTAAAATGACAATTTATTATTTTTAATCAATTAGCGTTTCATTTTGGGTACAGAGATAATCCACCTTCTTGAGAAGTTTTAAAAGACTCTGGAATATCTATTTCACCAAAATATTTTTAGGACTGAAATTCAACCTGATGCAGTCAAGGAGGGGGTCCAATGAAGGACTTCCTGCTACCTTGCAGCCTCCTCCTCTTGCTGGGATAAACCTGCAACCTTCCCCAATAACAACAGCTTATGCAGTAAAAATTAGCGTCTACATCAGGGGAAAAGAAGCATTTAGAAACACCAAAGTCATACAAATTTTCTTCTTATTAACAGTAGAAAAATAATAATCAGCTGGATTGTGCTCCCAGCTGTTACACCTCAGTCGGAGCTCTTGGTCTCACTCTCTTAGATTGTTGTTTTCTGGAAGAGAAAACCTTTTCTGCTGCCACTTTCACTCATTCCTCTAGACTATATAGAGATGACAATCCTTTATTCTATTCTGACTCTAAGAGTCCTAATTCAAACTGATCACTAAGGGTTCCTAAATGAAACACCCTTCTGAAATTCCATTCCAAATTAAAATCCTTTTCTATAATTCTATTCAAACTTAAAGACTTGTTACACACCATGCTCTTGACTCTCATTACTAAGAGACCATTATTTTTGTTTATGTAGGATAACTAGACCTACCATGGATGCCCCTGCATCACAAGCCTCATTCATTCTGGTATTAGCCGTACATTCTTTGTGAGCAAAACAAATTTATTAGTGAGCCAACAACCACTTACAAAATAACAAATTTCAATTTGGAAACCAGATAGAAAGATAATAGTTAGACAAAAATAACTTGTCTATTGATTTCCCGTTGAATCTTCATCTGTTTCATATTCACCTTCACTTGTAACATATCCATATTCATATATATCATCATCCACGTAGTCTCTAGTATCAAATTCATCCTTGGCTTTTTTGATTTTCCAGTATAATTTTCCACCAATAGTCTCTAATCAAATTCATCCTTGGCTGATTTTCCAGTATAATCCCAATTTCACGTCCTCCTCCAATTTCCGAAAAAGTGCAACACCATCCTCGTCATATAGCAGGTGCCTTCCACATACTTTGACTTGAATGTTAATGCCTTTGGCCCTCACACAAATACTATGAGAAGTCTCCAGCCTTGTAATGAGCGGATGATTTTCTCGGTAAAGACAAATGTACAGCTGATCTCCTTCAACTTTCTGCCTGTTGCTGAGAATTGTGGCCCACAAAGCTTCCTCATCATCTCCAGTAATGCTCATTTCCATGACATTTTGTGGCAAAGATTCAACAGCCTGGTACTCAAACATAAAGTTTAGAACAAAGCAAAGTAGGACACCTTTGCATTTGTTGTTGTTCTCTAAGGAAGAAAATAATATGTCCTTGAAGTTATCATTATTCAGACCACAATCACCTTTTCCATATTCCAACCACTGTGGAACTCCATTGGCAAAGATGCTGACTTCCTGTAGGTGGGGCATGTCCTGTCAATCCATTGAGATGATAAGTTTAACAATCATTTTATAGGTGTTTAAATTTAGAATTCGTTGTAATGTATAACATTAAAAAACACTTACCTCAAAAATCTCACAAAGTTGTAATATATAGACACCTGATCCACCAAAGTGTAATGTTTCCAACGAACTCAGCCCTTCATCCACATCTAAATTTCTAATTTTCAGGCATCCTGATATGTTAAGAATTTCCAAGTATTGGGATGAGCTTAGCTTGGGGAAGCATTTTAGTTTTTCACAGTTGCAGAGGATCAATATCTTGAGTCTCTTCAAATGTGACATGTCAGATACTCGACTCCTTAAGGTAAGTTGCACTCTCTTTTCCAATTTTTTTTAGTTGCGTGCAATCGCCAAAGGTCTTTGCTTTGGAACATCATGTCAACTCAATCAACCCCGCAGGAAGAGTTGGAAGTTTCTCAAGACACTTGCATTTATTCAAATTGAGCTTGGTTAAATGAACAAGTTTATCAATGCTCAGAGGCATTATAGAAAAAGAATATTTTCTAGGTTCAGCATTCCCAATGCCGATAAATCTCCAATCTGTTCAGGAAGACCATCAAAGAGATTACAATCACTTGCATCAAACAAGATGAGAGATCCAAGTTTAGAAAAACTTGGTGGAAATCTCTTTAAATTTGAATTATGCTTCAATTCAAGAGTTGCGAGGTTCACAAGGTTTCCAAAACTTTCAGGTAGCTCAATTAATCTGGAGCAGTTGTTCATGAACAAATTCTCCAGGAAATAAGGTCTCCAAATGTTTCTGGCAAGCAATAGATACTACAACAATCATTCATTTCCAGGTACTGCAAATGCTTGAGTTCTCCAATTGATTCGGGCAAGTAACTTAAACTGCCACAGCCACTTAAAATCAGCCTTTTCAAGTATGACAAGTTGCTCAATGGAGGTAGCTCCTGAATAAGCCCCAAAACCGTATATCCAATTCTTTTAGGTTGTTGAGATTTTTAATTGAATCTGGTAACATTCTGACTGAAAAGCATCCGGTTATAATCAACCTCTCCAAGTTGAAGAGCCTGTCCAATGCAGGCAACTCCTCTACATTTACCAAAAAGCCTATATCCAACTCTTTTAGAGAAACTAATTCATTCAGGGTATTCGGCAACATCTTCAGAGAAAACAGTGACTTAAGAAGAGTCTTTCAAGAGATGAAAGTTTAGGGATGCTGCTGGAGACTTCTTCTAAGTTTTTACACCCAGAAATATTCAGGCACTTTAGTCCTCCTAAAAGACTCAAAGAATCTGCGAGTTTCCTTAATTTAAAACATTTTTGTAGATCCAGAATTTAGAGGGACGCAGAGTGTGGTATATCTGTACTTAGGTTCTCAAGATATTGATTAGAATCCAGCCGAAGGACATTGAGATTCATGTGAAAATCCTGCCCAAAAAAATTACAGATCAAAATTTCATGAGATGGTAGAAAGCAGCATCCATCACATAGCATGTTTCTCAAGAGATTGTTGTACAAAGTATCATTGATCAGAGAATTTACCTTGCAAGGAGAACTCTCGTTCCACATTTTCTCAATTCAATGGGATTACCCTGTGTCATTGAACTAAAATCCAGAACAACTACACTTTCCATATGCCATTCACAAGGCATACATTTCAATGGATATGAATTCCATCGCAGCCACCTCAAATTGGAAGGCAACTTTTGGAAGTCTCCTTCTACATTTGTTCCGTCCATCCATAGCAAGTTCAGATTTTTCATGAGTGCCAACCATTCTACTCGCAAAATTATACTGCTGTTATTTGCTCCTGAAACACAGATGCCTCTAACCTTTTCGATTCCCTGTATAATATGACCAGGCATTTCCATCAACTTCTAAATAATATCCCTTATTTTTCAAAATTTACCATCACTTTTTACATTTAAAATTTACACTATTACTCATAATTTTATTTATACACTAGGGCATAACACCTATGCAGAACTTATAGATATAAAATTACCTCCATGTGGTATTTACCATCTTTTGAGAGTGACTCCCCCTTGTTGTCGTTGATCTTCTTATTTAATAAATTTATAGTAAATGACTTGCAGTGTTAAACAAGATATCCTTACCTCGCCTCCAGTTATTACTTGTATTGCATCCTCTTGCTTCCATAGTCTGCTTCGTTTTCCCAGGTCTGGAGATTCTTGGGCAACAATTTTCCTTCCCATATCTCGGACATGATCATGCATTATAAATTGATTTTGGTCATCAAACTTTATGAGGCATTTCAGAATTAAGTTTTCCAAGGCTGTATTTGGAGCAAAGCCCATAGCTTCCCAGTACCTTGATGCTGTTTCCACATTCTCTTTCCCAACTAAAAACAAGCAATATCCAGAAATATCTCCCTCTCTTGAAAGTCAAGCCCTTGGTAGGCTACAATCATGGAGAGGTCCTCAGACATTATTGTGTTTTCCAAATGCCTTATAGACTCTTCCCAAAATCCCATGTCTTTCCTTCCATATAAGGATGCACCAACAACTTCCAGAAAAGAGGAATCCCACAGCAAGCATCCACAATCCTTCTAGACATTTCTTCATAACCATCATCAGGATATGCCCTAAGAAAAGCATGCCAACTGTTGGAAATATGCATGTGATGCATATTTAATTCCAACCGTAGCTTTTTTAGGAAAGCTAATTTTAGCTTTAGTCTTGTTTTAGTTTGCTTTAGTTAAGTTAGCTTTATCTTATTTTTATCATTAGATTTAATTCAAATAAATCTGTTTTAAATCATGCATAGCATGCAACTGTTTTAAAGCATGAGTTTAGATTTAGAATGCTCAGTTGAAGAGCTGTTAGTGGGTGAGTTATTCTATTTAAATAACAGCAATTGTAATTGCTTTGTATGCACACACAA
Source organism: Taxus wallichiana var. yunnanensis (assembly GCA_018340775.1). Lineage (NCBI taxonomy): Eukaryota > Viridiplantae > Streptophyta > Pinopsida > Cupressales > Taxaceae > Taxus > Taxus wallichiana. Next base: position 155,151,254 of record CM031237.1, read on the forward strand.
AGGTGTGAAATCTACACAAGCAAGGAAGGATGTGCATTGAAAGCACACAGCTGCACGCACAACTTGATTGTAAAGAGCTGAAGCTCTGAGTATGATGAAGCTTTTATTAATGGAGATTATGCACAGCAGTGCTGGTTCGAATATTCATATGTTTATGCAAGTTATTTAAGTATTATATTTATTTCTTTTATGTTGTTTGTTGTATAAGACTGCAGATTTTCTACAAATTGGTATCAGAGCAAGGTTATTCCAGCAGCTTATTAAATTGGTAGCAAGCTATGGCTTCTACATCCGGTATGCAAACACCGCAATTTAATGGAAAGAATTACGAATACTGGTCGTTGACCATGAAGGCGCTATTCAGATCTCAAGACGTGTGGGAGATCGTTGAAGATGGGTACACAGAGCCCATGAAATGCAGCAACATATATTGCACTTTCTCAAGCAGAGAAAGATACTTTGAAGGAGTTACGAAAGAAGGACGGAAAAGCTCTTTTCTATATTCATCAGGCAATGCATGAAAGCATTCTTCCAAGAGTGGCAGCAGCTAGTCAAGCAAAGACTGCATGGGATACTTTACAAGTTGCATATCAAGGTAAGGAGAAAGTAAAAACCGCCAAGCTACAGTTACTTCGTAGAGATTTTGAGAATTTAGCAATGAAAGATTCAAATTCCGTAGAATCATTTTTTACATATGTAGTTGGCTTAGTCAATCAAATCAAATCCCATGGTGAGACTCTTGAGGACAGAAGGATTATTGAAAAATTGCTTAGAAGTTTGCCTACGAAATTTGATCCTTTAGTTGTTGCTATTGAAGAAACTAAGGATCTGAGTCAATTTTCTATTGATGAGTTGCATGCATCACTAATCAATCATGAACAGAGGATGAATAGATCACATGCAAGTGTAGATCAGGCTTTTGCATCTCAGACAGTAGTCGTGGCAAAAGAAGAGGAAGTTTCAGCCCAAGAGGCAGAGGAAGAAGTCCATCTAGAGGACGTGGCAGCGGTTCATCAAACTCAAGTGGAAGAGGATAGAATCAAGAACAGAGTTATGGTCAGAGACAAGATAAGTCTCATGTTCAGTGTCATTATTGCAAAAGTATGGGCACTATGCTTATGATTGCAAGAAAAAGCAATATGATCAAGAGAGACAAAATCAAAATCAGGTTGGAAGTTCTATTTCTAAACCTATGTTTATTGCATGCACAAGGATTGCCGAAGCAATACCTTCTTTATCCCCTATTGAATGTAATTTGTCAAAAGAGAGTCCATGTGATGTATGGTATTTGGATTCAGGTTACAGTAATCACATGACAGGTAATCTAGATTTGTTTTCTAGTTTGGATGATTCAGTTAAGAGTGATGTAACTCTTGGAAATAACAATATTGTGTCTGTGAAAGGAAAAGGCACGGTTAGTATTCTAACAAGACAGGGGAGCAAACAAGTATGCAAGATGTTTACTATGTTGCGGAGTTTGAAACATAACCTTATGAGTATTGGACAAGCTGAGTACGAAAGGATACCGAGTCTATATGGAAGACAATGAGTGCGTGATTGTGGACAAAGCTCCTAGCACTCGATTGATTGCAAAAGTGAAGATGAGCAGCAATAGGATGTTTCCATTGATTTTGAAACACGGAAAGAAGAAGAAATCAGATCATTTGCAGCAAAGTCATGCATTAAGCCAAATCGAGTCTTTTGTTGAGTCTGCGCTCAAGCAGGATGAGTCTGCGCCCGAATGAAAATCAGTGCTGCGCTACGATGGCGAGTCTGCGCTGATTCCTACGTAAATATAGTTGAGTCCTACGCTTTGAAGGAACACAATCAGCTTTTCATTCGATCATGAAGGATGAAACATGGCTTTGGCATCTAAGGTATGGACATTTGAATTTTGGAGGTTTGAATTTATTATATAGAAAAATATGGTTAAAGGTTTGCCATTGATTCGAAACCGGAAAGGGTATGTGAAGGTTGTATTTTGGGAAAGCAACAGAGATTCATTCCCGTTGGCAAAACAACAAGAGCAAGTGCACCACTTGAGATTGTACATTCAGTTTATGTGGACCTATGCGAGACAACTTCTATTGGAGGTTGTATTTATTTTATGACATTCATTGATGATTACACAAGGAAGACATGGGTTTATTTTACGAGAAATAAATCAAATGCCTTTGATACATTTCAGCGATTCAAGGCATTAGTGGAGAAGCAAAGTGGATACTACATCAAAGTTCTCGAGAACGGACGAGAGGAGGTGAGTATGTTTCTAATGAGTTTATGAATTTTTGTAGATATCATGGTATACACAAGCAATTTACTACCAGGTATACACCACAACAGAACGGTGTGGCAGAGAGGAAAAATAGAACCATCATGGAGATGGCAAGAAGCATGTTGAAGGCAAAACATCTTCCAAATGAGTATTGGGCGAAGCGATAGAACTTACATTTATATTTTGAACAGTGTCAACGAAACTTGTTAGGAACATGGTTCCTCAACAAGCATGGACTAATAGGAAACACAGTGTTTCACATTTCAGAGTTTTTGGTTGTGTAGCGTATGCACATGTACCTGATGAGATAAGGAAGAAGTTAGATAACAAAGGAGAAAAGTGTATTTTTGTTGGGTATTCAGAGAATACAAAAGCATACAAGTTATGCAATCCGAGTCCTTTGGAAAGGTTGTGATCAGCGAGGATGTACGGTTTATTGAGAATGAAGCATGGGATGGAAGTATAGAGAAAACAGTGAGTATAGCAACATCTATTCTACATGATGATATGACAGATGAAACTTTAGAGCAACAAGCTACTGTATCTACAAATCTTGGACATGCACCACAAGTTGTAGCACAAGCTACACCTCCATCTACAGTCAGGAGGTCACCAAGATTTCAGCCATCTTCAGCCATGCAAGAGACACCACAGGGAACACCAGAAGCTACTCCATCACCAAAAGTAGTCCTGCATCGAATACTCCTGTGCAGCGGAAAACAAGAAGTCTAAGTGAGATTTATAATGTTGATACAACTAATTCATTTTCAGTTTTTGCATTATTTTCTCAAGCTGCAGATCCAGTATATTACGAAGAGGCTATAAAGAATGAAGTTTGGGAAAAAGCCATGGATGATGAGATTGATGCTATAGAGAAGAATCAGACATGGGAGCTAATGGATCTTCCAAAAGGAAAGGACGTGATAGGAGTCAAGTGGGTCTACAAGACAAAATACAATGCTGATGGAAAAGTACAAAAGCACAAAGCAAGGCTGGTTGCAAGAGGTTTTACGCAGCAATATGGAGTTGACTACAACGAAACATTTGCACCAAGATGCACGTTTGGATACGGTAAGAATGGTTTTAGCAATTGCGCTCAAAACAAATGGCCTATTTATCGAGATGGATGTTAAATCAGCATTCTTAAATGGATTCCTTGAAGAGGAAGTTTATGTAAATCAGCCGAAGGTTATGAGATTGAAGGTCATGAAGGAAAAGTATACTGATTGAAGAAAGCGCTCTATGGTCTCAAGCAAGCACCTAGAGCTTGAGTACAATAGAATAGATTCTTATTTGATTGAGAATGGTTTTATAGGAGCAGCGGTGAGCCTACCTTATACACCAAGATAAATGAACAAGGTAAAATTTTAATTGTTTGTTTATATGTAGATGATTTGATCATTCTTGGAAATCTATCTCTGAGTCATTCAAATCAGCCATGAAGAAGGAGTTTGAGATGACAGATCTTGGTCTTATGCATTATTTTTTGGGTATTGAAGTTCAACAATTAGAAGGTGAAGTTTTTATCTCACAAGCAAAGTATGCAAGTGATGTTTTGAAAAGGTTTAACATGTTGAATTGTAAGCCCGGCACACAACACCGGTTGCGGTAGGTTTGAAGTTGAGCAAAGAGGATGAAGGATCGTTTGTGGATCCAACATTGTTTAAAAAGTTGGTTGGAAGTCTTATGTATTTGGCGGCCACAGGACGATATCATGTATGGTGTGAGCCTCATATCAAGGTTCATGGAATCTCCAAAAGATTCACATTGGCAAGATGGAAAAAGAATTTTGAGGTATGTACGTGGAACAAGAAATCATGGAATTCTTTATTCAAGTTCAGATGAGTTCAAACTCATTGGTTATACAGATAGTGACAATCTGGAAGTATAGATGATTGGAAAAGCACATCCGGCTATACTTTTCACTTTGGAACAAGAGTGGTTTCATGGGCATCAAAGAAGCAGCCCATTGTCACGTTATCTTCAGCGAGTAGTAGCGCAGCAGGAGCAGCATGTCAAGCTATTTGGATGAGAAGAGTGTTGACAGATTTACAACAGAAACAAGAGGAAGCTACACAGATTTTTTGTGACAACAACTCAGCCATAGCGTTGTCCAAAAATCATGTTTTTCATAAGAGGAGCAAGCATATTGATACGAGGTATCATTTCATCAGGGAGCTGGTAAACAACAAGGAAATTCATCTTGAATTTTGTAGATCTGAAGATCAGTTTGCAGACATTTTTACAAAGGCTTTAGCAAAAGAAGTTTTTGAATATTTGAGAGATTGTTTGGGAGTATGTGATCCTGCACATGGCAGATCTGAAAAAGCAAACACAACTCTAGAAGAGTGAAAGCTACAATTTGAAATTAAGGGGGAGTGTTGGAAATATGCATGTGATGCATATTTAATTCCAACCGTAGCTTTTTAGGAAAGCTAATTTTAGCTTTAGTCTTGTTTTAGTTTGCTTTAGTTAAGTTAGCTTTATCTTATTTTTATCATTAGATTTAATTCAAATAAATCTGTTTTAAATCATGCATAGCATGCAACTGTTTTAAAGCATGAGTTTAGATTTAGAATGCTCAGTTGAAGAGCTGTTAGTGGGCGAGTTATTAGTGGGTGAGTTATTCTATTTAAATAACAGCAATTGTAATTGCTTTGTATGCACACACAAAAGGTGTGAAATCTGCACAAGCAAGGAAGGATGTGCATTGAAAGCACATGCATGCACGCACAACTTGATTGTAAAGAGCTGAAGCTCGAGTATGATGAAGCTTTTATTAATGGAGATTATGCACAGTGATGGTTTGAAATATTCATATGTTTATGCAAGTTATTTAAGTATTGTTTATTTCTTTTATGTTGTTTGTTGTATAAGACTCGCCTTCATTAGTAACAATGATCAAGCTTGAAACATAAAACCAATGTTGTTGAAAATGAGCTTCTGTTTCCCAGATGATCAATGCCATCCAAAATGACAAGAGACCGAATGGATCCCAAATGAGCTTTCATCGTATCCATGTTGAACATTTTTCACCAAATGTCTTGCTTGAAAGGTCTTTCAAAATTTGTTCCCGCAATTCTATCATCGTCTGAATTTAACATTAGAACAAAGATACAAGCTTAAAACATAAAACCATGTTGTTGAAAATGGCATTGACAAGATTGGACTTCCCAATTCTCCCGAGATGGCTACTATTATTAAACTATCATCCGAATCTAGATCATAATTAAGTCCATCAAATCATCTATCTTTTTCTCCATCCCATCACAAAGATGGAATGGTGTGTTCATTCGACATTTAGAGGATGTCAAATACGACACGCTTCACTCATTGTTCATTTCGCAATAAACTTATATCAAGTTATCAACACTTAATAGTAATTTGGTGGTTGACATTTGACATTTATAAAGTGTTAATTTTTGTAGCTAAAATGTTTTCTCTTATACCGACCATAAGAAATCAAAAATATCACCAAAAATAAAAATTCAAATCATGTTGTCATTGGGGAAAATCCCAATAAATCAATTGCCTTCCTCCCGCATTTTATTAGAAATTCTGATGATGAATATCATGTAATAAAAGGATATATACAAAGTGTTCCATGAAATAATTGAGGGGGTGAAACAACACTGTGTAAAATCAATTCTTATTTACCTGGAGGTGGAGCTCACCAAATAACAAGACCATTCATAGGACATAGGCTGCTGAGGTAAATTCTTTTTAGGATGACCACATACGTCCAACTGGTATCTAGGAAGATGGTCTTTATATAATGCTTTCTCATATAGGCCCTCCAAGTTCATGATCGGCTCTTCGTCATAAAATAATGGTTTAATTAAGAAATTGGGTCCACGTTTGGGCAATCACATTGTTCTAAACGCCAAAAAGACTCTTTGTCATTGCTGGAAAGTATCGGAATGCTGATGGTTATCTCCTCCTTGCTGCACCGACATCGATAACTCGACAGTCGGTTTTACTTTCATCCAAGTCAATTTCATGGACTTTAACCCCTCCCACACCGAGAGAGAACAAGTGATCAACCAAGATATCCCCGATGTGTGACCCCAAACTCCGGTAAATCAAAAATTAAGCAAAAGAAACAAAAGAATACTATTACATCTCTTACACTCTTTCTTGATTGCTAATTGTGTACTATTTTAATTTACCCAATTAAAATTAATTACTAGCATAAACCCGATTTAACTATTTTATTTTATTTTAAACTTATTAGGGCCATAAAGATAAGACTACACCCCTTCTATGCTATTCACCATTTCCTTGCTTAATAAACTCATCACACCTTTCCTTTTTGTTATATTTCCCAATAAGACTTCATGATTTTTAAAAAGTAGGGTTTAACAAGGACCCTAGGATCGACAAATCCTAGCCTTAGATCTAATTTTGACCTAAATCCCTTCATCACTTTCTTTTATTTTCACTTCCATATTATTTGCCCTCAATTGCTTTATTTGTGATTGCGGTAGATGACAATTTTCTCTTTTTTTTTTTTTTTTTTTATTTTGCCTAAGGGTGAGGAGGGGCGGCGATTTGTTGCGATTACCGGGAAATGGGTGAAGGGAGGTAGTCACGGATGGGGGTGTGAACACAGCAAAAAGGGAGGCGAAGGGGGCGACAGGGGGCGCAGCAGGGGAGTGGGGGGGCATGCGCAAAAGCCAAAGGAGGCACGGGGAGGAAGGGTGGAGGCGGCCATGGTGGCAGCGGTCGGGCGAGGCGAGGCGAGGCGGTGGTGCTGCGGTGTAGGGGGAGGCCGCGGCTGGCGTGGGGACGTCGGTGGGGCGGTCGGCTTGGGGGGGGCCGACCCTCCCCATTACATTTTGTTTTGTTTGTTTTAAACACACATGTGGCGGGGTTTGGGGGGCCGAACCCCCAAAAATCTTTTGTTGTTTTTTTTTTTTGTAATGTTTATTTTATACATATTTATTTTGTTTTTAATAAAATATAAATATGACAATTTTCATATATATATATATATATATATATATATATATATATATATATATATTTTTTTTTGTATATATATATATATTTTGTTTTATAAAATATAAATATGACAATTTTCTATATATATATATATATATAGGCTATTATAACTGGTTGTGTAAGGTCACCTAAACTTGCATTTTATATAATAGGAAAAACATATATTAGGTAGAATGTGTATATAAAAAAATAATATATTGTATAATCCATACTTACATATAGATATATTTGACATATATTCATATATATATAAATAAGACTGAGCACATAATACTATTTTACAATATAAACCCTTATAAATAATTTAAAACAATGCATGTAACTATGTAGTTGCATTAAAACAAATAATTTGTATGGAATGTTTATCCACAAGGAGAAAAAAAAAAAGATTATCTCAAGTTGTAACACGCAGATTTCTATTCACTAACTTGGTGGCTTATGTACCTAATTAAGGATTAATTCAGATTTACACATAAACTCAAAATCTCTAACAATTAGTATATTTCTTGGACACGAATAAGGAAAAGAAAACAGATTTCTAAACCATATTAATATGCAAGGGGAAGTGTAATTCACAAATAATGACAGCTTATTACAAATATAAACCACAATTCCTTATAACAAAGTAGATTTCCTTTCCAATAGATTATTTTTGTTTGTCAATAAACATTCCAACGATAAACTTGTGAAGTGAATGTACAAGAAAATGCTCCTATGAAGTGTATTTTAGAGGAAGTCCATATTTTACAAATCCTTCTTGCACATCTCTCAATAACTCACTACTTCATATTATATACAACGTTCAAGCCACACTAAAAGGAATACAAAATTTTGAAGCAATCACTTGCTTGAAATGATATACATACACCCCAAAAGGAAGGCTTACAAAGAGGCTTACTTCAATATTTTTACAAAGAACACATGCTTGAAGAAAGGCTAAAAAAATTCCAACAATAGGAGAGAGCCAATATAGACCATGCCACCAAAGCTACTCCAACAATCTTCAAGCTTAAGGCTCCAACTATCATCCATATGAATTCCAACTTTTGAAGGTTAACAAGGATCCCACTTGAAGAGAACAAGGCTTGTTTAACCACCCAACCTTTAGGCATCATGACATGCCTTTCCCAAGGTTGGGATGCATGCTAGCCTCCCCCAAGCCCATGGGAAAGAGGACAACAACCACAACTTGCACAAGATGGAGGGTAAACCAACAATGATACAAGCACACAAAATAGACAAATACAAAAACAAGACTCCAAAATTTACAAGGAGGAGAACCCATGTTCTTCCTCAAAAGTGGGGAAGAGAGGAGAAAGTTCTCCAAAAATTTTATTCCAAAAATTTCTTGCACAAAGCAACAAACTCCATACCCTCCTTATTGCTCCTAATTTCAATCCAAAACCCTCCTTATTCCTCCTCCCTTTCTCCAAGTCCTTCTTGGAAGGATTTTCAAACCCCAAAGGGGTTTCCTTACCAAGAATGGGGAAGGAGATTCAAGCCAAATGAATCAACTTCCCCACCTCAACCATTGAGGGGAAATACTAAGACCCTACAAGGCTTGTCCATCAAGCCTTAAGGATTGAGAGGGAAAATTCCCTCTCTCTTCCCCCACACTCCAAAACTCCATCATGCCATATGATGGAGGGAGTAAAACAACAACCAAAAAAACAAAACCATGCAACCCATCTAACAACTAAGATAAATGCAACACAAGCAAAAAGACATAAGAGCCTACCTCAAGGAAAGCTCTCCAAAAAGCTCTCCAACTTCAAATTTCTTCACACTTGACTCAAGCAAATCACAAGCTCCAAATCACCCAAGCATCCAAGCAAGAAGCTCCAAAAAAAAGTCCCTCTCTTTTCCCATGAATGAGAATTTGAAGAGGAGCAAGCAAACATCCTCACAAATGAGGGGGTGACATGTGTCACCCCTCTCCCTCATCAAGGTCAAAGATGCCAAAACAAAAGAGAGAAAGGGTAAAATTATCTTTTTGCCCTCTTCTCCCAAATTCCCTTAAATGTTAGCAAGACAAAACTAGTGGAACTTTTGATAAACACACAAATCCACATCCCTTACATGGATGTGACTAAACAAGAGGTAAAAAGGGAGGGAAAACTCCCTCTAGCCTTGAAAATAAGCCCCCCTACCCATTAGGTAGGGTCCAAGGGCTCATTTTTATGTTAGGGGGACTCCCAAGCTACAAAGGGGTCCCCAAAAATGCCCAAAATACCCTAATTTCGGGTTTTGCATTTTTGGCACAAGGGTAGAGGGTGTGGGGACCACCCAAGGGTCTCACATGTGACCCTAAACCCTTGTGATTAAGTGACACATTAAACAAAATCAACAATTTAAATGAAAGAGGAGTTATTAACTCCCAAAACAAGTTTACAACTTCACTAGCAACCCTAAACAAAATTAATAATTCAAAGCACAATACATTACATAAATTGGGGTCACTCATAGTGCCCAAAATAATAATCTCCTATACTAAGGCTTCACACAATGAACATGGCTAGGACTCACCCATGTGGGTTGCTTGTGCAAGAGATTGAGTAAGGGCATGAATCCCACGTTCTCTTGTAAACCTGTCACCTGCACACTCATTGCACACATTAACCACACCTGTCCGATACAATATAATTCAATGACATAGTAAGATATCAATGCGTTCTAAACTAACCTAACATCCTACTGAAATCAAGATGCGACAACGTGCACAATTATATTCAATATTCCAAAAGTTAGACAAGATGATAAAGTGACATATAATCCCACCATGCAACAACTATCCATCAATATAATTAGGTTCCAAACACATCATCATATTCTTTAGTTTCCATGACATAACAAGAAAATGCGACAATATAGAAATTAAGCTAAATTGGCGTTATACGCCTAAATGTCCACACATGTCTAATAAGATCAAATATCTAAATATAATGTCTAAGATATAACCAATCACTGTCAAAACATGTCTATGAGCAAAGAAACAACAAGCTACTGAGCTATAAAAAGTGTGGGCACTACATCCCCCTCTACTAAAATTAGACTTCCTCCTGGAAGTCATTAAAGAGATAGGGATATCTAGCCCTCAAAGGTATCGCATCCTCCCAGGTGGCTGTTGTCTCGTCGTATCGGTCCCATTGTACTCTAACCTGGTCCAAGTCTCGACCCCAAAGGGCCAACCTCCGGTGCTCCAGTATGCGTACGGGCTCTAATCTCCACTGTCCTCCGTCCTCTACCTGTAATGCCGACCAATCCAAACATGAGAAGCATCAGGTACATATCTACGTAGTACAGAAACATGAAAAACATCGTGGGCCCGTGCAAGGCGTGGTGGCAAAGCTAGGCGATAGGCAACTGGACCAATGACCTCTAAAATATCAAAAGGCCCCACAAAGCGAGGCGATAGCTTAGAACCCTTTCCATAACGGATCGGACTCTTATGCGGGCGTACTCTCAAGAAGACCTTGTCACCCACTAAAAAGTGACGATCAATCCTCTTAGTGTCTGCATACGCCTTTTGGCGTGCTCGGCTTGCTCAGAGACGTTTAAATCAAACAACCTGTTCTCTAAATCCTCGAAGGTAGGTGGTCCCGAGAATAATCTTGTCATCTAGTCTATCCCAACTCAAAGGTGTCCTGCAAGGTCGTCCATACAAAGCTTGGTAAGGAGCCATACCAATGGAACTATGATAGCTGTTGTTGTAGGCAAACTCAACTAGATGCAAATAATCTTCCCATTTCCTCTGCTGATCCATGACATACATTCTCAACATGTCCTCCAACACACGATTAACCCTCTCTGTCCCCCATCCCATCTCTCTGGATGATAAGTGAACTCAAATTAATCCCAGAGTACCCGGAGCGGCTTTGAAAAGAAGTCCAGAAAACTGAAGTGTAGATAGTATCCCTGTCATTTATGATGGTCTTCGGAATCCCATGCAACCTAACAATGTCCTCCATAAATACCTTGGCAATGGCCTGTGCATTATAGGTGACCTTGGTTGGCGAGAAGTGCGCAACCTTAGTCAACTTATCCACGGTGACCATAATGGCGTCATGACGATAAGAAGACATAGGAGTCCGACTATGAAGTCCATGGAGATCACATCCCATTTCCACTCGGGAATATCATGGGGGTGTAAAAGTCCTGCGGGATGTGAATGCTCTGCCTTGACCCTTTGACACTCAAGGCAACGTGCAACAAAATCTGCTATGTCCCGTCGAAGACCTGGCCAATAATATAACTCCCTCAAATCGGCATGCATTTTCTTCACTCCTGGATGTGCCGCATATGGGGCTCGATGAGCCTCTGTGAGGATGAAGCTACGCAGATCACCTGACTTAGGCACATAGATGCGCCTGTGGAACCAAAGCAAACCATTTGTCTCTAAAACACACCCCGAATATCTGCCCTCTAAAGAACCCTATGACTCTAACATCTATCTAGCTCCCTCATAAAATCTGTCCTCTTGGAAGGTGCTCAAGAATCCTGCCTCTCAAATCTGACTGAAGTGTCAAAAAGCAAGCACATGCCGTCGTCTACTAAGAGCATCTGCAACCACATTTTCCTTCCCTTTGATGTACTTGAACCTCCATGTCATACTCACATAGGAACTCCATCCAACGCCTTTGACGAGCGTTGAGGTTCGGCTGTGAGAAAATATGCTGCAAACTCCGATGATCTGTCCTCAAAATGAAAGGCCTACCCAAAAGGAAATGTCGCCAACGAACTAGAGCATGAACAACTGCTGCAAGCTCCAAGTCATGAGTAGGATAATTAAGCTCGTAGTCCTTGAGCTTACGAGACTCAAAAGCAATAACCCGACGCTCCTGCATAAGAACTGCTCCCAAACCCTCTAGTGATGCATCAGTACAAACAACAAAATCCTCTGTCGGGTCTGGAACTGCTAAGATGGGCGCCGTGGTTAACCTTTCCTTAAGCAACTGAAAGGCTTGCTCACATTTCTCTGACCAATCAAACTTCTTCCCTTTCCTCTGAAGAGAAGTGATAGGGTGAGCAATCCTAGAAAAGTCCTGTACGAACCTGCGGTAATACCCTGCCAAACCCATGAAACTCCTCACCTCGATAAGCGTGTGGGGTGCTTTGGCCAGATCCAAGATAGCTTTGTATCTTAGAGGGATCTACGAGATACCCTCGCCTGAAATGATATGACCCAAGTACTGAATCTCTGTCTGAAAGAAGCTTGCATTTTCCAAGTTCCCATACAACTTCTGCTCTCTCAAAACACAAGTACACCTCTCAAATGCTCCTCATGTTCCTCCTCGGAACGAGAATAAATCAATATGTCATCAAGGAACACTAAGACAAAGCGATCCAGAAATGTCCTGAATACACCATTCATGAGGCTCATGAAGACAGCTGGGGCATTGGTCAAACCAAATGGAACCACTGTGAACTCATAATGCCCATAACGTGTGCGAAAAGTTGTCTTATGAATGTCTGCATCTGAAATGCGCAACTGATGATATCCTGACTTGAGATCGATTTTGGAGAACACTCTCGCTCCCCGCATCTGATCAAACAAGTCATCAATCCTAGGGAGCGGATAACGGTTCTTTATTGTGACTTTGTTGAGCTGCTTGAAGTCTACACAAAGTCTGAGAGAACCATCCTTCTTCTTCAAATATGGTGGCGCTCCCCAGAGGAGATACACTAGGGCGAATGAGACCCTTATCCAACAACTCCTCTAACTGAATCTTGAGCTCATGAAGCTCTGGGGTCGTCATCCGATAAGGTGCCCTAGAAACTGGTGCTGATCCAGGTACTAAATCAATGGTGAAATCCACCTCTCTGCGGGGTGGTAACCCTGGAAGCTCGCCTGGAAAAACATCTGCATACTCCCTCAAAACTGCATGATCATCTAAGGGTGAATGCTCTGGAATGCTCTCAGATCGATCACTGATGGTGATAGCAAACAACTGACACCCCTTACGCATGCTCCGCTTGAGTTGCTTAGCCGATATCATGCGCAAGGAGATAGGCCTCTGCATCCCTGATATCACAACTGCACTCCCAAGATCATCCTGACACTCAATGACCTTATTTCTGCAATCCACCTTAGCTCGATGAGCCTCGAGCCAATCCATACCCAAAACTACCTGATAGGAACCTAGAGGGATAACTCGGAGGTCAAGAGTAGTGGAGAAGGCTCCTAAATCAAGTACGCAACTCTCCACATACGAGTCCACGGTGAGTTTGGCCCCAGAGGCCAACTCAACCTGCCAACTATCTGGTTGCCTAGCCACCACTAGCCCACACTGGTCCACTATAGAAGGTGATATAAAGGAATCTGAAGCACCTGAATCAAAAAGTACTGAGACAAAAATACCCCTGATAGTACCTGTCGTCTCAATGACTGTGGCCTGATGCTCGGCCTGGCGGTTGTCAACCACTGCATATACACGATGAGCGCGTCCTACATCACCCACCGTCTGCTCGGATCTAGCAGCTCTCTGTGCATCCATGGTATTGGGTTTGTGCGGGCACATGCGCACATAGTGATCTGGAGATCCACAAATAAAACAACCTCCTGTACCCCTCTGAGATGGGGTCCCTCCTGTACTCTGGTGTACTGATCCTGCTGGTCCAACCCTAGCAGACTGCTGTGTGCGAGCTGGCTGTGTCTGCTGAGTGCCCTGCCTCCTATCTCTGGCTCCACCAAAACCTCCTCTAGAAACACCTCTCTGGAATCCATATGTCTGTCTAGCCCCTGCTGCGGGTGGCCTGTTTCTTGTGTGTGTCATGCCATTTGTGGGTGCGGTGGAGCCCTCGTGGCTGCTGGCGGAGGCCAAAATCCTCCTCTAGGGGGTGGTGCAGTACCTCGTGACCTCTGACTCTGGAAGGCCTGTATCCTCTCCTGAAACTTGCTCTTGTTTCTATCATGATGCTCCTGTGCCTTGGTCCTGTTCTCCTCAGCTAAGTAGGCCTTCTCAACGGCCTTCTCAAGTGTGGGAGGAGATAGCATCCTAACTGCTCCTGCTATATCTGCATTAAGCCCTCGAATGAACTTGTTAACCTGTAATTTCTCATCTTGCAGGTAGTCCACATACTGTAGAAGATCCAGGAACCTGCTCTCATCTTTGTGTCTACTGTCGAGATCCTGTCGTAAGTCATGAAACTCATCGATCCTCTTACGCACAAAATGCTTTGAGATATAACGCAGCCACTGAAACGCTCCTCGAACATCTCCCAGTCACTTTGTCTCTCGAGTCGGATGGAGCTTCCGCTCCTCATTCCTCCACCAAAAGCTGCTGCTTTGCGTCTCGGAGGAGTATGGCGAACCTTGCCTTGACGTTGCTCTCATAAGAGTGCAAGCCAAAGCAACTATCCAAACTAAGGAGCCATGACTCAGCCCCAAGCCATCTGTAGAGCCGGTGTAGGTGGGCGGCTGCAAGCGAAGAAGATCTCTGATCACTTTGCACTGTATCTCGATCACGCGATGTAGTCCTAACAGCAGTGAAGGGGTCGCCTATCCTCGAATGGTCCCTCGAGACTGTGTGAGCGGCTACGATGGAATGAGGCTACCCTCTCGTGATGAACGGAAGGGCTACGTGACCTCTCCCGCCTCGGTGTATCGTGCTCTGGTGGCTCTGAATGCGCGTCCTCGCCTATCGGCTCCTCGTCTCCCAATGGTGCCTCCACTCTCGTCTCCTGTGGTTGTGGTAGGCGCTGCTCCACAACGCCTATCAGCTGGCGCAAGGCCTCTAATATCCGAGGCCCAAAATCGGGCGCCAGCGGCTCCTGCGTAGATGCACTACGCCCCACACCTCTAGCTGATCGTCCTCGCTTGGGCGCCATCCTGCGCACGAGGTGAGCGAGCAATTTATTAATTTAAAATTTAATGGTGGTGGATGATTTATTTTAACTATTTATTTTTATTCATTTAGTTAATTTTGTGTTGTTAAAATTACCATTAACTATTTTAATTAGTTACCCAGTGGTCCGCGTGTGCGAACCCCAAGCTCGATACAATCAGTGTACCCCTCACGGGACATCGAAAAACTCACCAAACGTGCTAAGAATTTCGGGTAATTTTTTTTTGAAGTGTTTAATTAATACTAATACATCTCTTATACTCTTTCTTGATTACTAATTTTATACTATTTTAATTTACCCAATTAAAATTAATTACTAGCCTAAACCCGATTTAATTATTTAATTTTATTTTAAACTTATTAGGGCCATAAAGATAAGACTACACCCCTTCTATGCTATTCACCCTTTCCTTACTTAATAAACTCATCACACCTTTCCTTTTTGTTATATTTCCCAATAAGACTTCATGATTTAAAAAAAAGTAGGGTTTAACAATGACCCTAGGATCTGACAAATCCCAGCCTTAGATCTAATTTTGACCTAAATCCCTTCATCACTTTCTTTTATTTT
Source organism: Taxus wallichiana var. yunnanensis (assembly GCA_018340775.1). NCBI lineage: Eukaryota > Viridiplantae > Streptophyta > Pinopsida > Cupressales > Taxaceae > Taxus > Taxus wallichiana. The sequence continues at coordinate 155,166,948 of CM031237.1, forward strand.
CACTTCCATGTTATTTTCCCTCAATTTGCTTTATTTGTCATTGTAGGTAGATGAAGAAACTTGGAGATCTTTTCTCTTCTTTTTTTTTTTTTTTTTTTTTTTTGCCCGAGTGTGTGAGGAGGCGGATTTGTTGCAGTTACCAAGAAATGGGTGAAGGGAGGTAGTCACGGATGGGGGTGAACAGAAAAAGGGGAGGCAGAAGGGGCGGTGAAAGGGGCGGCGGGAGGTGAGGGGAGGGTTGCGCAACAACCAAAGGGGGGACGGGAGGAAGGGGGGAGGCGGCCATGGTGGCGGCCGGGCGAGGGGAGGCGGGCGAGGTGGTGGTGGTCGGGAGTGGTGTGGGGGAGGCCGCGGCCTAGGTGGGGCGGGATCGAGTGGTGGCCGGGGGGGGGGGGGGCCGACCCTTCCCCATTACATTTTGTTTTGTTTGTTTTAAAACACACAGCGCGGGGGGGGGGGCGAACCCCCACCAAAATCTTTTTTTATTTTTTTTTTTAATGTTTATTTTATACATATTTATTTTGTTTTTAATAAAATATAAATATGACAATTTTATATATATTATATATATATATATATATATATATATAGGCTATTATAATTGGTTGTTGTAAGGTCACCTAAACTTGCATTTTATATAATAGGAAAAACATATATTAGGTAGAATGTGTATATAAAATAATAATAATATATATAATCCATACTTACATATAGATATATTTGACATATATTCATATATATATAAATAAGACTGAGCACATAATACCATTTTACAATATAAACCCTTATAAATAATTTAAAACAATGCATGTAACTATATAGTTGCATTAAAACAAATAAGCGTATGGAATGTTCATCCACAAGGAAGAAAAAAAATTATCTCAAGTTGTAACACGCAGATTTCTATTCACTAACTTGGTGGCTTATGTACCTAATTAAGGATTAATTCAGATTTACACATAAATTCAAAATCTCTAACAATTAGTATATTTCTTGAACACGAATAAGGAAAAGAAAACAGATTTCTAAACCATATTAATATGCAAGGGAAAGTGTATTTCACAAATAATGACAGCTTACTTCAAATTTAAACCACAATTCCTTATAACAAAGTAGATTTCCTTTCAAATAGATTATTTTTGTGTCAATAAACATTCCAACAATAAACTTGTGAAGTGAATGTACAAGAAAATGCTCCTATGAAATGTATTTTAGAGGAAGTCCATATTTTACAAATCCTTCTTGCACGATCTCTCAATAACTCACTACTTCATATTACATACAACGTTCAAGACACACTAAAAGGAATACATAAATTTTGAAGCAAGCACTTGCTTGAAATGATATACATACACCCCAAAAGGAAGGCTTACAAAGAGGCTTACTTCAATATTTTTACAAGAACACTTGCAAGAAAGAAAGGCTAAAAAAATTCCAACAATAGGAGAGAGCCAATATAGACCATGCCACCAAAGCTACTCCAGCAATCTTCAAGCTTAAGGCTCCAACTATCATCCATATGAATTCCAACTTTTGAAGGTTAACAAGGATCCCACTTGAAGAGAACAAGGCTTGTTTAACCACCCAACCTTTAGGCATCATGACATGCCTTTCCCAAGGTTGGGATGCATACTAGCCTCCCCAAGCCCATGGGAAAGAGGACAACAACCAAAACTTGCACAAGATGGAGGGTAAACCAACAATGATACACACACAAAAATAGACAAATACAAAAACAAGACTCCAAAATTTACGACGAGAGAGAACCCATGTTCTTCCTCAAAAGTGGGGAAGAGAGGAGAAAGTTCTCCAAAAATTTTATTCAAAATTTCTTGCACAAAAACAACAAACTCCATACCCTCCTTATTGCTCCTAATTCAAATCCAAAACCCTCCTTATTCCTCTTCCCTTTCTCCAAGTCCTTCTTGGAAGGATTTTCAAACCCCAAAGGGGTTTCCTTACCAAGAATGGGGAAGGAGATTCAAGCCATATGAATCAACTTCCCCACCTCAACCATTGAGGGAAATACCAAGACCCTACAAGGCTTGTCCATCAAGCCTTGAGGATTGAGAGGAAAATTCCCTCTCTCCCCCCACACTTCCAAAACTCCATCATGCCATATGATGGAGGGAGTAAAAACAACAACAACCAAAAACAAAACCATAACCCATCTAACAACTAAGATAAATGCAACACAAAAAAAAGACATAAGAGCCTACCTCAAGGAAAGCTCTCCAAAAAAGCTTCAAATTTCAAATTTCTTCACACTTGACTCAAGCAAATCACAAGCTCCAAATCACCCAAGCATCCAAGCAAGAAGCTCCAAAAAAAGTCCCTCTCTTTTCCCATGAATGAGAATTTGAAGAGGAAGCAAGCAAGCATCCTCACAAATGAGGGGTGACATGTGTCACCCCTCTCCCTCATCAAGGTCAAAGATGTCAAAACAAAAGAGAAAAGGTAAAAATTATCTTTTTCCCTCTTCTCCCAAATTCCCTAAATGTTAGCAAGACAAAACTAGTGGAACTTTTGATAAACACTAAATCCACATCCCTTACATGGATGTGACTAAACAAGAGGTAAAAGGAGGGAAAACTCCTCTAGCCTTGAAAATAAGCCCCCTACCCATTAGGTAGGGTCCAAACTCATTTTTATGTTAGGGGACTCCCAAGCTACAAAGGGGTCCCCAAAAATGCCCAAAATACCCTAATTTCGGGTTTTGCATTTTTGGCACAAGGGTAGAGGGTGTGGGGACCACCCAAGGGTCTCACATGTGACCCTAAACCCTTGTGATTAAGTGACACATTAAACAAAATCAACAATTTAAATGAAAGAGGAGTTATTAACTCCCAAAACAAGTTTACAACTTCACTAGCAACCCTAAACAAAATTAATAATTCAAAGCACAATACATTACATAAATTGGGGTCACTCATAGTGCCCAAAATAATAATCTCCTATACTAAGGCTTCACACAATGAACATGGCTAGGACTCAGCCCGTGGGCTGCTTGTGCAAGATTGAGTAGCTGGCTTGAATCCCACGTTCTCTTGTAAACCTGTCACCTGCACACTCATTGCACACATTAACCGCACATGTCCGATACAATATAATTCAATGACATAGTAAGATATCAATGCGTTCTAAACTAACCTAACATCCTACTGAAATCAAGATGCGACAACGTGCACAATTATATTCAATATTCCAAAAGTTAGACAAGATGATAAAGTGACATATAATCCCACCATGCAACAACTATCCATCAATATAATTAGGTTCCAAACACATCATCATATTCTTTAGTTTCCATGACATAACAAGAAAATGCGACAATATAGAAATTAAACTAAATTGGCGTTATACGCCTAAATGTCCACACATGTCTAATAAGATCAAATATCTAAATATAATGTCCAAGATATAACCAATCACTGTCAAAACATGTCTATGAGCAAAGAAACAACAAGCTACTGAGCTATAAAAAGTTTGGGCACTACAGAACAAAAGCCTAATTGCCTAATTGCCTAGTTGTCAATGTGATACTGTTCATACTCATTCTCCAGTGTCTTGACAAATGTTGAAAGGTAAATGCCTAATTGCTTCTAGCTTATTTTCTTATACAGTTTCTGAAAATTGGACTTCACTTAAAAACCAAGTTTACGATGTGCCCACATATAAAGAGGAAGGATGAATGGAAAAGAGAATACAGATATTCTGTATCCAAGGAACAGTTTTATTCTATACAGCACGAGCTGTGGAAACAGGAAAATGTTTCATCTTGGAATGCCCAACTTATAATGACATTACCATCAACTGAGGTAATAACAGTAAACCAGACATACAAACTTTATGAAGAGGTCAGAATAAAGATATGGCAATCCAAATAAAGGAAAATCAATAGAAGAGAAAACCAACTTCACATAAGCAGTATCACCCTAAACTTCAGCCTCTGTTGGTAATTGAGACAGTTGTAACATTCATGATTCCATAACATTTTATTTCAATCAATTTGAAGTCTTTCGGCAGCTACAGTTGGGTAGATGTCAAAACTATTCTCATTTAAATCAATAAACTCTGTACTCTGAGAAAAAGATACTGCCTCTGTTCAGGAGGAAAGCTATAGCCAGGAACTTGATGCAGGAGCATTACGATAGGCGGCAGAGCTCAAATTTAAATCTTCAGCCTAGACGAGAAATTGATTAACCAAGAACCACATTGCTGTTAAATTTATAATCTTTGTTTTATTTCCAAAGTGCCAAAATGAAAAATTAGAAAGACAAATAGATCTAAAAACTATCTGAGAATGCAATCCACTTTTAATAATCTAGTCCTCACATCACACTAATTGTTGCAGAAGGATGTCTCCGAGACAAAGTCTACACTAAAAATCTTAGTATAAAAAGTGAGGATAAGCAAAGAAATATTTATACCCCACAAATCTCTTTTTCTAGATAAGTGAAACAGAAATTGTTTTCAAAGACGGACAGAGCTGACTAAATTTTCTAGCCAAATGAAACAGGGCACAAATAAATCAATAAAAGATTCAAACAACATAAATCATTTTTCTAATTAAACTATGCGATTTAATTTTCAGAAACAAATAAAGCTGAGTAATTTTTTCGGCCACATAGCAAGTCAAAATAAAAGAATTAGAAGTTTCTTATGCTACACAAATCATTTTTAGTGGATAAGAGAACCAGATCTAATTGTGAAAGATATATAGAGCTGAGTAGATTTCTCAGCCAAAGGTAGCTAACCACAAATAAAATAATAAACAAAATCCTTATACACCAAAAGTCCATTTTTGAAATAAGGAAAATATTTTTTAATTTTCAAATATACACCAAGGCAGGTAAATTATCCAGCCATGTATAGCAAGGCACAAATAGAACAATGCCAAGTTTCTTATACAGCATAAATCAAATTTTCTAGATACCATAAAAAGAACAGATAACGCTGAGTAATTTTTTCCATTAAGCATAGCAAGCCACAAACAAAACAATGAAAATTCTTTGTTCCCCCAAAAATCCATGTTTTTAGATAAGAGATCCAGTTCTGATTGTCAAAGACATTTAAAACAGCGAAAAAGTTCTTCATAAATTTTATAAACCTTTAGTGTTGAATATTCAATAGATTTCCACTTTTATAGGTTTAAGGGAATCAGATCTGATTTCCAACAATATATAGAGTTAGAATATAGGAAACTTGTTAATAAGAGCCTAATTTGGATTAATAGTACAAATACATAAGTATTTTAGAAAATACAATTTTAAAACTAATAACTAGTTCCCTATTAAAATTATGTGTCTTGATGCAGGAGCATCTCCTAAGTGCTTGAAAAGCATGAGGGAGTGTAAATAAGCATTGAAGGCATACAAACATGTTTAGGTGTTTAAATGTGTTTCCCTCCAAAATGCACTTGGTTTGGATTTGAAATTCTTTGTAATTACTCCTTACCATAAGAGTGAGAGTAAGAGTAAAAATAGTTATATAGGTAGATGTGAGGTGTCCTCATGCTTATCTTATGTAGGAGGAGATTTAGGAGTGCCTAAAATTTTTTGTTGATAAACACTCACCTGTTAAAGGTCATAGTTGTCAAACTAACTCCTATTATGCATGCATGGTTGAGAAAGTCTCACTAAAAGATAGGAGTTTAGACCAAGATAAGGAGATAATAGATATATCAAGCTATTCAAGGATAGAAAGGTCGAACTCTCAACAAGACAGATAGAGAAGTAGCTAATTTGTATGGAAAAAGTGGAATTTTGGAATAAAAGTTCAAAGTTTGTATGACAGGTTTGGGAATATGAATAAAGAGAATTTGAACCTTCTAAGCCTCTCAGGCCTCTAAATCATCCTTTATTGTATGTATTTGATTGATTCATAATGTGGTGATGCTTTATTTATGAATTAGCAACTCTATTTTGGTGTTCTTACATGCTTGCAGGCACTGTGCATAAGGTTATTGTCTGGGCAGTGAGCTTGAATCCCTCAATATGTTGAAACCACATTAAAACCCATGACTGCTACTTCGAAAAGGATGGAGATTTGATTCCAAATCCAATGCAATTTAATTGGGATCATGACATAAAGTTTTAAGAGTTTTATAAGGGTTTTTGTAACCGCAGCCCTGAACTAGGGCAACCCATAATTCGCATTTCCACCAATGAAATTAACTAACATTTTAAATAAATCTCTGTCTTGTTCCAAACCCAATGCAATTTAATTGGGATCATGACATAAAGTTTTAAGAGTTTTAGAAGGGTTTTTGTAACTGTGGCCCTGAACTAAGGCAGCCCCTAACTCGCATTTCCACCAATGAAATTAACTAAAATTTTAAATAAATCTGTCTTGGTATGAAGAGAGAGTCCACAAAATTTCAGAACGATTGGGCAAGTGTACATGAAGATATCAATATCAGAAATCTCCAGGTTCGTGAAAGAGGTTGTTTTGGCGTCTACTGGGCTGTATCAGAAGGTATTATTTCTACAAAACGAATCCAATCGACCTGAAATTTTATAGGCAAAGTCTTGAGGCATTTCTTGACGTGGGTTTTGACGGTTCGTCTTGAAAATGAATACGTTTTGAGATATTAATAACAGAAATTTCCAGATCTGTAGGAGCAGGACAGTGAGAAGAGCTAAGTGGAATTTAGAGCAATTTTGGTAATTTCTTTTGTTCCAAGACTTAAGCATGATAGTGATGATGTGTTAGGATACTTTCAAGGTGATCATAATGTCTTCCATGGTACAACCATTCCTTCTTAACCAACTGTTGTATCTCAGTCGTAACCCAGACCTATGAGAGGACTGTCTAACCTATTGTTTACTCAAATTGTTGCTAGAGGACGCTTGCAAAGGCTATACAAGTTTTAAGTCTCTACTAAAGGTGTTGAATTAGAGTCTAGTGATCTGAGTCATTAAGAAGGAAAGAATCCAAAGAGCTAAATCTAAGGCATGTTTACTAAGAAGAGTCATTAGAGCAAGGTTAATTGTATAAGGTCTGAGATTCTAGTAAGTTGCATAAATTGTCATTCAAGGAGTGAATCAGACATGAAGGACAGCGGGATATGGTTCAGAGATCATAATATCTAGTGGGAGTAAAACTTTCAAACCCTCCATATGGTACTATACTCTTCACACTGAAGAAGAAAGGTGGTAACCTCTCAAATGTGGTTGTGGACCTAATCTTACTAGTAGTGTCTTATTTTGAATGTTATGAATAAATGATGAACATGCAGATTTAGTACAAAACAGAGACTGAGAACTCTTTAAACTTACATTGCATGATAATATATGTCCTCATATGTTCTTGTTACCATGATCTAAGGATCCAACACATACACAAAAAGGACTGGGTTTATAATGTGAAACATAGTATGATCATTCCTAGGATCTAAACAAGATGAGCTAGATTGGCATCATGTCTAGACTCTACACCACAATAGCTAGGAATGAAACCTTATTGAAGAGGTCGGGTTTTGCAAGATGTTTTGTAAATTTATCAAAGAAAAATAAGCTGATGAAATCATTGCTAAAGGGGAAGAAATATTAGTCAAAGGAGAAAGATGGTTTGGGAGGGTTAAAACTATTCTAGGAGGCATGACTGTAGGGATGAACCTGCAACTTATTCCGACATTCCCTTCTGTACACCATCCTCTTTTTCCTTTATCCCACCTATAAATTAATTTATTACATTATGAGACATCCTAAAATAGCAACAAGGGGATGGTGGTGAATTGTAATGGTCGTGAGTTGTTAAGCCCTTAAATTTAACATCCATTTACTTGTCACGAGGCAGTTTCAACCTTAAACTTCGCAACCTAGACTCTCAGGGGTTCAACACCCTGATAGATACACTTCTATGATGTTGGATGATTTGATGACTTCATCCCTAGGGTCGCTTGGACAGCACTTCAAATTACTTGACGATGCCATGGATAGGAAATCAGATCCTGGTGTTCGGCATGATGCTCTTATTGTACCTCGTAGATTTCATGGATTTCTCTGGTTAAATACTCCATAGAAAGCCATTTCTCTAGATTTAAGAGAACCAGATCTAATTGTCAAAGAAATTTCGTGTTGTATAATTTTTCATCAAGCAGTAAATAAATATAAAAGAATGAGAAGTTTCTCTTAAATTTTCAAGACTTCTCTTATTGAGTAATCGATGGATCCTCTAAAGCTCAAACAATGAACCATGGACTTCCTAGACAAACAGTAAGAGCTCTCATTGCTGAGCTATCAGCCCTCCATATTCATTGGAATGTGGAATGCTTCAGCATTTCTGTTCTTCTCAACTATTGCTCCAATGTGGAATGCTTTAATAAAGCCGGGTCATAGCTTCGAGCCCCAAAATTGACTCCATGTGGCACCAGGAATGGTCGTAACCATTCATTTATGTACCAAAAACAAAACAACAAATTTCTCAATATATTTATTGAGAACAATTTCGCTTAACCAATGAACCCTTGATATCTCCGGACATGTAAATAGATTTTATTTGTGTTTTACCCTGTTTTCTAGATAGCCTTCAATGTTAATAAAACATACCTTTGAATTTATCTCTGTATAACTTGATTCGGGGATTTCTGTCCTAAACTCGACAAACTCCGGTAAATTTGGAAATTCTTCCGAAGAAGACAGACTTGAAAATGACTTACTTGGTTGCAGAGTTCCTTCTGATTCCACCTGATTAGCATATCAGGGAATTAGAAAATAGTCCAGAAACAGATTAATTTTCATTACAATCTTAAATTCTAAGTTGAGCAGATTCCAATGAAGAAATGCATATTATTACGTTGAGAGGATCGTCCGGTTGGGATTCATTGTTGGATGACGAAATTGATAATCTCGACCGTAGAAATGGCGAGGGCCTTACATCCTCTCGGCCTTGAGAAATTTTCACGTCTTCAGATTTCCGCGATTTGGATGCATCCCGAAGTGATTTTGAGGACCTTTTGTATCTTCGTGTTTTGCTCTCTGGTTTCCCCTCCTGAAACGTACCATCAAGCTTCTCCATAATTCTTTTCTTGCTGCGTTCAAACAGGTATGATGTTGGCCTTCAGGTTAAACTGAAACCCGTATCAACACCATCCAATCAAACAAATTCCAGAGTGACCAAATTCTGTTCCAAATATAGTTTCGATTTCATTGGGAACAACGATTCCTCGAAGCAATTATTCAGTCGTTGTTGGACATTAACGCAAGGTGGGGTGGGTTTCTCTTACATCGTGATGCACACTACATCCTATGTGACTATTTGAATATGGTGGAATTTACGGAGCATAAACGGGGGCTTCATTCGACGAGATGGTGTGTTGGAGAGTTACAAGCATTTTACATGTGTAATGCATTTGGTCTTTGACCATGGGTTTATTATACTCCCGAAGGCAAGTATATTGCTTTCACCAGTATATATATATATATATAATATCACCTCTTGCAATTCACCATTTTAATTGTGTCTAAATCTTCATTTGTTTTTGGGAATAATTTCAAGTCTCCACACTTGTCATAGACACCTTTGATTCAAGTCATGCGATCATCGACATAATCATCGGATATCATGCAAAGAATTGAAGTTATGAATTCACTGACACGTGTAGGTGGGACATTTTCTTCCCATAACTTTCTATACACCTGAAAAAACATAGATTTTGAAATACATTAATTTTAAATCACATCTCAAAAAATGATATTTAAACAAATTTCAAATATATAGATATAAATGAAAGCACACCTCAAAATATATATACATGATATAAATTTTTTTGTACCTGATAGTGATAATCAAACTCAACGTGATAGCGGCAACAACATGTGTCAAGGACTTTATCAGCTCGCACATACCAAGGCTTCAAATTTTCAAACATTCGTTGTCCAATCTTAACATCTGGATTTTCTTCTGTAAACTTTATGTACATCTCATGTTGAGTTATTTCAAGCCAATGTTTTATATGTTCATCATAGTTATTGCGAGTTATCCTGTGTTTTAAAACATCCCTCACATTTGGAGAAGGACAAGTCCTCTCAGTCCAAAAATCAGAAACTATCTTCACAATATTATCCTCTATTTTATTAGAATGTGGATTTCTACACATTAGTGCCCAATATCCTTCCATAGTAGAAGCATCCAATGTCTTCCTCCTCTTTGCATACCTTCTCACCATCTTTCTAAATAAACCCAATGCCTTGGCAACAGCGGTAACATGACGATTCTTTGTCGTATCTTCACTTACAACTGGAGTTAATATTGCTCTACGAGAAATACTCTTATCAACAGACCTAGTTTTGTACCCAAAGAACTTATTCCTTTAGAAACATTCCCAACAAATTCTTCTTCTACACGTTTTGAATTTTTCCATCCAATATCAACACCCAACAATTCTAATGTTTCCTTCATATCAACATGATTCAATAATTTAACCAACAAATGTGCTCTAAAGAATCGTAGTCAAATTAACAAATTCACCATATATTATCTCTACACTTTTTGTTGTCTTCTTTCGTGATAGTGGTTCTTGTTGGGAAAATTCTTTTAATTTTTGTAAATCTATCTTCACCAAGTGTTTCACATTTTCTTGGGAAGAAATTCCATAACTTTTGTTACCACTTCAACATAATGTTGCGCATCATTATTCAAGAGAAAAATCGGAGAGTGGAAAAGGAAATTGAAACAGAAAACAAAGAAATGTGTACAGCTAAAATATGAGCATGAAAAACAAACGCGAACCATGCGAATGGAACGAATTGTCGTAAAAAAAGTTGACAAAAGAGAAAATATCGCCATATACAAGACATGTTGCACTCAACAAACTTGTGCAAAACATGACTTTCTAGTTGACGTAATGAAAATTTTGTGTTGAAAGTGATCTATAATCAACATATCCTGAGTAAGTATGCCTAGTGGATTTGGTAACATGAGATTAAAGGGATTTCAATAATTGAAGTTTGTGGTTTTCCAGCTCCTCATCAATTGCTATCAGTACTCGTAGTTACTAGGAAAATACATGATTTCCTTATGTATGGTTTATTTTTCTTCTTTACATCACTCTGATGCTTCTACTCATTTTGTTCGCCATCTTATTTGCATCACACGATATAGTTTAGGCCTCCATGGATGACATGAAAACCATCAATGCATTTACAACACAATAGGTGATGGAATAACTGTCCCTAGGAAATCCACTGAGAATGTTTTTTCAGACAAAACACAAAATGAGGAAAATGATGCCTTGACGAAAAACTACAAAAATCTATATCCTAACCCAGTAGCGGCATCTTTGTCATAGGTTACTCTTGAAAATAACTCGTCGTTCTGCTAGCTTTATATGCAAGCACCTGATTTGTTCCCAGAGTACAATCGACAGGACTGTTCAAATAAATACACCTGCTCAGAGGAATGTGTTTGTGGATTTAACATCGATGCAACATATGAATACATGTTGGAGCTAAATATAAATACACATGGGAATCAATTCCCATAAATGGATTCGTGGATTTCCAGTCGTTATAGCATGCCTAGTGGACAAACTGCAAGTTCCACTTCCCGATCACATATTTCTGGATATGTAGCGAGCCACAACCCCTATGTGCTGAAATTTTGTAGGGTTTTGTTCAAATTTTCATGGTCATCTCACCAAGAGGCCCGAGGGGATTAGAGTGTGAGACCAGGGTCATATCTTCAGCTATGCCACCAATGAGACCCTCAAGCTCATGTCCCTCACCCCTTCCTCGCGACCAAACTCAGTCGGCCCCTAGCTGAGGCCTGACAAAAAAACCCAAGTGACCATCGAGTAGAGAAGAGAAAAGGGTGCCATGGTTCCCGAGTGCATGCACAATGTTCTCATTTACACTCAACATGAGGAGACTGTTAAGAATGACCGAATTGGGGTTGATCTGAAGCAATGTGCCATCAAGCCTAACATCCCTAAAAAATACCAAGACGAGAACACCATCTTTCACCTCAATCCATTTGGGTGTTTTGTCATTGGAGGGCCTCATAGAGATGTGGGTCTGACAGGTAGGAAGATCATCATTGACTCCTATGGTCCGCATCTATGGTTAGTTCTTCATTAAGTGTATTGCTCTGTATTACTGTGTTTTTTGGCCACCATCCATATAATCTCATGTCAAGGATTCACATGTTAAAAGATGAATGTTTTGTACTTATTTCTTCCATCATAGTTTTACCATTTTTTATAAGGATTATTTAATTTGTTACATTATATAATTTATTCATTCAATTTTCAATCAGTAGAGCCATTTTTTTAGGGGTCAACCCAGGTTTACGAAGTGTAAAGGTGTATACAACTTTCATTATACCTAAGTATATCATTATGAAGGAATGGAAGTTTTTTTGGGGGATTAATTCCAATTCATCAGGGATGCGGAGATATAATTTTCCGCATATGGGGTTAAGGAGAAGCAAGAAATTGCCTAGACTTCATAAACGTTTAAGAAAACTAAACAAACACGTTATTAAAAACCCAAGTGTGTGTCGAAGCTGTTCAAAAAAATTTTTTTATTAAGTACGCTAATTTTTTTATAGTGTGAAATGAGAACTTGTAAGTTTCATGTTTATCAAACATGAGCGTAGATGGAGATATTGTAGGTTACAATCACCAGAAGCATCCTACATTTCATTTCCTACTAGCTAAGACCGCAAGGTCGAGGTAAGAAGCCATTCATGGGTGCATAGTAAAAAAATATTCCTTTAAATCTTATGGATGGAATGAAATATTTATGGTCTATAATTATCATAACAACAAATGCGATCAGGTTTCTACTTCAAATAGGCGGACCTTCACCATAAGAATGGTATGTCACTCCTGCCCCTTTTCTCATAGTCTTGTTGTCTGGCAAGAAATCGTCTTTCAATGCTGATTTCAAATCAGACAGAACATGAGGATACAACCTCGTCAATTCACACAAATTGACCTGTAGATAGTTCATCGCTTTCAACTCATAAGACAAACATGAAACTGACAATGCCTTTGCTTCCTCTCGAGTATAAACAACTTGCGTAATCTCCAGTTCAATATGTCATATGTTATAATATAAACCAGACCAGATGTTCATAAATTATAAATTGGTTGATTGAGTAGTCAAATTACCGCTAAACATTGTTTCTTGACTCATAATAACATGGAGACTACATTATGAAAGTGTATTTAATAGGTTATTAAATCAATATTTTTATTTATTAATTTATTTTGAATTCTTACAACCTCTTACTATTAATATATGAGTTATTATTACTAAATGATTCTATTATTTTATTTTGTTTTATTTTTTTATTGAATCTAAAGATTTAAACAGGTTCAACTCACAAAATTCTTTAACTTGGTTATTCAGGACTGACAAATTTGAACTTTGAGATGTAAAAAATGTTATTACTAGTGAACTTTCAATGTTTATTTTCTTCCAAGGTTTTATTACAAGTAGTGAAGACATTGCCCATAGATTCGTTTAGGCTGCAATCTGTTGGGAAGCAATAATGTGAATTCCATTCAATCCATGCTCCCAAAACAAAACACCATATTACTCTTCAAAACAATACACTACAATGACAATATAGCATAGATGACTCTGCACATGATTAATAATTTCATTAATATGGCTGGGAGAAGAAATAAGAGAAGCAAAGAAAACCATGCTAACAATTTACATGTCATTTATTAAAAGATCCTTACCATTATGATGTGTATTTGTCTATATAGAATTTGGAAATCCAAATGACTGCTGCTTTTAGCCAAAATTTTGTACATTTCAAACAAAATGCCTGTCACTATTGACACATGCTTCATTTTTAAGTCCATGTGCATCAACGCTACAATAATATTGCATTAGATTCAATTTCCATATCCATAAAAAGTCTTCTTCAACTCGTAAATTACTATCGCTACAATTGCAACTACATCTGGCGGAATCCCTAATTACTGTAAGCCATTATAAAATGGACATGAATTTACTACATATCAACACATCCCATGAATTTTTTCCTATCCTGCTACAGGCTGGAAAAATGAATCATCCTCCCATATATGGGGATTTCACTACCCTATTCGCACATTGGGCATGTAAATTCTTTCACCTCGTAGAAGAATCCAACAATTTCTCAACAACACGAGTAAATTTAAATACCTTTCCGACCCTCGGACCACGGTCTTCCAATAAATGTTGAATAACATTTTTTAATTAATAGAACAATTTGAAATCAGAAAAAATGAAGACTAGTTTCTAATCTTGTAGATCAGTGAAAATGGTGTACCAGATAGTGCAACAAAAGCACCTAAAATAGCCAACATAGAACTTTTACAGAAAGAGACAACACCGACGCATATGGATTAAAACTTCAATACATTACAATGTTAGAGGTAATATACAAGGCACCGGATTCGTTAAACTCTATAAACCGAAAAGTTACAGAAACATAATTCGAAACAATCCCCTATTAACATATTTTAGCTTTAAATTCCTGAAAGGAAAAAGCCATACTTAGCACAAGGCAATTGTATATTATAATATAAACCAGGACCAGATATCCCAGTAAACAAAAAGTGTTAACCAACCTAGAAAATTTTTTTAAAAAATCAAAATCAAAATCAAAACCCCAACTTTACCCCTTTGAAACTATCAAAAACTACAAAACTCGACAACGATATTTTACAGTGGTACACCGCGGTTTGTAGAACGAATGAGCAGAGCTTCACAACATGAAATGAAGTATCAACAAAACATCTAGCCAATGATGGTGTTCATAAACACCATGAAATTTAATTACAGCGGTACCTCAAGCATCAGATTCACCGGTCACAACCTTACCGCTTTCGGTCTTCTTTGGTAAGAGAACGCTGTGAATATTAGGCAGGACACTCGCCATTCGCTATTGTCATGACGCCAAGAAGCTTGCTCAACTCCTCATTGTTCCTCACCACAAGCTGAATATGACGTGACATAGTCCTTGTCTTCTTAATATCTCTTTCCGCGTTTCCCGCCAGCTCAAGCAACTATACAACACCAAACACAAAACCATCAAACCCTAATTCAAAAAGATGAGGACCTAATACCAATAAAAAATCGAAACCCTAGAAAAAAGATCAGAAATTTTCTAAGTTAAAGTAAACAAACCGAGATCCTACAGACAAAAATGGTGATTAAAGCAATTGAGATTCAGTAAATTGGCATACCTCGGCAACAAGGTATTCTAGAACAACTACAAGATAAACAGGGGTGCCTGCACCGACTCGTTCAACATATTTTCTAGCCTTTGTAAATGTTAATATGGTGTGCACAGGTTATATCCCTCGACAGAGGCGCGGAAGAGGCCCGGAGAAAATATTAACTGCAAGTATTTTTCAACCCTGGAAAATATTGAAGGATGCTTCCCCTGCCTACACTTATGGGAGAAATATGAAATTGAGAGATTTAGTAGAGGATCAACATCACCTAAAGGTGGCTTTGGAAACAAAATTAATCTGCATGCTTGCTTCTACAAATCGAGTGCAATTATTTTCCAACTCTGTAAAAAACATTTCTCCTCTTCCTCTCACCGCCTTGGCACTTGAAAAATGAAAACTTGGGGAATTTTTGTGATTGTATATGAAGCAGAAAATTTCAATCCTGTATTAAGGAGAAGCAGCAGAAATGTAGAGAGAAAGGCAGAGTGAACAATATGCATTAGAGGGTGAATTTGTGTGTGTGGTCTCTTTCCAAATTTGTGGAAGAAGAGCATCGGCAATAAGAGGGAAATTGCACACCAATTTCACAATAAAACGAAACCCTGGATACAGAAAAAGAGATGTACAAAATGTAATGAGAGCCAAGGCAAGATTTCCCCAAAACGAAACATGAAATTCATGACACAAGTTGAGTTTAAAGATGATACTAACCGACGCCGTCTCCAAGTCAGCCCACTTGGATGGGCATATTTCCGTTTGATTACAAATTTGTTGCACAAGCAGGCAAGTAAAAGCGAAGTCGAGAGAATAATTTAGCGAGATTATAAACATAAAGAATGAAATTTCTAGATTAAAGTTGAGATAGAGACATTGTAGTTTGTGATGTACAGACACATAACTTTTGAACGC
>CM031237.1:155188040-155444999 GCA_018340775.1 Taxus wallichiana var. yunnanensis
AAAAAACAAACTTAGTTTAAAACAAAAAAATATGTAAAAAACTAAATTTAAAACATTAAAAACGAACAATATTAAGTTACTTATAAAAAGGAAATTGCAAAACATTAAATTTAGAAGGAGGCATTTTGGCGGCGCTTTGGTGGCGCAGAGGGGTTCGCATGCGGACTACCTTCACGTTAACTAATTTCGCGTGAACCCCTCTAAGTGGCACTAATGTGGCACCTAGGTGGCACATTTTGGCTCCAAATCCTTTTGGAGGATAATTGTAAGCCAAAATCTGCCACTTAGGTGCCACATAATTAGGGTAAACAAACTAGTAAAATTACAAAAAATTGACACAAAATTCAAATTTTTATTAGCTTTCTAAAAATGAAGAACTTATTGCTGAAGTGACCGGCCTTGGCTTGGAGGGCTTCTGATTCTTCAACAAAAGGGTCGATAGAGATGTCAAGAAGAGAGAGATTTGTAGAGGGGAGAGGAGAAGGTGACCTACATAACAAGGGGCACATTTCATTAGCTCGATCCCTCCGCCTTATGATGAAGTAACCCGCATGATGATACGGTTAATCTCCTTGGAAGGAAGGTTTATCCACTCACTTTTCTCGAAGCACCTTATTTTTCTTAATCACTTTCTTAGGGATCATTTGGTTTGTTTCCCCCATTACTTGCTGAACTCTCTTGAACGCTCCATTCTAGAGTTTCAAAAGCATTCTGGGTGGTTCCTTTACACCAAGGGCTCATTTTGTTTGTTGCACAAATGTTGTCTCCTCAAGTTTCCAGTCTCCCATCCTCCCCTAGCTCGGTTCCCCTCTACTGTGCTCTGCTCTCGCCGCCAACCCCCCTGTTTCTCCTTTCTCTGCCCTCGCCACCGCTACTGCCACTCCCCTCACCCGCCTCGTGCTTCTTCTCCCATTCCCCCTTCACTGTTGCTCCCACCCCCACTTAACCTCTTCCTCGCGAGATCAGTTGTTACCCGGGGGCTTCTAGGAAGCTTAACCTTGAGACTCTTGCTTGGGAGAAGGGTTCTCATGAATTTGAAATTGCTCATCACCTCCCGAATATCAGCGTGCCGACCCTCACACCTGAAGTGCACTTGAAATCTCTTCAAGAAATTTGGAAGCCTTAGAGGCCGATATGAAATTGAAGCTGTTGATCAAGGATGAAGTTAAAAACTTGGCAAAATAGAAAGGAAAGAGGAAGAAGGAGGAGGAGGAGGATGTTGACAGTAGCCAAATTGAGGATATCTACAAGAAACTGCACTCCTTAGACTCCCGTTTAGGGAAGGCCAAAACTCGACATGATTACAACATAGCCATCTTTAGGGCGATTGAGGAGTTCATTGAGCAACACGTCAAAAGTGTCTCCAACCTAAGCGGAGTTCCGACAACACTTTGGGGTAATGATAAGGAAAGTAAGAAGACCGTGGAGCAGCTGGATTATAATGACGCTGCCCACATGACTACTTTGGGTATGTTCAAATCCTGGAAGAATATCAAAACCATCATTGACAAAGCTACTAAAAAGTAGTTGTAGATGCTTCTACTGTCCTTGTTTGTTTTTTTTTTGTTTTTTTGTGGACCCTTTACTGCTTTTTTGTAGTAATTTTGCTGTTTTGTTTCGTCTTGGTAGCTATTTTTTGGCTACTTTGAACTTCATTGTCACATTTGGATTCTGATCCTTTTCTCTCTGGTTCTCTTGCTTATTCTGGCTTCTAGGCCTTCTTTTGTAAACAAGGGTATAGTCCCTTTCAAAAAACTATTTGCCAATAATAATAATTAAAAAAATGTAATTTTCATTTTTAAAAATCTTTTTTGTTATTTATTTTTTAATTTTTACTAACATATGGTATTTTAGGACAATCAATAGTACACAATCAACCAAATTTGAAAAATAGTAGAATATATCAAAAAAATTGAAAAAAATAAACTTACTATTTATTGAAGTCTTCTTCGTACCTGTGAAAAAAAAACTCAATTTCGATATAAATCTTAAATTTTATTGGCATAGACATATGTACACTATTTATTTGAAAATATTTTTACTAAATAATTAATTTAAAAATAAGTAAAAAAAAAAGAAAATTTGACAGAACCTCAAAATTCAAATCTTAAAAATACATCTAAAATTTCATGGTCAAAAAATAATTTTTCATATAAATAAACCACCTGAGGACAGTCATTACTCTTTTATAACATAAGAAACAACGTATGAAAAAAATTAAGAAAAAGACCATATTTTTTACCAATTTTATTTTTAAAAATATACATGTATTCTACACTCTAAACACAACATTTCGTTAGTTTGTGGAATTTCATGAATGTGTACAATTTTGTGGCTATTACCTTTAGAAAATCAATGAAACTGAAAATTCATGTTTATAAAGGTACAAATCATACCAAAAAGTGGGACATTTTATTGTGCTTTGAATATATATGTTTTTAAATTTGGATGTTAGATTTTATTTTGATTTTTATGTTTACTTGCAAATGAATACATGACAATTTGTCCATTATGAATTGATTTTGTAGGTTCAAATACATAAAATATTCAACAAGGCTTGGAAAAGATGTAACCAGGTTGGATTTGGTAGAAGAGGAAATGCCCATTGTTACATTCATGCAAAGTTTTCAAGTTTAATTAGTCCGTACATCAAACATTCTCACTATTCAAAGTGGTAGGCTACACAATTCAAGACTAATAGAGACACATTCCCTATTGGCTCCATATTGTCCGTGGTTGATTTTACTGAGAATTACTCATTTTCTCATCAAAAAGAAATTCGAGACACGGTATTATCATCTTGACCAGGAGTTACTATCATGGTTCAAGTATTTTATAGGCATACACAATTGGATTTGGATGGGGTTGAAAGTACATATGTGGAGGGTGTTGGTACCCAAATTTAATCTCCTTCAAAGGGCGAGCAACATCATGGATTTAACAGGACACTCAGAGGAAGATAGATGATTATGTATGTCGTTTTGTAGTCGGGGAAGCAATCTATCTGACTTTTTAGCACTCAGGCTTTGAAAAGGAGTGGGTATCACCTTAAGAGGATTTGATCTATCCTCACTATTTTAGGTTGTGCCTTTCAACCAAGGTAAGAGAACCCTTATGTAGCACATTGTTTATGGAGGAGATGGAGATGCCCTTCCTAATGAAGTTATTTAGGAGACCTTGGAGTAAATATGATCAATGCAACAAAATCTAACTCTCATGAGTTCTCACTCTAGACAGTGGAGATATTTTCTGGGCAAGGTTCAGGCTACTAAAGACATTTGAAATCCTGATTGTTTCTGCATGCTTTGGTAATAAAAATTATGCTTTTGTGCACACACAGGACAAACAGTGCTAGTATGGGTAGGATTAGTTTTTTTAAATGAATTTTGGTGGGAGGTGAGGCAAAATGAACTTGATTTGCCAAATCTCTAAGAACTCTTACAAAATGGAGAGTTCGACAACGAGAATACTTGAGAATAGCTAAAATGTTCCTTTAACCGAGAAGATGTGCTTCAATGGAGGCCCAAATTATCACTTTTTCACACAATATATGAGATTCTAACACAAATGCTCGAGTTAGAAGACCCAATAACACATCAGAATCTAAGATCGATCACGCTTGAGGTACACCCAGAGGCTTACAAACAATCTCTGTCAACGAATTAAAGAAAAGTGATTTTAAATCGTTTATTTCACTCCCGGATGAAAGCTATTCTGAGAAATGAGATTACAGATGCCACTAAAATGTCAAAAGGATTGAGACCTATGTGATTTAAGATAGATTTTGATACAAGATTGCAATAAGAACAAGAAAAACTATTTGCAGAGACATTCAGAAATGAAACAAACACATTTTGCTTAAGATTAACACATAATAACTCGAGTTTGATTAAATTTATTAGTAGGGGAAATTTTCTAGAACAATCTCAGAGCTTGTCAATGACTATACACTTACAACCACCTTGACACGATCAAAATTAATACAAAAGAGATATACGGGCTTCTTAGACGACTTCTCAAAAGACAAGCTTTGTCAAATTTTCCTCTTGGGAATTTTCTTCGACCTCTAACACTCCAACATTTGCATGAAAAATTTGTGCCATTTATACCATTTACAACAGAGCCCCTTTTTCCCCAAAAGACAAAAACATTTAATGCACCAGTGCTCGCCATGATCTCATTCGCGATTCCTAGAATCATATCTGTAAAAGTTATCAGGTGCTCATGGGGAAAATCTCTTCAAAATATCAGCATTCAACTCCTTCATCCGGGAAGAACACTCCTCCTTCAACTCACTAACCACTTCCGCCCCTAATCTGGTTCCTTGCATGCTCGGGAGAGGAAAAATAGAAAATCGAGATCAAGCGATAGTAGACCATTTTAATGGCGAAAGATGTCTCCAGATCTATCCCACCACACTCGATACCAAAATTAACTCCCCTCTCTATTTAACGTGTAGGAAATACCAAGAAATCATGAAGACTCACACTTCCAGGAGTGTTTCAGTAAAAATGGGGGGAAAATCAGATTCAAACTCACAATTGTCATTGATCTTTACTTTGAATTTGGGCCATCCACATGGAAGATTCAACTTTAAATAGGCTCGGGGTTTCCTTTGACTTTTTACAACCTTTTGAAAAAATGGAAAAAATTTCCATTTTGATCCACACCTCTTCCCTTGAGAAATGAGCCTGACACGTTTCCTAAGGTGGGTCCAAATAGAACCACAACCAAATTCTATTATTTTACCTCATTTTTGGAAAAAGGAAAATTTTCCAAGTTTTCCCCATAGCTACGCCCTTGAAAAATGGGCCTGACACGTGTCCCAATGGAACCGTGCTTCCTTTTTCACTTTTAACTCTTTTCTCCCAAATGGATTTTTTTCCAAATTTCCCCCGAGAGTCTGCACCTCTTCCGTTGACTAGAGAAAGCTTTGACCTTTCCTTTATCGGGCTTGTGGGCCATTTTGATGTTTTTAGTCATTTGAATATCAAGGGGAAAAATCCAAATTGCCCCCGATGGTCCACCTCTCCGCCATTAGCTTTGCCACGTGTCCTCATGTGGGGTCCAACTAAGGCTTTTTCCCTTCCACTTAAAACTTGCTTTAATCAGAGCCTGGCAGGGGCACGGGGCGAGTTCAAACCTTTTTCTCAAGTAGCCAAAAGGAACAAGTTCAAAAACAAACCCTTCACTCCCCATCCAGTTAGAAGAAGCCACGTAAGTACTAAAACAACCAATCAGAAATGAGCAGAGCCATGGGACCAAATTTGCCCTTTTGCCCAAAAAGCAAAAAGTGATAAGTTAAAGCATTCGCCCACCATCCCCTGACCAACCAAAGGAAGCCACGTGACCGCTGAATGTTGAGGAATAAATTTGATAGGAAAAAGACACCCGTTAGACTGTCAAAACACAGAAATTCACCATTCATGCTCAAAACTGATTTTTGCTAAGGATAAAAACTTTTTCAAAACAAAACTATGTGGATCATGCTTCCAGCATCTTTCGACCATGGATTTTCAAAGGCATACAAATATAAATCGATCATTCTCGAGCTTCCATGGTCGAGGAAAAATAGGAAAAACGACAAAGCTCGTGGATTTTGAAGAAATTAGGGAAAAAATAGGGCAAACTCGGAGACTTCTTCAAGGAGGAACATGACAATGGATTTTGCAAACAACTCGAGGAACTCAAAAGGAGGTAAAAGATTTCAAAGCATCCACATCGAGAAATAAAATGTTTCACAACACACAGATCAGAGGAAAATTAGGGCAAAATGGTGAGAGGTCAAAACGAGCACCAAAAAGTGAATGATCAAGAATGAGTATCACTTCCATATAAGTGATGACAAGAAACATGACACCCACTTTATGCAACATTGTTTTGGTTTGTTCTTTCAATATATTCATTGGCGAGGAATACAAAGATATCAACATTTTGTTTGGTCGGATGGTTGCACATCACAATTCAAATCCTCTCGCCCTTTCTTTGCACTCGGTTGTTATCATCATCATTTATGGAGTTTTTTTGAGAGTGGTCATGGGAAGGGAGAACATGATGGTGCGGGTGCATGCATCAAATGTGCTCTAAAGAAACAAAGCTTTGATTATGAGGGAGATCGATTGATTGATGCCCACATCGTTGTTGAATGGTGTAAGAAACATTTTGCAATTCAGTTTCAACCTCACAGGCTTCAACATCACACACTTCAACCCCACATAGAGTGTTTTGGGAGATAACATGTACATGCACATTTAAAACATATATATGTAGATCTTGATGTGATTTATTAAGTTCTACAAGTTACAAAACTTTAAAAAAATATTCTGAATTTTGATGTTTGTTTTAAACTTTATTGATCTTTTGAGCATGATTAATTGAAGGTATTGATCGAAGGACAAAGTATGGATGTGAAAGGATTCCCAATTCTAGGTCTTTGCACTCTTTGATGACTATGGACAGTAATAATTGGACAATCTATATAAGAGATTATTCTTGTTTTTGTTATGAATGCATGAACAAATCATATTAAGAGTGCAATAGTAAAAAACATGGGTATGTAGGTGAGTGGAAGCAAGTTCCTTTAGTTGTGGATGACACATATGGATAAGATCATGATGATAGTTTTGAAGATGTGCCATTAATTTCAACTAATTATGACCACATATCTGGACTGGTTAAACAAGGTATGTTTTATTTAAAAGGATTGTATAATTTGATAATTAAATATATATTTATACTATACATGGATCATTGAATGTTTATTTACATTTTGTTGTAGGTGATGTATTTGTAGTCATTGCTGAAGAAGACAATGTTGAGAAAGTGGAGTACTACTTGTTGCGTTGCACAGAAGAGAGAACAAAGCTAACATGTGAAATAACAAGTGAAGAGACAACATTTTATACTGGCTCGGTTGTAGTGTAGGGAACATACTTACAACAAGTGAAAGCCCTCCAAAGTGGGATTCACTTTTTTGATTACAAACCAGACAAAAAGGTGTATCATTACACCCATCACATAATTGCTATAGGGTTACAATTGCAGCAGGTGAAGACTAAAACTAGTCAACGCAAAAAATGGAGACTAGATGTAGAAGACCATGAAAATTTTTACAGGTCATTGAACAATGAGCAGAGCCACTTGGTATTATATAGAAGGACATGGAATATTATATATTCATGTCTTCCAGGAATTTAAAATATTTTATCTATTTTATTTTTCATTTGGCATACATATTTGACAACTTTCTTGCTATGATATTAAGGATGGGTTCATTAATGATGTAATTTTGTTCCCTAGTATCTCCAATAATATTATTTCCATTTATATCTATATATATAACAAATGAGTTTTAAAAACTTAGTGTTAGGTCTACCCAACATGTCTTGTATTGATGGTGTTTTTAGATATTGTGTACATGTAAAACGACATTAATCGCCATTTTTCAAAAATTGAGTTGATGATTTCTTCGCTCGTGGATGGATGTAAAGAAATGGATATTAATTTATATATTATTTTTCCTCATTTTAGTTTCTCTTTTCCAGCATCTTTTATAACAATTTGAAACAAGAACTCTTAGTGTCAATAAATCTAACTTGAATCATTTAAAATTTCATGTGAGCAAAATGATAGACAATTAAATTTTGATATAGACAATAAAGAACTACATGACTCTTGTATTAATAAATTTTCTAGAGCTTGTATTTATCCAAATATAATCATTACATGTTTATAAGATCTTTATATCAATTATGATTCATATATCATCTTTGCACATAATATATATCTTAAGTAGAATAAAATCCTAGTTTGGATATTACAAAACCCTAGATCCTTACCAGGTTATAACCTAAAAAAGAGTTTAGTCCAATTGGCTTAAGATTCCTCAACCCCCTCTGAGACAAGCATCGCCTACATATCTATAATATGAAAATTCCTCACACCTATGCGGTTATCCCTCCCACTAGATGTGTGTGCATATATGCATAAATAATGGTTATGATAAGACCCCAATAAGGCCTCCAACACTTGGTAACAATCCTTGAATTTAGTTATAGTGCATGATAATGTTCTAGGGAAACAACATGGGATTTATGTAGACTTGTAACTTGTTGGCATGCTCTAAGGATGTGATTATGTGATATTTTAATTATTAGGGCCTAAAGTCCTTAGAGTTATTTAGAATGAAATCCTTTAGATGTCTAAGGAGTTAAGAGATTCCCTTAATAAATAACATGTATGTGTTTATATACACAACTTGTGTGAAAGATTTCCCACTCAATTGACCGTAAGATGATTGGTGTAAGGTGTGTATTTGAAAATGTGACCATTGTAAGTGCATGGGTCAAAATTTTCAACCTGGGTCAAAAACATTGGTCATTTCTACCCTTGTCACTCGATTCTACCCAGGTTTAACTTGGGACCTAATCTCATACATGTGTTGAGTGGATATGAGAGTGTAGATGTGTTCATTGTAAGGTAAATTGGTTCCTAAAGTGCTAAACTCAGTGAAAAGTGTTGATTTGATGGAATCATAACATAGGAATTGAGCGGGGTGTTTTTACAATTAAGTCAATTTATGTGTAAATGGGAATATGTTGGGGTAGATGCCAAATAATTATTTCCAAGTTCCTTAGGTCCAAATTTTGGGTCCTACATTCTGCTAACAATTGTTTGCATGATTTGGATGTTATGTGAGTCCACATACCTTAAGACAACTCAGGTACATGTACATCATTAAACTAAATATTAACATAATTGAAATAAGTAGACCCAATTTCATTAGTATATTTGAGAGCTATGCTCTTCCTAATAGGGTCTATGTCACACCACCATTAACACTTATTAGAAATTTTATTATTTTGGCTAATTATTGTTTTGCATTAATCAAATACCCTTTGGGAAGGTAAGCCATTTATAATGTTCCCTCCTCAACTCTTGTAGTCATTTTTGTAAGAGAAATTAATGGAATTTTGGAGTTCAAAGGCACCGAAGAGACAAAAAAGTCCATGCCAAAATATTTTCATGAGGTAGTGATCATAGCCCTAAAAATATTCTTGATGTTTTACATTTCCTTAAATTCAATAAATTATGCAATTATTTTGAGCAACTTACTTTAGTTGCATATTATTTTAGTTGAGTCCCCTTTGAGAGAACCTTCAAATCATGGGTTCATGATGCATGGATTATGCCTCATGGTGTCAAGCTTTAGGGAATTCAAATCTTAATCAAGTGTTTCTTTTTGTTCTAACTATAACAATGTTGACCATTGTAGAGATATCATAGCTAATGGACCTTGGTTTATTTGAAACATAATTATGATTTTTCCCATTAGAAATGGTATTTTGTCATCATTGAGAAAGCTAAGCTCAAAATCCACATTTGGACAATCTTTGGTCTTCCATTTCCTCTATGGAATTTTGTGGATTAGTCGATCAGATTATTTAGCCACTTCATAGGGTTTGATAAACCTAATTCGTAAGGACCTTAAATTATTATTATCAATTCAATTTAACTAATCCAAAAAAATAATATGATTGATATTAAAAGTAATAAAGAGTTTTGATATAAATTAATGTGTAAACTAAACATTCAATACACATACATATAATTAATAAAAGATGCAAAATACATTTATTACTTGTATTGAAAGATATTATGACTCAAGGTTACCATTTGAGTGTCCTAAAAAATGTACCGATGGTGGTAGAAATGTGAGTGAACATATTACAAATGCAGATGAAGACTTATTACTCTTTATGAGGTAGGATGGCACGAGTTTTATCTCCAAAGACTTTGGTTTACAGAGAGGTGTTTTACGTTAGGTGTTTTAATAGGCTATGCACAATGAACTTAATCTTTCATCATATATGATTCAAATCATAATTTCAACATTAGATGTGCAGTATGGCAATCAACCATCACTTAAAATTTTATTAACAATCAACCATCACTTAAACATGTTCACTACTTATATATTGAATACATTCTTAAATTAATCTTTATAACTTCCTTTCTTCCCATCTCCAAATAAAGTCAAATTTACAATTACATTAAAATAGTACAAATCATGGAAATGTATTGCATTACATTTACTTCATTTTCCATCATTTCACACACTTGTAACAACACATGAGTTTATATTTCCCGAGTTTAAGAGAGAGGATAGATAAAGAGAGGGAATCTATTATTTTCACAAGCTTTTAAGTTACTATAGAGTTTTAGAGAGATAGTTTAATACTAACAATGTATTTTGAAAAGATTTGACAAGTGCATAAGTAAATAAGCATTCACTAAGCCATGGAAGGTTTAATGTAACATAAAGTATTACTAAAATATCAAAAATCATGTCTAAAATATCAAAAATCATGTCTAATGAGTATATACATGTCTAAAATCTCTAAAAGTATGTCTAAAATGTCAAAAAGTATGTCTAAAATATCTAAAAGTATGTCTAAAATATCAAAAATCATGTCTAATGAGTATATACATGTCTAAAATCTATAAAATATCATTGAAGTCTCCTTCGTGCACTAGGGCAAGTGCCAAACCCCTCACTACGCTCTGTTGCACCCTACATGTTAAAAAAAAGGAATATACACGTCATAAACTATATATAGCATGTACCATATATTAAAATATATAAGCAAAATTCTACAACAATTTCTTGATTAATTCAATACATCATATAACAGATATGTACAATTGATTACCTTAGTATCTATCCCTGGGCGGATGTTGGGAGTATCTACGCTATGTGTAGATCTCTGTCCCGTAGATCCCTGTGAAACAAAATAAATAAAATGTAAGAAGTTGATAAATAAGTTTTTTGAATAAAGTTCATTAATTTCTAACATTTCAATTTAGATTAAATATTAATTCTATTAAAACACATGTATCTATACCTCTGTGGAACATGTCTCCAAATCTATGGGATTGCCACCCACGACCTCAACACCAACAAATATGTCACCAAGTGAGCCAAGCTGACTTAGCCGAAACATCAAGATCCATGTTGTGCTCTGTCAAGAGCTATGTGTATGTCACATGGGTAGATGGTGTGGGTTGTGAAGCTCCACACACTAGAGTAGAATCCTAAACACAGAAGTACATGTTTAATTTTAATATTAATAAATTGTAAAGTAATGATGAAATAAAATAAATTTTAATTATATTGAAGGTTTAATTTTCACACCGGAACATAAATGTGTTGAACATCAGGTGTGACGATCCTAACAACAAGAAGTCTATCGAGAGCTGACATGGTAATACCATGACTAGAAGATACACTCCCACTCTACTCTATAACATCTAAAACCCTTGATAGTGGAATGTTGCAATGCCATGAAATCACCTCATATGCAAACAACAAGTCAGCAACCATGATGGGTCCTACCCGACATGCTTGACCAGGATCTCTAACTAGCTCAAAGTCATCTGGGGAAATCAAAGATGCATGAATGTATACCTCATTGTGTGCATCACTGCTGCTACTAGCACCTCCACTGCTAGTATCACGTCTCTGAAGGTCTTGACCGACACGGTTAAAAGAGATCAATTGGGTCTCGCAAGCAATTCTAGCAAGACCCTCGATAACAACATCATGTGCAGTCATAACGATAGGTACTGCGACATCTTGAAAGCTTGATAAGAATGGTTGTGGCCTTGGTACAAGCTGCCGCACGTCAACAACTACGGGGAGATCCCTCCTTTCTATCCCTCCTTTCTATATGCCTCCTTGTGGCTAATACAGCCACGTCCCTCGCCCCAAATAACTAGGGATGTCTAAATATTTCACCTTTAGGTTTAAGTGAACCTTAGCATGTAGCATCATTATGAAGTATAATGGTAATTGGTCATTATTCAAAAATTGGCCTTGAGAGGCCATAAATCTAGGATAAATCAAAGGGGCACATAGGGGACATGAACATTTGTTTAGATAGGGTAAGTGCACCAAGATGGTGGATAATTAAGTGGACATAAAAACCTAAAATTTAGGTACTGCTCATGAGTGTGGTTTATAAACCACACTCATGCAACTATTTTTATAGGCTTAGTGATTTCCAAACCTAAAACCTCGAGCGTGGTTTAAAACTGCGCTCATGGTCCTCTGAGACAAAAAATGAAAGACCCGCAACTCCTCATTTTCCCTCATTTTTCCTTTCCAACCACGATTTCTCCTACACCTTTGGCTCTCGCGCTTTGAATAGCCCCTAAAAATTACTCTTCGAACTTGTGGATCATGATAATTTTAACCATGTTGCGAAGACAAAGAGCTAATCAGGTTTTTTTGTGATTTTAATGGGTTTTTCAATTTTTTGTTTATGTATACATTTTTTTGTTTTGTCAGTTGCTCGGCAAGCTCATAATCCTACAAACTGTCAAAATATTCCTCAAAACTCTGCAAAAAATCCTCAAAACCCTCCAAACATTCTCGGGAACCCCTCCTCCAAACATAGATCCACCTCATGTGGCTCTTTCTATCCCCATGGAACCAACAGAACACAAGGCCGATATCGTTGAAAAATCTAACAAAATAAAATTGCCATTAAGAACCTTATTTAGAATATAAGACAAAATCATGCCACAAATCATGTCCCCACATGACTTTAGCCAACACATTGCAAACATTGATTGGAAAAGTTGAGTTCATAACCAACCAAATAGATAAATGAAATACCTTTAGAGGTGATCAGTAGGTAGTGGTATGCAAATAAATTATCCCATGCGCCATAAAAGACAAAAAATTGAAAAAGACCTCGTTTGTGCATTATTTATCGACCCAATAACCAATGCCCTTGCAGCTTACTTGCAAAACGGTTCTCAATCCATTAGTGCAATGATGACCAAATCAAGAACAATTTTTGGGACCGATGGTGGATGGTTTTTGATTATCCACCATGCAACAACAATGAGGTTCCCCTCTAATTTTTGAAGAAATTATATTGCAAGTTCATGCTTAATGAGGTCCCAAATTATTTTGACTTTTTAAATTTTTATGGGCGAGGTGGCGGCTCTGTAGTAGACTCCGTGCACGATAGGTCAACCAAGGATCCCCATGCCCGAAAACCCCCACTTTGCCTTCGCTTATCCCTCCTACAAAGAAGGAGGTTGTGGAGATTGACAAACTACATGCATTGAGGGAGCTCACCGACACTCGACCCAACATAGTGAGTAGATTACATCTGGTGGTGTTGGTGGAGGTGCCGGGTTCTAGCACACCACACCACTACGGATCATGTGGTGCCATATGCACTACATATGAGATATCATTCTTTGGATCACATGATTTCTTTTCTCTAGATGAGATGATGACGATGTTTTTGGAGTCTGGTGCAATGGATCTTGGTATTTTACGGGTAAATGTCAAATAAATATTTAATATATATATATATATATATAATAGTTTAATTCATGTTTGAGATTTTAATATATATGTATTTCATTGTATATTATGTACATACATGTAAAAACTAATTTTTTATTTTATTTTAAATAGCAAAAGCCGGTGAAGGAAACATCCGACATCGACATGCTAGCTACTGCAGCTAGACATGTTACAAACGTAAGTTTCAAGTTGTACTTAAATTTAAAATTTCATTTGATTGTGCACTTTTATTATTATAATGTTTCACCTATACATGTACATATTAATATATGTTTTTCTTTTGTACGTGCGCAGATCCTAACAGTCATCATTTGCTATGGGAACGACGCTATTGGCATGCCTCACATGACTTTTACGCAGGTTAGTTTCTCTTTACACTTTGGTTCTAATTGTAGAAGTTCACGTGGATTATGTTTTGGCTCTGTTATGTGGTAGTCATGTAGATTAATATTGATTTGTACATGTTTTTGTATAGCTTATGACTGCCAGAGAGACTCCTCCATATATGCAGACTGTGGAGGCTACTGTAGATACTACCATAGCATCTACAAATCCACTAACTGAGGTACAATTTTTTAAATTTGTTAAATTTATTTAGGAATTATTTCTTATTACTTAAATCTACAATATCAAATTTTATACATGAAAAATTTAATTTGAAATTTAATCATTTATATGTAGCTTACCTCTCATGAGTCTACTGTTGTCCTTGTCATGCGTCAATGACAAATTGATAGGGATCATGACATTGCGGTAAGATTTCACATGCATTTTAACTAAATTCTAAGTTTCTAAATTTTGAATGTATTTTAAAAATATGGGTGTTAAAAACTTTTTGTTTATGAATGTGCAGTTAGGTTGTAAGCCTCGCTCAAAGACACCTAGGACCACATGGATGAAATCTGTAGTGGCATCTCCCTCCACTACATCCCGGGTCATGGACATGCTACTTCTAATAGGGCGAAGAGAGGGAAGATGTTTCATGATTAGATTCATAGGACGTGGATGTACATAGATATATATATATATATATATATATATATATATATATATATACACACACACACACACATATATATGGGCCAGCTAGTCCTATTTCATGATTCTTCATAGGACATTGTATATAGCCTTATGCGGCCGCATGTGGTCTTATATGTATGACACACTTGGTTCGATATGTACACATGTTATGAACTTATATTTTCAGAGACGTGCGTTCAACACACTTAGTTTGATACATTATATATCCATGTGTTGGTTTTCATAATGATATTACTTCTATGTTTGATTCGAATTCATTGCACATGATATCCTTCTATGTATGTATATTCTATGTATATTAATTCTATATGTATGTTTGATTTAAAATTAAAAACTATGGTGCAACAATAAGAAGAAAATAAGCATATATCTCATGTACCATATTCTAGTGCAATAATAAGTTTTATGTATGTTATGACATGTACATGTCAAGGAATGAAATTTCACATGTTGTTGGAGTTGTCAGTAGATTTTAGGAAAATCTAGGTGGAGAAAAATTTTCAGTAGTGAAGTGGGAGTTTCACTACTTGTGAGGAAAAATAAATTATTGCATCACCTATAACAATATTGGTGATTCAATTTGTGGATATTTTGATTCATATTTTGTAAGTGATTTGGAAAAACAAAGATCGACTTCTAGTTATGCTATTACACTTGTAACTGGACCTATCAGTTGGATTTCAAAGCTTCAAAATATTACAATTTTTTCAACTACTGAGGTAGAATATGTAGCTGCCTATCATAGTTGTCAGGAGGTAATTTGGGTAAAAATTTTATTGGATGAGTTTTGAAGATATCAATAGAAGATGAAGGTATTGTGTGACAATAAAAGTGCTATTTAATTATCCAAGAATCTAGCTTATCACAATAAGACAAAGCATATTTTAGTTAAGTATAATTTGGCTATACATGTTATTGATGAAGGGATAATAAGACTTGACAAGTATTAAGCACACACCATAGAAAACTTTGTTGATATTCTCACAAAACTAGTACTATTATAGAAGAAAAAATGGTGTTTATCTTCTATTCATTTGCGAGAGAAAATGCGATGAGCTGGTCATGTAATATATAAAGTGGATTGGTTATCAAGGTGGATATTATAAGTTATGTGACAAAACAGCTTAAATTTTAGATCCCTTTATGAAAACATTTTTAGCTCACTTTTTAAAGTTGAAAAAGTTAAAAAAGTTGTAATTGTTGAAAAAGTTGAAAATGGTGGATCGTGGCACCAAACCGACTATGTGGACACGTCCTGATGGCTAGGTGAATGATAGAGGAGGCATCGTTTTGGTGCGAGACAACATCGTTGCTTTCGGCTACCTCGTTTGGGTGGAGTCCCTTAAGAGCCTTGAGACCAAAAAATTGTTCAACTTCGATGGGTGACTACACGCACTCTATGGCACCTAGAGATGTCTCATCTGATCCTACACCTTAGCGTAGGGACCCCTTACAATATCCTGTCTTGGTTTTTTCCTTATCCAATCAATGCTCTCGCTGCCCTATTGTTTGCAAACACGCCGAATAGTGTAGTTTGAGACAGAAGTAAGGTCACAAATGGTATATTGTGTAAACGATAGGTCATGGCACCAAACCAACTATGTGGACACATTGGGTGGCTAGGTGAATGCTAGAGGAGGTGTCATTTTGGTGTGCTACAATGTCGTTGCTTCCGGTTACCTCGCTCGGTGGAGTCCCTTACGAGCCTTAAGACCAAATAATAGTTCAACTTCGACGGGTGACTACATGCACTTCATGGCACCTAGAGACGTCTCGTCTAATCCTAAACCTTGGCATATGGACCCTCTACAATAGAGTATCTCAGTTTTTTCCTTCTCTAATCGGTGCTCTCGCTACCCTATTGTTTGAAAATGTGCCGAATAGTGTAGTTTGAGACAGTGTAAGGCCACACAAACGGTATATTTTTAAACGGTGGGTCATAGCACCAAACCGACTTTGTAAAAACATCTGGGTGGATAGGTGAACACTAGAGGAGGTTTCATTTTGGTGTGCAACAACGTCGTTGCTTAGCCGGCGACCTCGTTTGGGCATAGTCCCTTAAGAGCCCTGAGACCAAAAAATTGTTCAACTTCAACAAGTGACTACATGCACTCCGTGGCACCTAGAGACATATTTTTTGATATCACACCTTAGCGTAGGGACCTTCTATAATAGCCTATCTCAGTTTTTTCCTTCTCCAATTAGTGCTCTTTCTGCCTTATTGTTTGCAAACGTGTCGAATAGTGTAGTTTGAGACAGGTGTAAGGTCAAGTCAAACGATATATTTTGTAAACGGTGGGTCGTGGAACCAAACCAACCGAGTGGAAATAGAGGGGTGGCTAGGTGAATGTTATAGAGGCATTTTTTGGCGCACAACAATGTCGTTGCTTCGGGCTACCTCGTCGGATGGAGTCCCGTAAGAGACCTAAGACCAAAAAATCATTCAACTTGGACAAGTGACTACACACACTCTATGGGACCTAGAGATGTCTTATCCGATCCTAAACCTCAAGATAGGGACCCTCTATAATAGATTTTCTCAGCTTTTTTCTTTCTCCAATCGGTGCTCTCGCTGCCCTATTGTTTGTAAAACACGCCTAATAGTCTAGTTTGAGACAGGTGTAAGGTCACAAACGATATATTTTGTAAACGGTGGGTCATGGCACCAAACCAACTTCACAGAAACATCCTGGTGGCTAGGTGAATGCTAGAGGAGGTGTCATTTTAGTGCATGACAATGTCGTTGCTTCCAGTGCTACCTCGCTCAAAGTGAGTCCCTCAAGAGCCCTGAGACCAAAAAATTGTTCAACTTCAACAAGTGACTACGCGAACTCCATCACACCTAGAGACATCTCATCCAATCCTAAACCTTAGCGTAAGGACCCTATACAATATCCTGTCTCAGTTTTTCCTTCTCCAATCGGTGCTCTTGCTGCCCTATTGTTTACAAACGCGCCTTGAATAGTGTATTTTGAGACAAGATAAGGCTATCAAATGGTATATTTTGTAAACGGTAGGTCGTGGAAAAAAATGACTACACATGACACATCCGAGTGGCCAGGTAAACACTAGATGAGGTGTCATTTTGGTACACGATAGCTTCGTTGCTTTCCGGGCTACCTCATTTGGGCGAGTCCCTCAAGAGCCTTGAGACAAAAAAATCATTCAACTTCGACAGTGACTACGCGCACTCCGTGGCACCTAGAGATGGCTTATCAAATCCTACACCTTGGTGTAGGAATCCTCTACAATATCCTGTATTTTTTTTTCCTTCTCCAATCGGTGCTCTCGCTGCCCTATTGTTTGCAAACTCGCTAAATAGTGTAGTTTGAGCCGGTGTAAGGCTGTCAAATGGTATATTTTGTAAACGGTGGGTCGTGGCACAAAAACAATACATGGAAATGTTTGGGTGGCTGTGTAAATGCTAGAGGAGGCATCGCTTTGGTGTGTGACAACGTCGTTGCTTCCGGCTACCTCGTCGGGCGGAGTCCCTCAAGAGCCCCGAGACCAAAAATCATTCAACTTCGATGGGTGACAACGCGCACTCCATGACATGTAGAGACATCTCTTCCGATCCTATACCTTGGCGTAGGGACCCTCTACAATAGTATGTCTCAGTTTTTTCCTTCTCCAATCGGTGCTCTCGTTGCCCTATTGTTTGCAAATGCACCGAATAGTGTAGTTTGAGACATTGTAAAGGTCACAAATGGTATATTGTGTAAATGGTGGGTCATGGCACCAAACCGAATGTGTGGACACATCTAGGTGGCCAGTAAATTCTAGAGGAGGCATTGTTTTGGTGTGTATCAACGTCATTTCTTCCGGCTACCTCATTTGGGGAGTAGTCCCTTAAGAGCCTTGAGACCAAAATATCGTTCTCAACTTCAACAGTGACTACACGCACTCTGTGGGACCTAAATATGTCTCTTCCGATCCTACACCTTAATGTAGGGACCCTCTACAATAGTCTATCTCAGTTTTTTTCCTTCTCCAATCGGCACTCTCGTTCTATTGTTTGCAAACGCACCGAATAGTCTAGTTTGAGATAGTGTAATCCTGTCAAACGATATATTTTGTAAATGGTGGGTCATGGCACCAAATCGATTGTGTAAAAATGTCCGGGTATCTAGGTGAATGCTATAGGAGGTGTCATTTTTGTGTAAAATAATGTCGCTTGCTTCCGAGCTACCTCGTTCAAAGTGAGTCCCTTAAGAGCCCTAAGACCAAAAAATCATTCAACTTCGATGGGTGACTATGTGCACTCCATGGCACCTAGAGATGTCTCGTCTAATCCTAGACCTTAGTATAGGGACCCTCTACAATAGCCTATGTCAGTTTTTTTCCTTCTCCAATCGGTGCTCTCGCTGCCCTATTGTTTGTAAACGCGCCGAATAGTGTAATTTGAGACAATGTATGGTCACAAATAGTATATTTTGTAAATGGTGGGTCGTGGCAGCTAATCGATCAGTGCGGACACATCTAAGTGGCCAGTGAACACTAGAGGAGGCATCATTTTGGTGCGTGATAACTTCATTTCTTCCAGTGCTACCTCATTCAAGCGTAGTCCCTTAAGAGCCCCGAGACCAAAAATCGCTCAACTTCAATGGTAACTACGCACTCCGTGGCACCTAGAGACATCTTTTCTAACCTTACACCTCAAAGTAGGGACCCTCTACAATTCCCTGTTTTAGTTTTTGCCTTCTCCAATCAGTTATCTCATTGCCCTATTGTTTGTAAATGCGCCGAATAGTGTAGTTTGAGACAAAAGTAAGGTCAGCGATGGTATATATTGTAAACGGTGGGTCGTGGCACTAAAACGACTATGTGGACATGTCTAGGTGGCCAAGTGAACACTAAAGGAGGCATCATTTTAGTGTGTAACAACGTTGTTGCTTTCAGGTTACCTCGTTCGGGCGAGTCCCTCAAGAGCCTTGAGATAAAAAAATTGTTCAACTTTGACGGGTGACTATGCGCACTTCGTGGCACCTAGAGATGTCTCGTCTGATCCTACACCTCGGTGTAGGGACCCTCTACAATAGGTTGTCTCAGTTTTTTCCTTCTCCAATTGGTTCTCTCGCTGCCCTATTGTTTGTAAATGTGTCGAATAGTGTAGTTTGAGACAATGTAATACTCGTTAAACAAGATATTTTGCAAACAAAGTGGGTCGTGGCACTAAACCGACCGTGCACACACATAGGGATGGTATTGTAAACACTTGGGAGGCATCATTTCAATTCTCTAAGCTCCAAGTCCTTCTAGGCTACCTCCTCCCGAGCTAAGAACCCTCCATAGGTACATAAATCATTGTTAATTGCTTCGTTTTCTTGTAAAACAATGAAAGCTTCTCTTAGCTTCAAGAATTTATAATTCTCTACTAACAAAGCTAACCACTTAAAGGTGGAAGCTTTTCTAGCACCACTAACCTTCATATAAAAGTGTTATTCAAAGAAATTTAAGTTTCAAATCAAAACCATACTTGATATATACAAAATACACAAATTTAATAAAATATATGAACTTAAATTTATCTAACTAAAAAATTTATATATACCAAATAAATTATATATACCAGACATGAGCATTATAAATTCATTCCAATGAACCATCGTGGTCGGATCTACTCGAATAGTAGACATGATTGCTTCATGATCTCGACTCTCGAACGTTTCAAAGAATCTTATTATTAGGCCTTCCTCGATATCTATACAACTAAATATTTGTCGATAAAACTAGATGTGAATATAAGAGTATTTTTTGTGTGTCTTAAAGTCTTCAAACACCCAAACAAAGGATTTTTTTAATGGATACCGTTGAAGCCAAGTTCCAAAGAACTACCACTAACCTCAGTAGGCTACTCACTATCTTCACCATCTATAACAGGAGAAGTCAACTTCTTTCTTTCCTCGATGCAATGACATAAGAAATAGTCTGTTCCTTCTTCATTGTCTTCTGTCGTAATAACTGTAAACACATGTCATACAAAAAAAAGGTTTCAACTCAAATTTAAATTATATATATTAAAATTTCAATGGACATAACTCAATACAAAAATTGTAAATAACCATAAATACCTTGTCGCACCAAAATCAAATTTTTGTCAAAGTCCTTGGATGTTGCAACTTCATCTGCAGAAACAAGTCGTAATGATTGTGGAGGTTGATAACTAGCAAGCGAGTTAGAGGACTACAAATCCATCCATCGACCCATTCTTGTGAATCACACTCAATAGTGACAAATTAGATACAAGATGCACAAAAACATGTCAAATTTCTTGTCCATGTGGCCCACGAAGTAGTGTCTGAGCTACAAAATGAGTGCATATCACTAGACCTAGTGAGTGTCATAAAATCCTCGTAGTTAACAATTTATTGTTCCTCTATCAACCAAAAATATCTGCGAACTATTGAAATTTCTTGAGAACATCGGGCCATGTTGTCAATACACCATTCCACTATACTCTTTTCATCTTTCAATTTAACACCATCTTTGTACTTCAACTCTTCTCTTGCAAGAGCTCTTTTCACACATGCCCCTACATCGTCATGCTCTCCTTTTCCATGTCCAGCCTCAGTGAAACTCCAAATATGTTGCACACCCATCTTGACGTGCATCCTGCTCATCCAATAAAACATTCGTGCATTCTTAAACTGAGATGTGTAATTATCTAACCATATATAATGTTGTTTGAAGTGGATGTCCCTATCGAAAAGTTTACATAAAATAACTGAAACACCCTTGCACAAATTCAAGAGAATGAGTACGATCATCACCGCTATAAAAGTGGTACTCTCTTAAAATTTTTGATCATTCTCTCAGTCTTCGTCGGAGAATGTATAAATGCTATATGCACAAAAATGACAACTTGTACTGGGTTGTAATATTGTGATTGAACCTCCATTTGTGGTTGCAATGTGTAATTTTCTACAAAATTGACCACTGAAACAATAGTACCAACAGGAAATGTTTCTTTGCATATCTTGAATTGTTCATCCAACCATCGAGCTCTGTGTGTATGCCTAGAATACTCATAAACAATTTCATCCTTAAATTTTCTCATAAATTGAAAAACAGGCATATGTTCTGTAACTAGCTCACACCGTTTAGACTCTTTTCCATCTTTCAACTGGTATGCAAATGATTTATATTTATCAAACTCAACTAAATTATTTCCTATTGCACCTTCAATTTGGTCATGGATGTAACTTTCCAATCCGCCACATGTACCACAACTTCCATCTAAACAATCCTGACTATAAAAAAATTGTCCAACTTCTTTTTCACAAAATATTGTAGGAATGAAATCCCTAGAAGATATTGGTGGAACTTGAACACCACATTCCGATAACATAGTTTCAGAATGAAAAATAGAATGAATACATAAAAATTTAACATAATGCATAGTAAATTCAACATGTTTCCTACAACAACAAGTGGTGTGAGTGTGGTTGATTTTCACATAGAATGGTTTTGACATTTCAAAAAAACGTTGAATAATTTTAATTTCCGATGCTCTTGTTCAAACTTACAAAAAAATTGAGTTCGAGTCATATCTAAGAAATTCTTTGGATGTGGTTCACGATTAATAGAACCAACTCTCCGGTTTACAAAATATCTTGTATTAGGTGAAATTCTAGTGTTATCATGCCAAAATTGAATAACAACTTCTCTTATAGCATCAATATTATATTTGTCTTTACATGATGCTCTAGCAGAAAATGCCCAAAAATCGATGTTATTGAGTGATTGAAGGATATTACATATTTTAAATGTTTTCATTAGAGTTTTTTGATTAACTTGCAACATTCGACTTGTTTGCGTAATCAAACATTATTTTTTATTGATTCACTTACAACACTAGTAGCAAGTACACGATGCACAATATTACTATCCCTAGTGCGTCTCTTGACACCAACAATGTGATATGCATCATGAAGGTTCTCAACAATTGTAGATGTTTGACCACGTATATTAGATGTTGTCAATCCTAAGGTGTTTAGTATAGGTCTCATTTTATTCAACTTCATCAAACTAACCAACAACGACATCTTTGGGAATAATTTAAAATTTCAAAATGATTATCCCAAATTCGAGGCTTTTATTCGATTTTCCATTCGAAAGTTTGTCACACATTGGTTTCAAAATCAAGTTTTCATCAATTTCAATAAAATAATTAGGTTTCTTACGGAAAATATTAGGAGGTGTTTTTGTCAAAAAAATTTGTCTACGCTTTCAACTGAATTTATTTATTCACATTTTCATTAAATCCTTTAATTTCAACATTTGCTACATCACGAGTATTTAATTCTTCTTCAATATTGATAAAAAAACATCTTTATCACGAGTATTTAATTCAACTTCAACATTGAAAGTAGAAACATTACCTAGTTCCTCATTGCTTACAATAGTAGGGGTTGAAGATGAACCTCTTCTTGATTCACGAATATTCCGCATTCACTCAGCATTTTGAAATTTTTTTGCCTCTAATTCGTTTGGTGTTATTTTACTTAATGAATTCTTTTTTGACTTCGCTTTCTTGTCTCCCATGATGTTTTACTTCGGTGATAAGAAAAACGTGAAACAATAGAATTTCACAATAATTCGTACTTTAAAGTCAAACAAAAAAATCACATGGTAATTAGAACATTGGGATACATATAAATATGATTTATGAACCGTGAACGCGCTTTTATAAACCGCACTCATGGTTTATAAAACGTGATCGCGTTCTTGTTTAAAACCCAAGACCACGGTTTGTAAACTACGATTGCAGTCCTATTTGTATCTTCAAATGCGATCCTAAGGCTCGGGAAATATTTGTTTTTCCCCAACCAAAGCCATGGAAGGTCATTATGAAGTGTAAAGGGTAAAAAAGCTTCAAATTTTCTCTTCCAGACTTGAACCATGCTAAAAAAATAATTTTTTTTCA
Source organism: Taxus wallichiana var. yunnanensis (assembly GCA_018340775.1). Lineage (NCBI taxonomy): Eukaryota > Viridiplantae > Streptophyta > Pinopsida > Cupressales > Taxaceae > Taxus > Taxus wallichiana. Next base: position 155,211,395 of record CM031237.1, read on the forward strand.
CAAAAATGGTGCCATCGTGTAGGGGAGACTGCTAGCTTCGTAGAAATATTGATTTTAAAGTGAATAAAATAAGATAAATATCATTTTATAATTTTTTACTAACAATAGGTATTTAAGAAATTTTTTCCCATGAATGTTCATGTCTATGTTTAAGACATCAAGTTTTGTTTCGCTTATTAAAATGTGCCAAAAATTATACCATCCCAAGCATGGAGAAATTCTATACATGTTAAAAAAATTTTGATTTCGATATTTTTGATATAGCTATGGCGGGCAAACGGAAAGCGCTCCGTTTTCTAAATCTTTTAGACCACTTTCACGGAAAAATCATAAAAAAATTGCTCGAAAAATTACAAAATAAAATTCATCCCAAGATAGACAACTACATCTAACTTTTCACCAAAGGAAAAAAAAAAACAAGATTTGGTCATCCAAATCGCGGGCAAACGGTCTACTGATCTTATAGGTTTTTTCAAAAACAAAAACCAAGTCATATAATTTTAAGTGTTTAATATAGCTAAACTTATCTGTTTTTTTTAAAAATTAGTCTTTTAGAAACTAGATTCCGGATGCTATGATTCATATTTATATAATTTTTCTAATTTTGAGGGCACGTATTGCTAATAATCCTTACAAGTTGAGATTTTGTTGTTTTTTGCAATATGACGTCCACTTATGACCCCTTTTAGTCCACCAACTTGGTGCACTTACCCCATAATATGCCCTTATTTTCCGTTTGTTTGCATAAAACTCCAACAATACCTCTTAACGAATTCCTTATCGTAAAGTCGTGATGTAATCTTATTATAATCTACATCTCCTGAGACACTTGATTTTAATGAATCCATAATTTTTTTATTGACTCAGAATCAAATGGGTTATATGTTTTCAAACTTGTCTCTATTCTACGAAGATCAACCAATATTTTTTCACAATGGGCTTTATACTGCCCAAATGTAGTTGGATTTTGGAGAATAGATTGCAATTTTGCAATCTCTAAATTGGTCCTCTCAAACAAATTAGGAGCAGAAGAAGCCATGAATGTAAAAAATGAAAGTAAAATTCAATTAATAGTACTTTTAATAAAAAAATTCCTAAGATATTCTCCTATTTTAATGAAAATAGAAATATGATTTTCAAGCTTCAATGCAAATAATTTAGAAAATAAGAAATTACATATATCTTATAAGTCAGTCATGCATGAGTGTATGGATCACATAGATTTAATGGAACTAAAGGAGGAATTATCTAGAATGTAACATGCAGTTTTTAGAATCTAATCAAATGCAAGAAACATATTGCACATATCGTTGAGTTCCTACACAACATCACACAATAAATTTTGGTGCACGTAATTAGGATACCAAGACATTATAAATAGGTTTCTTATTAACAGGTTTATTATTAACAAATAAACCAAGACATTATAAATATACATTTCTTATTAACAAATAATCGAATATAAAGCACAATTGAACTAACATTATCATCAAATGTAATAAACCAAGACATTATAAGTAGGTTTCTTATTAACAAATAATCACCTTTTATTTCTCTTTAGATTGTTACTGTCTATGACTCACAACCTCTGTCAATGTTTTCATTGTACCCTTGAGGTGCAATAGTTAGTTTTATTCACTATGCTATTTGAGAATACATCGTGCCAAGACCTTTTTTTTGTACATTTTTCATTTTACTATCAATTTGAGTGTGATGCATTGTATTATATGTGGCTTACAAAAGGGTTCTTTATAAAAGTAACTTGTAAATATTTAGTTGTGATCAATTACAATTCTTATAAAAAAGAATGCATGTTATAAATGTGTAGATAATAATCATGGTAAGATACATATGATATTAACACAAATATTTCTATATAATTGATAATGACTATTTATGTCCTTGAGGCTAAGTTGGTTTGTAGCTTCTATCAATGTTGATATACTTTGTACAAAGATTGTTTCCACCATTATAAATATTTATAATAAAAGTTTGTGACTTTATTTAAATGTTTTCATTTAGAGTTTTTTGGTACTAATCTATATAAAACTTAATATCATTGTAAAGTAGCTAGTAACCACATTTAAGATATACAACCTCCACCCACAACCTCTTAAAATTAAGGACACAAAAAAGTTTAGAAGAATGTTATTTGACATGATGCCTACAATTGGACACAACCAAAAATCTTATCAAAAGTTAAAAATTAAATGGAATATAAACATGATAACAATCAAAATGAGTAGCTCACATGATCCCTTATTTAAAACAATGAAATGGAAAACTCCTATAGAAAATTGGGAAGATAGGAAATGTTAATTTCCCCGTATGTGTAGTAAAGACAAAGGAGTTTAATGATGGGGTGCATAACATTATGTGGACACATTAAGAGATGATTTTATAACCCATACTTTGATTTAATTAAGAAGTATTGTGTCAAACCCACATGCTAGTACAAATAAAAATAGAGGTTTAAGCTCATTGGGGTTTAAATATTGATAGGTTACATGGAAGTTATTTATAGGGATTATCATCCAAACATTAAAAAGAGATGCTACAAGGTCAAGGACTCGATAAAAAGGAAAATCTAGGTTGGTCAACAAATCGATGCTTTATGCAAAGTGACAGAAACCACAACTTTATGTATAGTTGTGGATGTAAAATTGCTAGGGTTATATATATATATATACACCGGTTATTTCACCCATACGGGAAAAAGGTTAGTAACAACCGAAACATGATGATTATTCCAATCAAATGACTCATGAGGTTCTTCAGTGCACACGAGAACATTCCAAACATGTTAAATAGGGGAGTTGGGCTTTGAAGGAGGAATTAATTATCAAAAGAAAAATTACAAATTGTACTTGGTTGTCTTAAGTTAAACCATTTTGATTCGCCATATGAGAGAGTATATTTTGACACTCTTTGCAATAATGAAACCATAAAAAATATTTTGGAACTAATGTGGATTCACCTACATATCATCATAAGAATAAATTCCCTTTTACATTGAGAGATATCATGCTTATTTGGGGAAAGTGAGTCATTGTATAGTGATGAAGAGATTATATTGGACCTTTTGGATTCCTTTTGGGGAATGTATCAATATTATTAAATGAAATATGATATTAAAATTGGCATTAGTGAGGCATCCAAAATGTTGAGTTAGGTGTCTCATCGACTCTCATAGAGAATTTTTTTATGTTGGGTTATTAATAAAATATCAAGATATTGTTGCGTGGTTATGTGCATATATGTTTAATATGCCTTCTTTTATCATGGTGCATAATATTGTTGTGAATTGTGATGTCAAACACGTAAAGTAAAAAGATACATCCTAAAGTTGCCTAATAAGAAATCCAAAATTTTAAATCAAATTATGATTTTGTTAAACCTATCAATAACTTTGATAGATTTCCCACATTGTCCCAATCGGTACGTCAACTAGAGGCATTAAGATACATACAATTTTTTGAGATATTAAAGTATGCCCCATTGATGATGTCATATTTCCCTATACTAATATGATTTTTAATTTCAATGTTAGGCATAAGATTCCTTCTTTCATGGATGGGTTTTATTTTTACAATTAAATAAATAACAATCCTAGTGACTAACATAAAACTATGTATACTGACTCGTTGGGGTACGCTTTGTTTTGCATTCATATCTTGCAGACTTAAAAACACAATCTAGCAACTTATTAAAGGGATGTGCCACATTTTCAATGATTAGGCATGCATTCCATTGTTATAATATTATGTAGATTACATCCTTGGAAAATATAAAAACAAGAAAATCATGTTCACAGATTGAAAAATATATTTGAGATACTAAGGCAATATTTGGTAATATTAAACCCTAAAAACCCACATTTTGTACAACATCAAGAAAGTTGTTGGGTTTCATATTTTAAGGAATATAAAGCACAATTGAACTAACATTATCATCAAATGTAATAATAGTCCTATAAATTTATAACACAAGGTACTAGTGACATGGTTTCAACATGAATCACTTAGAGTGTATTAGATAATTAACACCATAAGGGAAATGAGTAAGTTTTCTCTTTTCTTTTCTTTTGCACTTATCTCAATATTTCCCTCTAAACGTGTATTTATTATCCTCCCTTGATTATTACGTTTAATTCTCTGTTTAGGCATTGAATCAACATTGTTGTTTGATATTTCATATTTGGATCTCCTATATATCTAGTATCATTTTTCCTTCATGAGATAAAAAATCCAACTAATTTATAAATACTTATATTTTTAAAGTCCGTATACTCCTAAATATTTATCAAAATATGTATTTGTATTTTTATGAAAGACCTAAAAAAAGATCCTCATGTTATAAAATTTTCTTCTATGTTTTCTCGATGAACCCTCATTCTATGTACTAAATTATATATCTTTATGAAATATTCTCCAACTCATTCATTGTATGACATTCTAAAATTTAAAAATTTATTTTCACATTTATTTTTTTCATTTCTTACCTTATTATATCCTTGATATGAAGTATCGAAGGTATTCTGTGCCTCGTGGAAATTTTTAGTTTGAGTTATTCTTGGATAAATATTTAGTTATATGACATTATGATGATAGAAAAATTATTTTACATTTTCCTTATTTTTTCCTTTTCTACTTTATTTTGATCTTGAGAGAAAGAATTATAATCTAGAATTGGAATGTATCCATGTATAAATTATCCCAAAATCCTTTCCAAACAATAATACTCTTCAATCAATTTCTCTCATACTCAAAGTTGGCTCTTTTAAAGATGGTAATACTCATTGAACTAAAATTCACTCAAACCATGATTCTCCTAATGATTCACTCAAACCATGATTTTAAAAATTATTGAATAAAGGCTATTATACCAAATGTAGGTAATTATTATGGAATGGATTGAAAAGTAGATATTAAATATACTATATATGAAATTAGTGTTCATTGAGTCATGCCTAGAATTACTAGTTTTCTATCTAGTATCGTTGTAAGAGAGATTTCTATCAAATTATGAACTCCATAAATTCAAATGGAGTTCTCAAGAATTACAACATTTCCCTTCCATTTTACTACTCTCATTGAATTCCTCAGTTATCAAGATGAATGGATGACTACTGTGAAATAGTAAGGACTACTGATATTAGTAATGTCATAAGGGATATTAGATCCTAAAATAAATTTTTAATTATTTCACTTCATTGAGGAAACATAGTCGAATGTTGGGCATCTTGAGTTAATCAAGAGAAAGAAAGAAAATAACTATTCTCCATAAGCAATTCCGATGATCCTTTCAAACATATGGCCATCGAAACCATAAACTATCCAATTTGAATCCAAGGTTTATGAAGGCTTTCACTCAAGCAACCAAGCTTTCAACATATCATTGATTGATTGCCATCAGGTTCTATCAAAGGTTCTACTTAAGTATTTCTTCTAAAATGAATATAACTTGCACGTGACAGAATTTGGCCTTCACATGGTGATTGGCACATGACTTTAAAGGGGTTTGGATTGCAGATAGCATGTTCCATACTTCTACAAATTACAAATCCTTTTGCTAGCCTTATCACACCCGTTGCTGGAATATTTTGACTTGACAACATTGTTGAGATATCCATGAAAAAACCATGGTTTTTGATAGTGAATATGCATAGAAAAGCATATATCATATCTCACACTTCATAAGGGCACAAATACTACAAGGGTTCTAGACAATTTATAATCCTGTATGTTTCAAATTTAGGTTTCTTTTGCAATAGTTCCTGACCATTTTATGTGACACATTTGATTTTAAGGTGTGCATCCCATCTATTCTGTGGCATTCCAGAGACAAGAAAATATCTTACACATATCATTAAATAATTATAATCAGGCTACTTTTTAAAAATGAAAAAGATTTATATGGGTAGCTTGGGAGTAAAGTAGATGGTAGACAAAATGTACGAGCTTGTCTCTGAGTGTTATCTCCTAGTGCATTAATGTATAGGAGTTTTTGGTAGATCAAATTGCAAAAAATGAGCAAATGTGCCAATGTAGAGGTAGATCAAAGAAAAAACGTGAATAGAGCTCTCTTAAAAATGATTACACAAAAAAATGTCTCCAATTTACTAGGGTTTTGCAAATAAAAAACTAGGGTTTCATTTATTTTATGCCCAAATCCATGGGATCCTCCATTTTCACCAAAAACAACTAAATGCATACCCAGTGCTCATCAATGGCCTCCTCACTCCTCAGTGGCCATGCTAGTGGGCTCATTGGGCACGGTGGGCGCTTGTGGGCTCGGCCTAGTCTGCTGGCTGTCGGTGGCCACACTTGTCTCCTCGGTCGATCCTTCAACACCGTGCTTGTGGGCTTGGTGGTCTACGCTTGTGGGCTTAGTGGGCTTTAGTCGGTGGGTTGTGGGCTTAGTTTGGTCTGCTCTAAACTTCACGTGAAGGAGGTGGGGCGGAGGAAAATGATTTCCTCCGTAGCACCTCTAATATATAAACAAGGGTGTTCACATGAATTCCCTTTGCACGAAGGGTGTTTGAACAAACGCCCTTTCATGAAAACCATATTCAATGCTATACATGGCAAAAAAATATTTGACGTGTTAGTTTGTGTGAACTGCATTCGCGTGAAGGGAGTGTTCGCGCGACTGCATTTGTTTACCACCCAAACACACTCCTCACTTACATTTTTGGGACAAAAAGTAGGACTCAACACCATGCATTGACCCATGTTTAGTGGAGGTTTCCTATAAAATAGATTTAAATAGGAGGATTCTCCAAGGATTCAGATAAACAAACATGAACAACTTTCATAAAACCAAAAAGATTTGGACAATTCGATGGATAACTTGAAGAACACCAAATACAATAAGTACCAGTAGAGGTTCAAGATGGTTTTCAAATGTCGTGAATCTCCCTTACAAAGTTTTGAAATGGAACTTACTCAAATTTTCAGTTGAAGTTAAAAAGAAAAGATCACAATGGCAAAAGCCAAAATCTTAACAACTACATACACAAGCATAAAAATTGCATACCTTCGCTTTGTGAAATCACCATTATACATTAGTGTTTTAATTTGAATGAATTAAAACTTAGTGATGCTTCTCTATTCTAACATATTGAGATCTGATATCCCTACCAACCTGGGTTACCTTCATTTCATCCAAAATTAACTCCTTTATCTTGTTGGACAACATGTCTACTGGAGCACTCAAATCTAGAGCAAATCTCCTTGGCCTTCTCCTTAGGAGCTGGAGGAGGATAATTATTGACTTTCTCTATACCTAAACCTAAGAATACAAAACATAACACCTCAATTATATGATGTTAGAGATTCTATTATTGATTAAAAACAAATAGATAAGATCATCAAGGCCAATTTAATATACCCTCAATTAAAGGTATCTTGATTAAAGGTTTTTCTTCAAATGGCTGCAAATCAACAATCTTTGGGACTTGGATTTCTACAAATTAAAAACTAGAATATCAAATGATTAGAACTCTCTACAAACCATAGCATTCAAAAATCACCATTTACCTTGTTGACCACAAGTTGCAAGTGGTGAGATGTTCTTGTTCTTGTTCCATTCAGACAAAGAAAACTATTCAAATTTCATACAAGGTGAAGGCCCCAAGTTTTTCCCGCTACACCATTTTTTCTCCTGCTACACCATTTTCGCTACTTCTTTTCAGTCTAAAATAATGCGGTTAATAATTTTCCAATGCAATAGAACCCTTTTATCAGCCCGATCTAAACCAAACTATACAAATAAATTTAACATCAAAATAGAAAGGAAAAGATAATCACCAACACTAACCTTCGGCCCTCTTGAGAGCATTCTCTAGCTTCACAAAAGTTGCCATCTTGTTAAACCTAGATAAATCTCAAAAAAACCTAAATCTGAAGACGATATAAACTTATAGGGGGCGATAAGTTGCATATAGAAATATTTTTTACAGCGCCGAGTGGAGTACACACATTTGCAGTTGACAATATAATACATGGATGCATGTAATATACAACTTAGCCTTTTGTCCTCATAATTGTAATGGCTCCTTTTCCCTATGTGTGTATTTTGGTGAGAGCAACTACTGCCTTTCTTGAGAGCCCAGAGCCAGTTGAAGTAGTAGATGGAGGTCTGGCATAATCCCCAACAGGATGTTGGATGGGTCTTTTGGGAGGCATCAGAATTCTCTTGTTTATATCATTCAGGGTCACATCTCCTTCAACCCCACTGGGATTTAACACAACAAATGGATAGGCCAATACAAGGGTAGCTAACTTGGCTTTCTCCTTGGGAGCTGGAGGAGGATAATTATTGACTTTCTTTATACCTAAACCCAAGAATACAAACATAACACCTCAATTATATGATGTTAGAGAGTCTATTATTGATTAAAAACAAATAGATAGGATCATCAAGGCCAGTTTAATATACCCTCAATTGAAGGTCTCTTGATTAAAGGTTTTTCTTCAAATGGTTGTAAATCAACATTCTTTGGGACTTGGCTTTCTACAAATAAAAAATATCAAATGATTAGAACTCTCTACAAACCATAGCATTCAAAAAGCACCATTAATAATGATTTCATTTACCTTGTAGATAAGTCCAAGAACACCAAATACAGTAAAGGTTCAAGATGGTTTTCACCCCATATTTCACATGGGAAACATTTCAAGTAGGAAATGTTGCCATGTGTAAGGGTGTTTCCTACAACTTATCTTTAAAGTGGAGTCTCAAGGATTCAAAAAGACGAACATGAACAACTCTAAAAAATTAAAAGGATTTGGAAAATTTTGATGGATAACTCAAAGAACACCAAATATAGTAGAGGTTCAAGATGGTTTTGCCTTACATTTTGCATCAGGCAACATTTCTAGCGGGAAACAAGATGTGCAGTGGGGGTTTCCTACAACATAGATTTAAATAGGAGGATTCTCCAAGGATTCAGATAAATGAACATGAAAAACTTAAAAAAGTAAAAAACCAAAAATATTTGGACAATTCGATGGATAACTCGAAGAACACCATAAATATATCCAGATATGGAATGAGAAACAACAGAATCACATCATTAAAAGATGATGATACATCAAGATGCATAGAGGGAGACCCTGATCCTTGAATGGTGGATGGTTCTTCAAAATCTTCTGCTGGAGGCATAACAAAAGCTTAAACCTGCATATAATATGTAGAATCTTTTCTTCCATCACATTGGAGAAAAGGATCAATCAAAAGCTCCTTGTACATAACCTATATGGCAAGCTTCTAAAAGACATTTTCAATGAATGAATTTACTTGTGCATCTTTTATTTTATTCGAGCGGTGGGATTTATACCCTGAGGAAAGCATCCGAATAAACAAAGTTATTCCTGGATGTAATGGTCAGACTTCGCTAAGTACACATTAATCTGTAATGTCCCCTTTTCTATGCCAAAGGCCTAAGGGTCAAGTTGAGTCCAAGCCGGGTCATACCCAAGGGGCTGTGGATGCTTGGGGGCTATTGTGAAGGGGCTGCATGGTACTAATATCCACGTTTTGTGCTTGGGGGTCACTTTTGGACCATGGAGACTTAAAAGGGAAAAATTAACTTTAGTTACTTTCATTTTATTGGCCCCTCCATGGAATGAAATGTGCCTAGGGTTATTGGGGTTTGTTTCTTTGAGGAGAAGTATATAAGGAGTGGGGAGAGTAAGGAAAGGCACTTTTGATATACATTTTATTGACCCCTTCTTGTGCAGCTGTTGCTGTTGCACATCTATAGCTTGTGGAGTCAAATCCCACAGGGACCCTAGCTTCGGTGGTGAGAGACCTATCCCTAGCTAGCAGGGCATTCTTCGGTAGTGAGATATCTACCCTAGTCTGTCATTTTGGAGCCACTTTTAGGGTTGTGTGGTAGAGACATTAACAGAGGTTTCAAAGGAAGGATCTCGAGGGTCTTGGGGGCATTTGGGGAAGATAAGCAGAGGGGCTCTAGATCAGATTCACGGCAGCCATTTGGGCTAGGTGTGGCAGCTCGTTGAAGGTGCCTCCATCATTTTCTCGACCCCATTCCAAGTGAGGTGACTTACAGCCTTTATTTGGGGTTTTCCAGTCATCCGTTTTCAGATCTAAAGGTGGAACTATTACTACCTATATCTGTTAATGTTATTTCCAAAGACCCTTATTACTACTCTTGTATTTAGAGGGTCACGAACCTCTAAAGTTTTCCAGTGCCTAGGGCATTCTGTAATTTTCTAGAAACAGTTTGATTTGTGTAAAATTCCCAAAAATAGTTTTATTATGTCCTCTATAATAACATCAAGCTCTATTTAAATTTTCAAGTAATTCGGGTGGACATTTTGGCAAATATTAAGTTTCTTTAGTTCGTTGTCCCAACTATAAAAATATAGTAAAATTAGTATTTTATGTGGCTGCAAGTTTTCAATATTTTGTGCATTTTAAAGTGGTATCCCATAAGGGATATTCCAAAGGCATCGAGTAGTTGTTCCTCCAGCCTGTGTTGGTTAAATATGGTAGTTTGGAAAGATCTCAAAGGGGGTTTTATGAAGGAAATGTTCACCAACATGGTGAAACAACAGAAGCCACTAACCTTTATTTGAGTCAGCTCACTCAAAATTTGAATCAAAGTAGATCTAGGGACAATAAGGAACATGGTGAGAACAATGATAAAGGGTGGCCAATAGAGGTGATTGATGAGGATTCTTGTTGGAGGAAGTACCAATCTTTGAGTAGGGGTTTCAGAGATAATATGCCATTTCCATATTATTGCATGATGAAGATTGGTAGCAAGCCCAAATGAGGTCATCATATGCCGGTACCTGAATCACAAAAGAACTCATTTGTAGAAGAAGCTTCTAAACAAAAGGGTATGATTTCCATTGAGAAAAATAATTGCATTAGTGAAACTTTGCTTGTTAGAGAAATTATTCCATCTCAAGAGAAGAAACTTGTTTATGCAAGCAAGGAGGATGTAATGGAAACTCTTAAAAAGTGTGAGGAAGGGAATAGTAGAGCTAGAGCTACTAGGTTGATAGCGACTCAAGCAAGACAACACATACAAGAGTTCAAGGAAACGATGAGGGCAAGTGATGCAAGGAAGTCTACACCCATGAAAGAAGACTCTATGGAGTAGCTAGCACATGAGGAGGAGCCTCACATGGACACTTGTGTAAAATTGCAACTGGCTGTAATTTCCAAACCAACAACTGTTGATCAGCTTTCAAATACTTTCAACAGGCACTCAGGAAACAATGTTGGGGGAAGCTCAACATATGTCTATCTTGAACACATGGAGGACATTGATGGCCTTGAAAGGTATGAAGAGCACACTAATGTGTCTTATTTATTGTTGCCTATTCCAATTTATTTCCATCATGAGATGCATGGTATGGTAGATGATGAAGTCTTCATCATGGAGTTTGTTGGACCATTTCTCCAACTATGTGTATATGAGCATCTTGTGGATGATATATGGTGGCAAGTTTTAGCTCACTTAACAGATACAAGGGCTCATGGGCATTATAAGCTATGGGATCCTGGTAATATGTTGCAATTATCCAAAACTATCAATTCTGATTTTGAAAACTCTATGTCAAATTTCATAAGCAAAAGAAGGAATTCAAATGTGTCTTTTGGGATTACAAGTGTTGGCAAGCATGATTTCTTTATCGAGACTCTAGTGCAAGAATTGAGAGTACTTCTCAAGGTACTAGCGTGGGTTCTATGATTGCTAAAAGGGGTAAGAGAATATTTTTTAATCATCTTCAGCCTATTGACTGTGTATAAAAATAGTCATAATGAGAGGAGAAAATAGAAATATGGGACAACATGGTCAAAGAGGTGAGAGTGGACATTCAGGGAAGTGGCCTCCCCATTCTTCTACTAGGCCTTTGGGGCTTCACGCACCTTCTTTCTTGAAGGATCTGAAAGTTTCATAGGTACAGTAGCTAGTAGATATTTTGGATGAGGAGACTTGTTGGGAGAGGAACCAGACCTTGAGTGAGGGCGTTCGTAACAACATGCCATCCCAGGAATATGGAAAAAGGAAGATTGGTAGTAGATCCAAGAGAGATCATCAAAAATAGGTACCAGAGTTACAAAGGAGATTGGGACAGATTTCCATTCCACACTTCATTGGTTCTAAGAAGTGTACTACATAGTCTTGGGATCAGGAGTTGAAGACATACTCCGACTCGAATCCTATGCATGAGGAAGATGCAATTAAGTTTGCAAGCTCACATCTTGAGGGAGATGCTCATGATTGGTGGCATCATGGGTTGATTACATAGGGACACATACACATTACTACTTATGCAAAGTTCACACAGAGGCTGGGGAGTAGATTTGATAGGAGGGACCTGACAGGTATTTCAGGGAGTGGACTCATTTGAGACAAACGGTCCCCTGATCAGTACATTGCATATTTTTAGAGATTATCAGTCATGGTACCTGATGTCATAGGAGAGGAGGTTGATTTCACTATTCATAGTAGGTTTGACTGATGCTTTCGCTAGATTTGTGAAGGCATTTGAACCTTCTTCTTTACATGGGGCTGTTAGGAAAGCTCAAGACTTGGAGTTATCCACTCCAAAGTCGAGGGCTCCACCTCGTGCTCAGAAAAGGGAACCTCCATTTGGATTAGATGAATGTTAGTAGAGGGAGCCTCCACCGAGGCAGGAGGTGGTTAAAAAGCCAATCATTTCCTGAGAACACAAAGATGAGTTGAGGCGAAAGAAACTATGTTTCAATTGCCACACACCTTGGATTCTAGGACATGATTGTAGAGGTAGAGGGAAGGCTCAATTCATTGAATTCTTTGAGGAGAGAAAGGGTGACAGAGGTGAGGAGTTAGAGACTCATGAGATGGATGATGGAGATGGGGTTGCGTTGGATAGTGTTGATGCGGGGTAGGAGGAGAAGACTTTTCCTCGGGAGATTATAGCCACATTGCCTAGTACTCTGATGTACAAGGCATTTAGGATTAGAGGAGTTATGCAGGGTCAGCATGTTGGGGTACTCATTGATAGTGGGGAAACCCACAACTGTATTGATGCCTCATTGGTTGAGAGGTGAGGACTACAGACAGAGGATTTTGAGGGCCTCAACGAGGTTGTAGCCAATGGAGAGTCTTTGAGGTGCACACGATAGGTTCCCCAAGTGAGCATCACGATGGGTAACTATACAGTTACCAATGATTTCCACATTTTTGGAATGGGAGTGACCAACATAGCACTGGGAGTGTAGTGGCTTCACTCTCTTGGTGAGTTTTAGACTAACTTTCAGATGATAGAGCTAAAGTTTAAGTCCGAGGGCAGGAATGTGATTTTGAGGGGAGTATCTGCAGGAGCACCAGGATGGTTACAGTTGAGGGGATGGAGAGGATGATCTGGCATGGTGAGGAGTTTTATTATTGTAGATTGATGTGGAGTATGATGAATGTAGGTGTGGCCAGCAATGTTGCACATGAGATTGTTACTGAGATTGGGATTATAGGTTCAGATCATCCGAGCTTATCATTATGTTGGTTATCTGAAGTTTCAGTAGACTGGAGACATCATTTTTTTGTTGAGTATTGCAAGAACCGACACACTGGTGAGATTTTGGATGGTCACATATAGGATGACAGCTACAGATTTGAGGATGAGATGATCTTCTATCAGGGAAGATTGAGCCTTGTGTCAGATTCATGGTTGAGGATGGAGATATTGCAACATGTGCATTGTCCTTCTGTGACTAGGCATTTGAGCTACGATGAGACCTACAGGTTCATGTTAGAGAGGTTCATATGGCACAAGTTGAGGGAGGATATCCCCAACTTTATACAAGCATATACGGTTTGTCATTGTGACAAGTCAAAGCCTATGGGTTCATCATTTTTAAATCAACATTGGATAACACTCCTATGTATTTTACTACTTCTATGCTCGGTGAGCACTTCACCCATGTGTTAGTTAGTGGAGAGATGAAATTGACTCATGGTTATTCAGTAGGTTCACATTCAACGTAGGAGGTGGACTATGTGGAGCCAATATTGTTGGTTGACTTTCTACTGGAGTCTTGGGACTTTTCCTCCATGGGACACATGGAGATACATTATGAGGAGCCTTGCTCTCACATGAGTGTAGGTCATGTGGGAGAGTTAGCACCATTTTTGCATATACAAGTTGTTTCATAGGTGGATTTAGGGGACTCTACGGGATCCAGAGTGAACTTTCATACCCAGGAGTTGATTGGAGAGGTAGTGAGTGATCACATGATGATAACATTGCATCGGAAGGGGTTGGATAGATTGGAACTTTCGGCGTGGGTACCAGGGGAGAGTCGATGTGGGCATCATACTACTTTAGGAGAAACATTGTTCTCCACATGGCATGGAGAGCATGATCACTACATGGGGTGTCTTGGTTACTTCATATCGATCGACCATCGCTTGATTGCGGGGCGAGATGGAGAAGCTTGCGCCGTGGTATTCAACCTCTCAGCAGATGATAGATATAATGCTTGGGGTCAAGCATTTCTTGGGAAGGGAGGACTGTAATATACCCTTTTCTATGCCAAAGGCCTAAGGGTCAAGTTGAGTCCAAGCCGAGTCATACCCAAGGGGCTGTGGACGCTGGGGGCTATTGTGAAGGGGCCGCATGGTACTAATATCCATGTTTTGCACTTGGGGGTCACTTTTGGACCATGGTGACTTAAAAGGGAAAAAGTAACTTTAGTTACTTTCATTTTATTGGCCCCTCCATGGAATGAAATGTGCCTAGGGTTATTGGGGCTCGTTTTCTCGAGGAGAAGTATATAAGGAGTGGGGAGAGTAAGGAAAGACACTTTTGATATACATTTTATTGACCCCTTCTCGTGTAGTTGCTATTGTTGCACATCTACAGCTTGTGGAGTCAAATCCCACAGGGACCCTAGCTTTGGTGGTGAGAGACCCATCCCTAGCTAGCAGGCATTCTTTGATAGTGAGAGATCTACCCTAGTATGTCATTTTGGAGCCACTTTCAGGGTGTGTGTGGAGACATTAACAAAGGTTTTAGAGGAAGGATCTCGAGGGTCTTGGGGCATTTGGGGAAGATAAGTAGAGGGGATCTAGATCAGATTCATAGTAGCCATTTGGGATGGGTGTGGCAGCTCGTTGAAGGCTCCTCCATCATTTTCCGACTCCATTCAAACGAGGTGACTTGCAGCCTTTATTTGGGGTTTTCCAGTCGGCCATTTCCAGATCTGAAGGTGGAACTATTACTACCTATATATGTTAATGTTATTTCCAAAGACCCTTATTACTGCTCTTGTATTTAGAGGGTCACAAACCTTTGAAGTTTTCTAGCCGCCTAGGGCATTCTGTAATTTTCTGGCAACAATTTGATTTGTGTACAATTCCCAAAAATAGTTTTATCATGTGTTCTATAATAAAATCAAGCTCTATTGAAATTTTCAAGTAATTCGGGTGGACATTTTGGCAAATATTAAGTTTCTTTAGTTCGCTGTCCCAACTATAAAAATCTGGTAAAATCAGTATTTTATGTGGCTGCAAGTTTTCAATATTTTGTGCATTTTTAAGTGGTATCCCATAAGGGATATTTCATAATCCCATATTTTTATTAACAACAAATTAATCGCAAGAGAAGAGAAGAACTTACAGATGTCACTTTCTTATAAATTTGAGCTGGATTATTACATTCACTGTATGGATACTCAAAATTCACCATCTCCAATAGGCACATACCAAATGAATAGATGTCAACCAGTTCATTATAATCTTCTTCATAAAGTTCTGGAGCCATAAATTTAGGAGTTCCTAAAGATAGCAAATGCTAAACTTAATTAGACCCAATGATTACCACCCTTAGAGAGTGCACACATCAACCAAATGAAAGGAAAAACATATAAATAAAACTTACCAATAACACTATGAGCATGTGCCTGCCGCAGTAAAGTGGCCAAACCAAGATCCCCAATTTTGACCTCACCATGGTTACCGTTAACAAAGATGTTGTCACATTTTAAGTCTTTGTGAATAATTGGAGGATTATGGGAAGCAACACTCTATAGATAGATAATCATGTATGTCATTTTGTTAGGGAAGCAATCTATCTGACTTGTTAGCACTCAGGTTTTGAAAGGGGTGGGTAGCACCTTAAAAGGATGTGATATGATCCTAACTATTTTAGGTTGTGCCTTTCAACCAAGGTAAGAGAACCTATTTTGTAACCTCTGTTATTGAAGAATGCTGATAAATCCTTCTTTTGCATAAATTTTATAGAGAAGACCTTGGGAAAATATGATCAACACACCAAATCTGACTCTCACGAGTTGTCACTTCCAGATCATGGAGATATTTTCACAACAAGGAAAAGGTTACTAAAGACATTTGGGACCCTGATTGCTTCTGCATGTTTTGGTAATGGAAAGATTATGCATTTGTATGCACACACAGACAAACAGGGTAGTATGGGTAGGATTGGTTGTTTTTGAATAAATTTTTTTGTGGGAGGTGGGGCAGGATGAACTTGATTCACTAGATCCTTGAGGAATCTTACAAAATGGAAGGTTAAACCAACAAATGCCACAAAATAGCTAAAATGTTTCTTTAACTAGAATATGTGCTTCAATGGAGGCCCATATTAGCACTTTTTCACACAATCTTTGAGAT
This sequence comes from Taxus wallichiana var. yunnanensis, assembly GCA_018340775.1. Taxonomy (NCBI): domain Eukaryota; kingdom Viridiplantae; phylum Streptophyta; class Pinopsida; order Cupressales; family Taxaceae; genus Taxus; species Taxus wallichiana. Next base: position 155,228,055 of record CM031237.1, read on the forward strand.
TCTATCATGAAGGCTCGAGTTAGAAAATCCAACAAAGCATCAAGATCTAAGTCAAATCACGCCTAAGGTACACCCAGAGGCTTACAAAAATCTCTCAATAGATGAAAGAAAAGTGATTTTAAATCATTTATTCCAATCCCAAATGAAAGCTCTTCTGAGAAATGAAATTGCAGATGCCACTAAACTATCACAAGGATTGAGGCCTGTGTGATTGAATCAGATTTTAATACAAGATTGCAATAAAAAACAAGAAAAAAACTCGCATACATTCAGAAATAAAACAAACACATTTTTCTCAAGACAACACATAAATAACTCAAATTTGATTAAATCTATCAGTAGGGGAAAGTTTCTAGAATAGTCTCAGAGCTTGTCAATGGTTGTACACTTGCAACCACCTTGACATGATCAGATTTAATACAAAAGAGATATACAAGCTTCTCAAATGGCTTCTCAAAATGATGGGCTCTATCAAGCTTTTTTATTATTAAAAATTTAGTCCCGACCCCTAACACTCCAACCATTTGCATGAAAAATTTGTGCCATTTATAACATTTACAATAGAGACCCTTTTCCCCCCAAAATCTAGACCTTGAGTGCTACTAGTGCTTGCCATGATCATGATCATGATTCTCAAAATCAGATCTGTAAAAAGTTTCCAGGTGCTCGAGGGGGAAGATCTCATCAATATCTCCCACATTCAACTCCTTCCTCTGGTAGATCACTCTTTCTTCAATTTTCCAACCACTTCCACCCCTAATCTATCAAATCTGCTCCTTGCGTGCTTGGGAGAAGAAAATGGAAAATCTGATCGAGCACGATAGTCAACCATTTTAATGGTGAAAGATGTCTTCTTCCAGATCTCTCCACCAAACTCAGATATCAACATTAACTCCCTCTCTTCTTGGCATGTAGGAAATACCAAGAAATCATGAAGACTCACACTTCTAGGCATGTTTTAATAAAATGGGGGGAAAATCAGATTCAAACTCTCAGCTTGCCGTTGATCTTTACTTTGAATTTGGGCCATCCACGTGGAAGATTCAAACTTAAAAATAAAACCCGGGGTTCCTTTGACTTTTTACAACTTTTGGAAAAATGGAAAAATTTCACATTTTGTTCCACACCTCCACCCTCGAGAAATGAGCCTGACACGTGTCCTAGGTGGGTCCCAAAGGAACCATGGATAAATTCTTCCATTTGACCCTCTTTTTGAAAAAGGAAAATTTTCCAAGTTTTCCCCACAGCTCCACCCTTCTGCTTCAAGTTTCCAATGTGGGTCCCAGTGGAACCACACTTCCTTTTTTACTTTTAACTCTTTTTCCCACAAAGGGAAATTTTTCCAAATTTCCTCCAAAGGCCCACCTCCACCATTGACTGGAGCAAGCTTTGACCTTTCTTTTATCGGGCTTGTGGGCCATTTTGATGTTTTAAGTCCTTTTGAAAATGTCAAGGGGGCAAAAATTCAAAGTTACCCCCGATGGTCCACTCCCACCCCCTTTTGACTTTTCAAACTTTGCCATGTCACCATGGCGCACCTTGAGATGGTCCCAAAAATTGAGACCTTGAATGAGCAAAGGCTCACCACCATGTGTCCTGCCTAAAAAATTTGTTTGAAATGCTTGAAGCTTGTGAAGCATAATGGCCATGTGTCATGCTCCGAGGTAGTCCTTTGGCCATTGAAAAGTCTAAGAAAATGCAAAGTGAGGGAGGCCTCATGTCCTCCTCCAAAATGAAACTCAAGCTGTGGCCAAATTCAAATGAAAATGTGTCCAAATCCAAAAAAAATGTAAAGTGAGTGAGGCCTCCAAGTGTCCTCATGGCACTTCTTTCAAAATGGTGCCCAAAGTGAGACCTGAATGAGTGCATGGGGCTCCCACGTGTCCCCATTTTTTTCACCACAAAACTATTTTAGCTACATAAAAAATTTATCTAAGTCTGGGGAAAAGTAGTGGAAACCTCCACGTGTCCTCCCAACTACTCCAAGGCCAAACCAAAAAACCAAAAAGTAGATCTTCAAATGAGCGTGTCATCCTCCACGTGGACACATTTTTAAGTTGAGGTGATTCATAGAAATTTTGAAGTACCCAGCTGAGCCACATCCAACCAAAAGGTGCCACATCCCCTGTCGATGCAAGGATGTAAATTTGACTTTGGGAGAAACACCGTCAAACCATAAAATATAGAAAAATGATCATTTGAGCCCAAAAATGAAAATTTCTCCAAGGACAGAGAATTTAGAAATGTTACAAGGCTCAAATATGTTCCATCAGAGACACATCCATTCATTTTTCTTCAAGTATTTAGGGTAGAAATGACAAGGAAAACAAATCCCGACCATGGAGAATGGAAAATATGGGAGAACCCGAGTTTTTAGATGAATAGAGAATGGGAGACCCAAATTACAGACCTTTTCCAGGGAAAAAGAAACAAGGAGAAAACCATGGACCCATAAGTGATCTACGACCCAGGAACAAATTAAAAATGGCAAAAAAATATTAACCAGGCACAACACGGGAAAAAAAGAAAGTGACAGAGGCCGTAAATCGATAGATTTTCAAAGGAAAACTGGGGCGAGACTATTTTGAGCACCAACATCGGCTCCGACTCGGGATGGGCACTCCTGTGAGTGCCACAAGAACAAAGGTAGACCAAGTGCCAAAATATCCATTGGGCAATGGAGTCAATTTTTAGAGAGAAAATAGAGCCATCTCCCAAAAAAATGAAATAGAGAAACCAGCAAAAATAGGTCACCGAGGACCAGAATGAACAAAAACACAAAAGACAGAAACAAACAACAAACTATACACTATACACAATATTTTTGCCTTGATTCAGGGGAATCAATCCAAGAAATGCTTCAAATGCCTACCATTAATAGGAAATTCAAGCAGTTCACCATCTAAGTCCTTGAGGAAGAAGGTATGCTCACCAATCCTAATATCAATGGAGTAAGGGCCCATCCATAATGAGTCAAACTTGCCATGCTTGCCCTTATCTTCATGTCTGCTATCCCATAAAACACAAGATCTCAAACATTGAAGGCCCCTGGGTGACCTTCTTGTCAAATAACTTCTTCAACCTTGTCTCTAAACTTTACATGCCTCTGGTGGGATGCCCTCCTCTCTTCATCAAGTCAACAATCTGTTAATGCGAGCATCATAAGGACCTACCTCTTGATCTTCCAGTTGTTGAATGAACTGATATGAAGATAATTGCATATGAAGGGGCTAAAGCAGGCCTGAGTCCCATATACCAACTCAAATGGACTCTTTCCAGTGACTCTTTTAGTAGTGATCCTATCTTCCCAAACAAAAAAAACTTCAACTGTTCACCCCACTTTCTCTTGTTTAGCTCCAAGGTTCTTCTGATAATCTTCAACAAATTTTTATTACTAGACTCAACTTGTCCATTTCCTTGGGGATTGTAATTGGAGGCATATGTCAAGTTGATCCCATACTCCTTGCACATTTCCATCAAAGGTTTAGCTCTAAAGCTCATGGCATGTCAAGCAACAATCTTGACTGGCACCCCAAACCTACAGATGATATGGTTCAATAGAAAATCCATGACAATTTGGTGTGTTGCTCTTTTGGTGGGGATTTCCTCCACCCACTTGGTGAAATAATCAGTGGCTACAAGAATCCACTTATGGCCAACACTTGAAGGGTCTGAAATCTCACCAATGAAATCCATTCCCCATTGCTTGAATGGAGCTTCAATTGATACAGATGCAAAGGAAGGGAGCCTGAAGCTTTCAGTCTTCCAGAGAAGCACTGAAAACTCTCACATCTTCTAACCAAAAGAGTTGTATCCTTGAAGAGAGTTGGCCACCAATAACCAGCCCTCAGATCTTGTGTGTTGTGACTCTTGCAGAAAAAATGCCCCCCACAAACTCCTCCATGGAGATCAACAATTATCTTGGGGGCTTCTTCTTCAGTAATGCACCTTAAGAGGACTCCCTCTGGGTTCTTCCAAGCTAACCCATAATCTGATGACATATTTCTGGGAGGCCAACTTAAGAGCTCTTTTTCTGGTTCTTACTTAAATACTCAGGGTAGTATAAGTGTCTGAGATAGAAAATTACATCCTTGTACCACTCAGAACTCATCAACCTTTCAAAAACACCTTCCCTTTCTTCTTCTACCTCATTTACCTCAATAGTTTGCAAGTTTCTCTCAGCCATAAGCTTAGCCAAGCCCAAACCTCTCACCAACTTCATGGTTTGGATATCCATATCATATTCTTGCAACTTGTTCACCCACCTACATCTTTTTCTTGAGACTTCCATCTCTGACAAAAATGTCCTTCACCATGGTGTGGGGAACATAAGCAACCACTTTAGAACTTAGAATGTAAGGCCTAAAAACCTTTGTTTCTTTTACCAAGGAAAATGCTTTTTTCCATGATAGTGTACTTCAGCTCAGCCCCCTACAAGGCCTTACTGAAAAAGGAAATTGGCCTCTCAGCCCCTTCATCATCCTTCTACAGCAGGACAAAAGCAATAGTGTTCTCTGAAGCAAAGGAAAATAGTTGGAAAGGTTTCTTATAATCTGGAGCTGCTAAAATAGGGCATGCTTTAATGCCTCTTTAATCCCATTGAAAGCTTGGATGGCAGCCTCCTCCCATTTGATGACCTGGTCTTTCTTCAACATGGAAGTGATTGGAATGGTCAACTCAACAAAGTTTGATATGAATCTTCTAATGAAGTTTATCTTCCCAAAGAAGGACTAAATTCCTTTCTTGGTTCTTGGGATTGGGACCTTGCTGATGGCCTCTACTCTTTCTGGATCAATCATCACTCCTTCTTGTGACACAATGTGACCAAGAAACTTTTCCTTCTACACTCCAAAATGGCACTTCTTTGGATTGAGTGAGATGCCATATTCTCTACATCTTATCAACATCTTCTCCAAGTGCAGCAAGTGGTCACTTCTCTTTCTAGAAAACACAATCACATCATCTTGGTAGACAATAATAAACTCATTGATGTAACCAGCAAAAGCAAACATCCATTTCTCTTTGAAAGGTGGCTCCAACATTCATCGACCAAAGGGCATCCTAACATAAACATAGGTCCCCCAAGGAGTAGTAAAGGTTGTCTTGATCCTTTCTGATTCCTTCACCACAACTTGGTTATAACCAGAGAAACCATCCAAGGTGGAAAGAAACTCAGAACCAATCACTAACTGCAACATGTTCTCCATATTTGGTAAAGGATAATTATCCTTCATTGATGCTCTATTTAGATTCCTAAAATCCACACATAACCTGATATCACCATTCTTCTTTCTTACTGGTACTAGGTTTGCAACCCAAGAAGAATACCTTGTGGGCTGAATAATCCCTCCATCTCTCAGCTTCTTCAGTTCCTCTTGCATTTTGAGAGATAAGAGTGGATTGATGGGCCTCTGTTTCTACCTAAATGGCTTTGCATTAGACTCCAAGGGAATCTCATGTTGAAACAGGTCCTCTCTGTATGCTTTTAGTTCAGAATAGGTCCAAGCCATGCAATCTTGGTATTTTTCAACAATTGGATGTATGATTGCTTCTCCTCCTTGCTGAGATTACTACCTAACCAAATTTTCCTTGGCTTCTCCTTTGTACCAAGATCATGCTCCTCAATATCCCTTGAGGCTTCCATGCATCTATTAACAATGTGATCAACATTATCAAAATTGGACTCAAGAGCAACCAACCCTCTAGGAATGGTATTGGTCTTTAGTTGATGATGCCCTTGCCAAACAAGGTTTCTTTTCCTTCTGTTGTACATACCATTGGCTCCAAATCAATGCATTGATCAAAAAAACTCTCCCTTGTTCTACAAAAATCTTCTGATCTGAGCATCATCATCAAAAACCTACCAATGTTTAATGTTGTCAGGGACAAGAGGGTCTTGTCAATACCTCAACATCATATTCACAATATGGGGACATTGTACAATTGTCAAACCGAGACCCCAACACTGCAAGCTTTTCTGTCCAAGTCATTGAATTTCCTATCATGATGCACTATGTTGAATGAATCAAACATCTCAATAAGATCCCAAACTACATGTTTATATTGTTTCATTCATTGATTCTTTGTGGCATACAATTTTTTGACTTGTTTTACAATTAATTTTGAGTCTCCTTTGACAATGATGTCCTTGATACCATATTTCCAAGAAATTCTTAAACCCAACAATAATGCCTCATACTCAACAATGTTGTTGGTGCACTCAAAGTTGAGTTTGAAGGAAAAAAAAATTTTTCCTACCAGAGAGAAAAGTAGAACAACACCAACACCATTCCCAAACTTGGAGCAAGCTCCATCAAACAATAGAGTCCAAGGAGATCCCACTTGTTCAAGACACCTGCATTCCTCAATCTTGTGCTCCTTTCCATCAAAAAATCCTACAAAGTTGTCAGCATCAACATTTGTGTACAATACTTCATAGGATGCATTGTTGGGATCCTCAATAAGATGCAACATTTTCTTTTCTCCATACAACCTGACAAGGCTGCCTTCAATTGGAATGGTGGCATAGGACATATCCATTTGGACACTCCCACCAACACTAGCAGCCCATTTTCTTGATAATAGCATGCCCCACTTGGCTGGGCAGTCAACGATGACAACATCAAGTTTTAAATTTTTACCTAGGTAAGCTGCAAGCTGCACCACCAAACCCTTCACACATCCCACTACTGGCACTTCTCTAGAATCCATGGCAGTGCACTTCCCATATGCTATTTGTCACTTTGATATTTAGCTCATTCATGACTTCTAAAGGCATGACATTACATGATGCCCCTGAGTCAAACATGCAGTTGTGCAACAGCTATGTCCTTAATGATCAAAGTGGTGAAGAATGGATCCACATTCATCTGAGAGTCCACCAAGGATGTCCCCAAATAGACCTCAGGTGGTTCATCTAGTTCCTCCAATGCTGGTGGTGTTTCTAATTCTTGAATGATTGGAGGAGTCTCCACAATATTTACATTTCTACCTAGGGCAGTCTTCTCTTCTTTCAATCCCAAGTATTCAAATGCTCTCTTTTTGTGCTCAGAATCCTAAGCAACTCAACAATTGGAACAAAGACTTTGATTTGACTTAAAACTTGGGAAATATCATATGGGACATTCCTTGGCAAGGTAGTATTGGAAGGAAAGCCAACACACTCATTAGGTGGTACAGATTTTTGATAACTTGGGCATGAGGAGGGGTATGATTTTTGTTTGAACTATAGGGGCTTTTGGGAGATGCATCTTTCTTAGGAGCCTCTTTAGGAATGTTTGAAAGTAAGGGAGATTTTGGCTTGGCTTGAGGCCCTATCCCTTTGACAACCTTACTTCTTGTGTTATATTCCTTCTCTTGAGCAACAACAACATTCATCAGTAACTATCTATCCTCCTCAGATGGAATTCCTCCATCATACTTCTTTATCATTAAAGCCCTTAAATATTCAAAGTCATTATTGGGAAATTCAAAATCTTGTATAATATCTACTTCTAAAATATGAGAGGGAGGAAGAATAGGTACCCTATGAATGCAGTCCCAAAAAGTGGCAGCAGTCCGGCACTTATCACCTCAGTTGAAGTTGCCCCTTGTTGTAAGCTTGTGGAACAACCCATCATGCAGACATCATCATCATTGTCATCATCTTCTTCTTCTTCTTGCTGATCTTCTTCACAAGGAGCATGAGGCATGAAACATTTGTCACACCAATCAATGACATCTGTCTCCTCCACCACAACAACTCTGGCAGCCAAAGGATCAGGCACCATTCTGTTTTCCCTAGCTTGGGGCTGCCTATTTCCAAATCAATAGGTCCTTTTCCTCTATCATCAGATCTTTGGTGATTTGTAAACCTGTCTTGGCTTTGTTTTGTGTTGACCTTGTGAGCTCTACCCAATTCCTTTCTCATCCGGGCTAGTTTGTAGGAAATTTCTTTGACAACCCCTGCCAAAGTTTTCACAACCTCCTCCAAATCAAACCTTGCTTGTTTGAGGTTTTTCTAGGTTAACCAATTTTACACCCTCCCTTTTTGGAGGCTTTCCAATTGCCTTGATGTTGTTCTCTATTTGCAGAGCCATGGTGAAGGCCTACCTCAAATTTGTGGGGTTCTTGTCTCTTAAGTAATATGCAACCTTTTTATCAAATGCATCAGAATATTTGATCAAACATGACTCATCACAAGGCCTTATCCTAACAGAAATCTCCTCAAGGTCTTATTAAACCTTGTGTTGAAATCATGTACTGACTCATTAGGATTCTTTTTTATGTTTTCAAATTCTGTCAAAAGAAACCTAGGGTCAGTTCTATCACCATACTACAATCTAAATGCATTACTCATCTCAATCCAAGAATCAATAGAGTTATCTGAAATGCTTTATACCAATCCCTAGCATCCTCTTCCAAGGTATGGATAAACAACTTGATATATACATCTTCATGTTCAATCTCAAAGTCTTCCATCATATTGATAAAAAGCTTTAGATGTTGATCACCAGTAATAGCATTGTTTCCTTGGAACTTTGGCATTTTGTTCCTTACATCTTGAGGCACTGCATTTGGATAACCAACCATTCCCACAAAATTTATAGGTCCAAAGGTGTTTACAACAAAAGGGGTCTAGGGGGGGGGTTGGGCCATGTTGATTTAGAGAGGTGACCTTGGAGGGGTGACAAATTGATAAGGGGATGAGGGTCCTTGGAACACAAGAGTATAATTTTCAAAATGGATACCCCCAAAGGCCTTGTCTCTTGGAAATCCCTATCAACCTCGAAAAAATAGGTGTAGAATGTGAAGAAAACCTTTCAAAATCAAATGAAGGCCCTTCTCCAGCTTGGAGAATTCAATTCCACAAAGAGGCTACCTTGATTCAGAGTCACTTGAATGGCAGTCTTCAATGATAGGCCGATCACTTTCATCAATGGAGATCCCTCTTCTTGTCTCATTGTTCTCCCACAACTCTCCAGGATTTTCTTCCTTCTGATTTTGCTTTTCCTAGCTCTGGAAACAATGTCCTAGCAGGATCCCTAGCAAAGAAAGATCTTCTTCCTTCCATCTTTGCAAATATTAGTAACAAATCTGACTTTGACAGAGTTTTAAGACACTGGTACTCATTAAAAATCAGATCAACAGGGAGTCACCACTAAGGATTTCCACCTAGTTGTGAAAATGCACTAAATATGATCTGTCAAATGTCTTAATGCAATGCTAGAAACTAGAAATGGAAAGATTCTAACTTTCTTTACCCAAGATTTATCAAATGAAAGCTAGTGCACTAGGTGTGAAAACTGAAAGAACTTACACACAACACTTGGAGCATACAAGAAGTGTTTTACTGGGTCTAAATGTAAACTATATTCCCGAAAAATGTCAAAAGCATGTTGATGGGCCAAACAAATATGAAATGGTAAATAATAAATGAAAAAATCAATAAAATAGGTGCTATGAAATAACAAATCAAATTAGTCCCAATTAGATCAAATTAATTCCAAATTCAAAAAAATCTCAACAAACAATGGTGAAATGGCGTTGAAAGCATGTTGGTACCCAAATTTAATCTCCTTCAAAGACCGAGCAGCATCATGGATTTTGACAGGACACTCAGAGGTAGATAGATAATCATGTATGTCATTTTTTAGTTGGGGAAGAAATCTATCTGACTTGTTAGCACTCAAGTTTTGAAAGGAGTGGGTAGCACCTTAAAAGGATGTGATCTATCCTAACTATTTTAGGTTGTGCCTTTCAACCAAGGTAAGAGAACCTATTTTGTAACCTCTGTTTATTGAAGAATGCTATAAATCCTTCTTTTGCATAAATTTTATAGAGAAGACCTTGGGAAAATATGATCAACACACCAAATCTGACTCTCACGAGTTGTCACTTCCAGATCATGGAGATATTTTCACAACAAGGAAAAGGTTACTAAAGACATTTGGACCCTGATTGCTTCTACATGTTTTGGTAATAGAGATTATGCATTTGTATGCACACAGAGACAAACAGGGGTAGTACAAGTAGGATTGGTTGTTTTTGAAATTTTTGGTGGGAGGTGGGGTAGATGAACTTGATTCACTAGATCCTTGAGGAATCTTACAAAATGGAAGGTTAAACCAACAAATGCCACAGAATAGCTAAAATGTTTCTTTAACTAGAATATGTGCTTCAATGGAGGCCCAGATTAGCACTTTTTCACACAATCTTTGAGATTCTATCATGAAGGCTCGAGTTAGAAAATCCAACAAAGCATCAAGATCTAAGTCAAATCACGCCTAAGGTACACCCAAGGCTTACAGACAATCTCTATCAATGATGATGAAAAAAGTGATTTTAAATCATTTATTCCAATCCCAAATGAAAGCTCTTTTAAGAAATGAAATTGCAGATGCCACTAAACTATCACAAGGATTGAGGCATGTGATTGAATCAGATTTTAATACAAGATTGCAACAAAAACAAGAAAAACTACTCGCATACATTCAAAAATAAAACAAACACATTTTTCTCAAGACAACACAAAATAACTCAAATTTGATTAAATCTATCAGCAGGGGAAAGTTTCTAGAATAGTCTCAGAGCTTGTCAATGGTTGTACACTTGCAACCACCTTGACATGATCAAATTTAATACAAAAGAGATATACAAGCTTCTCAAATGGCTTCTCAAAATGATGGGCTCTGTCAAGCTTTTTCTATTAGAAAATTTAGTCCCACCCCTAACACTCCAACCATTTTGCATGAAAAAAATTTGTGCCATTTATAACATTTACAATAGAGACCCCTTTTCCCCCAAAATCCAGACCTTGAGTGCTACAATGCTGCTTGCCATGATCACGATCATGATTCCCAGAATCAGATATCTGTAAAAATTTACCAGTGCTCGAGGGGGCAGATCTCATCAATATCTCCCACATTCAACTCCTTCCTCTAGTAGATCACTCTTTCTTCAATTTTCCAACCACTTCCACCCCTAATCTATCAAATCTAGGCTCCTTGCATGCTTGGGAGAAGAAAAATGGAAAATCTTGATCGAGCATGATAGTAAGAGACCATTTTAATGGTGAAAGATGTCTTCCAGATCTCCCCACCAAACTCAGATATCAACATTAACTCCCCTCTCTACTTGGCATGTAGGAAATACCAAGAAATCATGAAGACTCACACTTCTAGGTGTGTTTTAATAAAATGGGGGAAAATCAGATTCAAACTCTCAGCTACCATTGATCTTTACTTTGAATTTGGGCCATCCACATGGAAGATTCAAACTTAAAAATAGACCCGGGGGTTTCCTCTAACTTTTACAACTTTTGGAAAAATGGAAAAATTTCACATTTTGTTCCACACCTCCACCCTTGAGAAATGAGCCTGACACATGTCTTGAGGTGGGTCCCAAAGGAACCACGAATAAATTCTACCATTTGACCCTCTTTTTGGAAAAAGGAAAATTTTCCAAGTTTTCCCCATAGCTCCGCCCTTCCACTTCAAGTTTCCAATGTGGGTCCCAGGGAACCACACTTCCTTTTTTTCTTTTTAACTCTTTTTCCCACAAAGGGAAAATTTTCCAAATTTCCTCCGAAGGCCCACACCTCCACCATTGACTGGAGCAAGCTTTGACCTTTCTTCCATCGGGCTTGTGGCCATTTTGATGTTTTGATCCTTTGAATAATCGGGGAAAAAATGCAAGTTACCCCGATGGTCCGCTCCCCCCCCCCTTTGACTTTTCAAACTACCATTGTCATCACTTGGCGCACCTTGAGAGATGGTCCCAAAAATTTGATACCTTGAATGAGCTTTTGAGCTCACCACGTGTCCTCGAAAAAAAAGTTTTTTGAAGGCTTGAAGCTCAAAGGAAGGTCCGCCACTCTTGTGTCATGCTCCAGAGGTAGTCTCCTTTGGCCATTGAAAAGTCCCAAAAATCTAAAGAAATCAAAAAGTGAGCGGAGGCTCACCACGTGTCCTTCCTCCAAAAACTGAAAAACTTTGCTTGAAAATGCTCTCAAAATGGTGAAAGAAGAGCACCAAATGATGCGGGCTCCACCTGTCCCCATTTTCCTGCCAAACTATTTTAGCTACATAAAAAATTTATCTAAGTCTGGGAAAAGTAGTGAAACCTCCACGTGTCCTCCCGACGCTACTCCAAGGCCAAACCAAAAAAGTAGATCTTCAAACAGCATCATTCCTCCACGTGGACACATTTTAAGTTGAGGTGATTCATAGAAATTTTGAAGTACCTAGTCGAGCCGCATCCAACCAAAAGGTGCCACGTCCCCTGTCGATGCAAGGATGTAAATTTGACCGGAGAAACACCCATCAAACCATAAAATATAGAAAAATGATCATTTGAGCCTAAAAATGAAAATTTCTCCAAGGACAAAGAATTTAGAAATGTTACAAGGCTCAAATACGTCCATCAGAGACACATCCATTCATTTTTCTTCAAGTATTTAGGAACAACAATGAAAAAAAATCCCAGGAAAAGGAAATCCCCCATGGAGAATGGAAAATACATGGGGAACAAAGAAATAAGGAGCATACCATGGACCCATAAGTGATCTACGACCCAAACAAATTAAAAATAGAATAAACATACGATCTAACATAAGAAAGTTTTGATGCATAACACGCATTCAACACAAAGTCTCAATATTGTATTAGTATTTTCTTCATTGCATAAAGTGCAAAGCCTTTTCTCCTTACTTCTATTTTTATCTAAAAGTGTCCACACTCGAATAAAACAAGTATTCAAGTATTTATAGAAGGAGGAGAAGAGAGAAGGCAAAAAGAAACCAACAACTAATTACAAAATATCTAAAAGTCAATTGTTGACTTGGGCAACTTGGTGGATGACAACATCCCATGGTGCAACATGGATGATGTCATCATTTGTGCTAACATACTCTTAGATATTCACAAAATAAATCCAAGAGGAGGAAGGCTATTCATTGTCATCTCACAAATTTCTGGAAGGGAGTATCTTGCTTCTTCTCAGAGAGAATGTAGAATTAAGTCCGTATTCCATGAATTTATTGACCATTGGCTGAAGTTGATCTTGGGTAGGACCATTGGTATGATCACCGATGACCTCACATGTCTCCCACTCATCTCTAAGTTATTCGGGAGCTTGAAATATTCATTACACCGCTCCATCGATACCCAAGAAAATCGTGGGCCGAAGGTTATTGATAGATTCAGTGTCAAAAGTGACTTTTGGCCCTAGCCCTTGCGAGACAATCTCCTTGAAGATCCGAATAGTTTCATCTACCTTCCTCAAGGTGAATGAAGGAGTGAGCAATCCCGGAGACATCCTTAGGAAAATTTTCTCCATTTGATGCATTGCATCCAGGGCTTCCTCCTTGACCTTGTCTATCTTCTCAAGACAAATTCCATTTGATCGACTGTAGTCCAAAGCAGCAAGGATTTTCTGGGTACCCTGGGGTGATTGAAAATGCCGAATTTTACTAAATCATTGAATGAGTAGTCGAGCATCTTCTTAAATGTCTCATGTTGCAACCTAGCATGGTCCAACTCTTCGAGATAGGTCCGACAATCTTCTAGGAGTTCCTTGTTCGCCCGACCAATGTTCTAATATAACTCGATGAACTTGACAATTAATTCTTTGCTATCTTTGAGGATCTGGTCTCTCCAAGTGGATACTACCATGCCTTGTTCGCCAATCTTGGTGTATTCATTTATTTTATCCTGGCTTAGGACCTAATGAGTTTCAGTGGAAGTTGTAGGAGGTGCACTGCCCATTTTCTGCGGGTGTGAGAAGATGCTTGTTCTCGCTCTTCTACTAGCCTCTTCTCTTCCTTTACTTGTTGAAGCTTCTTGCAAAGGGCATCCACCGCAGATAGGGCCTCTCCTTGAAGTATCTCGACGATGTTCCCATTGTGACCTACGTCACCGTATAATCTATAGGGGACAGATCTCTTTATCCTTCATAGGATCGGGATACGCAATCTCCATCACTCTTTCTCCCGATGCACTCGAGAGAAGCGGGTTATCGGTTTTTGCTTCTTAGCCCATTTTGTCGGGATGATGGAAAAGTCCATTGGTGCAATGGGACTTTCCTCTTATGCCGACTTAGGTCTTTGGGAGATCCATGCTTGGACTTAAGGGAGTGGGACCAAAGGGTGGAAGAGGGAGTAGGCTGCAGTGGATGAGGGGAAATGGTTTAAGACACTTGGTGGTGGAATTGAGAGAGAGGCCAAGAAAGTGCTCACGGGAGGAAGAGACACTCTGCGGGGAGGTAGTCATGGGAATGGAAGGGAGCTGAGAGATGAGAGAAGAAATGGTGGGGGACAGCTCACGAGAGAAAACAAAATGGAGAAAGAGGAAGGGGGAACATTAGAAGATGGGGGAGAGGATACGACTAAAGGAATGGTCACTTGAGTCACATGAGGAGGGGAAGGAGGAGAGGGAGAAGGGATGGTGGGAACCTCCATGGTTGTAGCAGTGGCAACATCCTAAGTGGATGTGCCCATTGGAACACTCGCTACCACTTCTTTCTCCCGGGATACCAAAGTTACAACCTAAACCTGTGCGGTAGAAGGAGGGATCTCAGGAGCTTCTTCTTGAGCGGAGCTTGATTCTCCCTCTTTATCTTTTCCTTTTCCCTTTGGTAGATGCTTTGACCTAGCAGGTGTATTGCCCAAAGGGGACGTGGTGAAATCTACTCCAAGGTAGATAAGGCCGTTCATTCTGCACCAATGCTCTATTCGCCGCAGTGTGTCCTTAACCCTTACCTCAATGGTTTGAGGTGCCTTTGTCCTATCAATTTCGGAAAACAGCCAGTTGTCCCCATCCATGTCTAGATATACCTGATCAAATTCTTGATCGGTTGTTTGGAAACCTTTTGGAACAATGGCCACGCCATATTGAATAATTTCTGCTAGGGCCAGGCGGGAGTGATCCTTTCTCCTGAGTTTGACCTCATGATACAGGTTGATGTAGACGTCCTCAATCTGGGCGTGGATCGGATCGAGTTTTGCCTTTGGGAGGAAATTTCTTCTATCAAAGGTGGGCCTTTCTGGGAAATTGTGCTTTAGGTTAAGCAACTCTAGTTCTACGCACATTTACCGAGCCTTGGTGTTTGAAATACAAGTGTACCTACCCATAGTGAGGGGGAAAGGGGTTTCACCCTTTTTCCTTTTCAGCACTTCTCACGATATGTTAAGAGTTGCACTGACAACTCCAAAAAGGATCAGCTTAGGGCCTCGTATACCTTGGCAATTTGGTGGGCTCCCCAAGAAGTTAGCTACTCTGTGATAGGTGAAGGTGGGGAATTACATAAATAATGCTCCCACTTCTCAGTTGCATGACTATGCTCTTGGTCATTCAATCATGAGTCATATTAGGCCTCAAAAGGTAGATAATGCCGTAGAAAAAGGCATCATTGATCTTGGTGAACTATGGGATGTTGTTCTCCAACTTCAACTCTAGGTAGTATTCATATATTTTCACCTGAGGCCAAACCCCACATCGGCTCAGTGCTGGATAGTCTCTCTCTGAGGCTACAACGTAGACTACATAGGAGTTCATGTAGAACCTCCCTGTTGTGGTGAGTTGTTGGAGTTTCTCAGAGATGGTGCTGCTTATGATTTCTACCCATTCAAAATGTTGGTCAGGCACGTTTTTATTCATGGTTTCCAGATACCTAAGCATCCATTTGTGGAAGTAATGGGCATCAGAAAGCCCAAATACTCTGCTTAGGAAGGTGATGGTATCACTCAGTTCCTCAGAGAAGTCACTGCGGTGAATAACCTATGGCCACCTGGTTATCACCTTCTTATTCTTTAGGTACACCTCATTCATTAACTGCATGCACTTGTCTTCGTTTTCCTCCCACGCCTTGGTGTAGTCTTCTTGGCTTATAGCCACAAAATGTCGGTGGTGGGGAATACCTAGCATAATCTTGAAGTGTCGGGAAGTGAGGTTGATTATGACCTCGCCCTTTTCGTTCTCGACACACCTTGTGTCTTTGTTATAACAGTGGGCCACCACCATCATAAATTCGTTATTCACTACACTAACGGGGATTCCCCCAGCGAAATGCAGACCACTGCCCACTAGCTTGTCCATCCAAGGACTGCCTGTGACCCTCCTGGTTTTGGCCCAAAAATCATCCATGTCGATGTGGCCGAGTTTAGAATCTCTAATGTCTAGGTCACATTCTGCCTGGGACTCGGGCATTCTGACCCTTTGATATTTGTATTTCATCTCTTCCTCTATGAGTTTGGCCTTACCCTTTGACTTGGTTGGCCTCTTGCTTGATGTAGACATATGTGGATCTGAGTTCAGTTTTCTGATCTGCAAGAAGAAGGAGTGAAGTCCAACGCAGAAGAGCCATGT
Organism: Taxus wallichiana var. yunnanensis; assembly: GCA_018340775.1. NCBI lineage: Eukaryota > Viridiplantae > Streptophyta > Pinopsida > Cupressales > Taxaceae > Taxus > Taxus wallichiana. The sequence goes on from CM031237.1 coordinate 155,244,398, forward strand.
TAGCTGTTAGATCTTCCATCAAAGCTCTATAGAATGAGGAGTTAGCAATTTAAAAGCCTTTGGGTGCAGGGCGCAGGAAATTTATAGGCTGCAAGGTTAAAAGTATGGTGCACTAAAGTGGAGTGTTGCAAGGAAGAAATCAATGCCAAAGGGTGCAGGGTGCAGAAAATTTACATATAACATTGTTGTTATTCTAGATAGATGTGCACTGCGCCATTATACGAGGTTTTATACTGGGCACAAATAAATTTGGTGTTGCATGAGAGCAGGATGTGCCAAGGGCACAGATATAGGACATGTTGCATGGAATTTTGGTATGCCAAGGGAATAAATGGGGCACAACATTAAAAGGTGTATCACTAACTTCATGTGCACTTTGATGGGGCCTTTGGTGTGGTGCAGAAAGGATTGCATGACACTTTTGTTGTTGTAAGCAGGATTGCGCCTGCGCCGGGGTTAGGATTTACTTGGTTTTGCATGGCGTAGAAAGGATGCATGCTATAAATGGAGACAAGTGCACCCTCTTGGCGCGACTATGTTTTTTGTAACAAGATAGGTGATTGCACCAAGAGAAAAATGCTCCTATAACTGATAACTATTAGGTTTTATTTCGATGGGTTTGCAATTTTAGGCCTCCTTCAACATGAATCTTGACAGTGGGGGGAAACATAGTAGAGAAGATCTAGGTTCATTTTTTGGGACAAATCCCTCTAGGCCAGCAGATCTGGAAGGAGGGGAAGACTGGTTTGGGGGGAAGCCACTTAGGTTTCTATATCTAATCAATAACAAGCAAAACCATAAGAAAAGTAAGAACCACTTACCGAGATATATATAGGCTGAGAGGAATGAAGTGGGGTCCACGAATGCGACACGAGGATGACAAGGGCGCTGACAGGTGCAGAGAAATAAAGTTTTCACGTGTTTTCAATTGTGAAAATGATAGGGCGGATGTGCCTATATATAGCCAAAAGTGTAATAAATGTGCCACCCACTTTTTCTAAAGGGTGCACTAAAATACGTGTCGACATGAAAAACTTTGTGCCCTTTGGCGCGGGTATACGCCTGTCAACAAGGAAATATCTGCGCCTTTGGCACAAATTTAGGACTGTCAACACGGGATTTTGAGCGCCAAAGCGCACCAATTAAGGGCACAACATTTTTACTGTTGACAGGATGGCACATGTGCCTCGGCACAGGAAAGAAAGGCACATCACGGGAGGCACAAAATTGTTGTGTTAACACTCCAAAGGGTGCGCCAAAGGAATAAAAGGGGGCACAAATAAGCTTTGTGTTGCATGGACAAAATCTTGCCCCACCTAAAAAGGACCAAAATGACCAAGTTTGAGAAACCAGATTTTCCGGAAAGGAATTTTACACCATTCCGAATCGCTGAGGGACCTCTATGAGGAAACAAAACAAAAATTTGGGATGGTTACCTGCAAAATTTCCCTAGTCAATTTTGCAGGATAACAGCTGGCTCTTTCTGGGGACTATCTTTAAGCGAAGCTTAAGGGTAGAGAATCCCAGATCAACACGTGCCTATCCATTGGGAAACAGAGTAAAAAAAAGGGTGACCAAAAGGGAAAACAGGGAACACACAACAAATAGAAAGAAAACACACAACAAAAACACACAACCAAAAAAATTGTACAAAGAAGAGAGAAAGCTCTACTTCCTGTATATTTTGAGATGTTGCCTGCTATAGGGAAGCGGGAGCTCGGTTCCATCCGGATATGAGAGATAGAAGCTATACTTCGTTGAGCCACTTGATCTTGAAAGGTCCCCTCCATAGGGAATCAAATTTTTGTGCATGCCTTTTGACTCTTTTCGCTTGTCCCATAAAAGGACGAGATCTCCCACCTGGAAATCCCTCTGCTTGGCCTTTTTATCGAACAATCTCTTGACTTGATTCTGATGTTTAGTGATTCTATCGACCACTCTTATTCTTCTTTCTTCGAGCTCTACTAGATACATCATCCTCTTTTCAAGAGAATTTTAGAAAGTTTCATCTTCAATCGTTCGTGCCAAGCGCAGAGCAGGAAGTTCTGCAGAAATGGGGAGTTCAAAATCGATTCCATATAACACTTGAAAAGGAGACATACCGAGGGACCTTTTGGGAGTAATGTGGTCCACCCACAAAGCGTCATATAAATATTTGTGCCACATCCACTGATTCTCATCAACTAGCTTTCCGTATGATAGTCACTAGGTTTTTATTACTGGATTACACCTAACCATTTCCTGGGGTAATAGTATGAGTTATGGGCCAAGATTATCCCGTATTCATAGAAAAAACCAATAACTTTCCGTGAGGAGAATTTGGAAGCATTATCGAAATGATTTTGTGTGGAACACCAAATATCATGATGATATTTTCCTTAATGAAGTTGTAAACAACTTCGAAGTGGCATTCTTAACGGTATGGCCTCCACCCATTTGGTGAAGTAATCTATTCTTTGTCGTGACATAACTATGTCCTGGAACTTGATTGGGGATGGAGTGCTCGATAAAGTCAATTCCCCCCGCTGAATGGTTCATCAATAACGACCACTTGAGGGGAAAAGCAACCAATTTTGGTTTGTCGACAAATTGTTAAAGCAAAGCTCACATTTTGCTACCCAGTGGTCAGTATCTGAAACAACATTGGCCAATAGTACCTGGCCCAGATGATCTTGTGTGCTATCATGGAAGAGGAGAAATGACCACCACAGGCTGAATCATGAAAATTCTCAAGTAGCTTTATCTGTTGTGGCTTGTCAACACATCGCAAGAAGATTCCATCTATTTCACGTTTGTATAAATAGTCATCCCAGATGACATATCTGGCTGCTCTGAGCTTTATAGCATGCCTCTCCTTTGAAGTCAGATGAGCTGGGCACTCACCGTAAGTGAGAAAGAAAGCGATATCAGAATACCATTTGTCGCTAGTCGCGACAAATAGAACCATGGGTAGAGAATCAGCTTTCTCCAGCTGACCTCGTGTTCCATCGATGCAATCATCCTTTTCCTCAGGGTCTCCTGAATCTTGGTTTTCAGCCATGAGCTGACACAGACCCTTGCCTCTTACTAGCTTGGTTGGTTTTATATCTAGATCGTACTCCTAGACCTTTGCGATCCAATTCCCTCGCAAACTCCCTAACTCCTGTTGAGTTAAAATTGACTTGACTACCATGTCAGGGACTAGCACCACTGTATGAGAGTTTAGAATATAATACCTAAGTTCTTGACTACTTTGACAATGGCGAAGGCATGTTTTTCCAACTGAGACATCTTCAATTCATGAGGCTTGAGGGGAGAGCTCATGAACGCGATTGGAGATTCAACACTTTTAGAATTCTTTTGCATTAAGATGGCTGATACAGTATGCTCAGATGCATAGCTATACATGATAAAATCCTTGGAGAAATTGGGACATACCAGGACTGGTGTGTGAATGACGGAGGCTTTTATATCCTCGAATGACGCCTTTCCTTCTTCGCTCCACCAGAAATTCGGTGACCCTTTCATCATGTTTGATATGTGGCGAGTCTTTTCAAAAAAGTCGAACGAAGCATCCGAGAAAGTTTACTTTTCAAGAAAGAGTGAACGCCGACCTTGCTTGTGGGTAAAGTAAGGCTCTAAATAGCCCTCACCCCTTTCGGCATCTATTTTTGTCCCTTCTTTGCTAACAACGTGTCCCAACAATTTTTCCTCCGTGACCCCGAAAGTAGACTTTCTCGGATTCAGGGAGATCCCGTGCTCTCAGAATCTAGTCAATAATTGTTCCAAATGATCACAATGATCATTTCACTATTTAGAGAACACAGTTAAGTCATCCAAATAGACTACGATAACCTTTCCCATCATACCTTTGGATTTGAAGTCCATCGCTTTGTTGAAAAGTGGCACCAACGTTGGTCGTGCCAAAGGGCATCCTACTATAGGTGAATGTGCCCTAGGGGGTAGTAAATGTTGTTTTGAATTGGTCATCGTGCAAGAATTTAATTTGATTATAGCCCAAAACCATCAAGCATGGACAACATTTCGAACTAGTTACTACTCGCGTAACCTAGTCCATTATAGGAAGCGGGTAGTTGTCTTTTAGGGACGCCTGATTCAGGTTTCAAAATCTACGCATATGTGTATCTCACCATTTTTCTTGCATACTGGCATGATATTCATGACCCGTACTATGATGAATAGGAAAATGATCTTTGCATCAAACATCTTCTATATTTCACCGCCTGGATGGTACCTGAGATCTTGGGATTATAGTGCCTCTATTTCTGGTGAAAGGGTTTGACACCTTCTTTCAACGGGATGTCATGCTTGGACATCCTTTGGCTTGAAAGACTTTAGATCAGCATAGGACCATGCCAATACATCCATATATTTCTTCATAAATTTGACGCAATTTCCACTTTTCTTCGGTGTGTAAAATTTTCTCGATGTTAACAAACCGTGGATGTTCCACTAACCTAGATTGACCGGTTCGGTCCACGGAGAGGAGTTAGGATTATCTTACCTTTTCTCCCGACAAAATGATCATGTCTATCAAAAAAACGTTCTAGAGAAACCAAACCTTTTGGAATTTTATTTCCTTTGAGTGACATATATTCACTTCCTTTTGATTCATTGTCTTGATCGATAATAGATTCACTGACATGTAGAAGTAGATCCTTCAAAATAAAGCTCATTGAAATTTTCTACCTTTTCAGAAGGCAATAAGTTGATTGTCATCATTGAATACCTTCCAGTGTTGAGAGTTGTCCAAGACGCTTGGGCGTAAAAACTACCTCAATGATATATGTGTCTGCTTTCAAACCTCGGGTGGGGAGCATGAGGATGCTTGAGACGGCTAATGAATCGGCCATGTCATTCTCGAGCTCTTGAATGGATTTTATTGAAAAAGTGTCAAACTCCTCAATGCTGTCCCATACCACGTTGCGGTAATGCCCGAGCCTTTCATTTTTCACTTGGTATATTGTTGGTCCAAAATCATCGGCCAAGCGGATCTATGGATAAACGAGCCAACAGCAGTGCGGGCATAGCCCTCTTTGAGTCAAAAAGCGGCTGGTTTATTGCTATTCTACCAACAGGAATCTATGCAAGTCTCACAAATTTTGCCTTCGAGGGGGTTTGGGATCTCATCCCAGTAGGGGTGTTTCCGACTGCGAAAAGAAAGGAAAAGAAGAGGGGATGAAGAAAGAGCAGGTCCGAAGGGAGAAAAGAAATGAATTCCAAAGCGAGAAAGGTCGAAGGTTTATGTTTTGGGATTGGTAGTAAATAGAGCCAAACCTACTTGCATAAACGAAAAAGCAATACTCGATGATGAATAAATGACAATAAAATGTAGATCCAACAGATAAACACACAGATCCGACGTAAGAAAGATCTAATGCACATAACACATGTATTCAAAGACAAAGTCTAAATATTGTATTAATATTTTCCTTCACATAAAAAGCTCAAAGTCTTTTCTCCTCACTTCTATTTTTCATCCGAAAGATATTCACTCACCCATAATACAACAAGTCTTGGGGTATTTATAGAAGAAGGAGAGAAAAGAAGGCAAAAAGGAGCCAACCACTTATTTACAAAGATATTTACAAAATATCTAAAAGTCATGTTGACTTTTAACAACTTGATGGATGACATCATCCCATGATGCAACATGGATGATGTCATCATTTGTGTCAACATACTCCAGATATTCCCAAAAAGAAATTCAAGAAGAGAGAGAGAAGAAGAAGAAGAAGAAGCTACTCGTCGTCATCATCCTACGCGGTGGAAAGGGGGTGGACTTTTGTTGTTGCTCGTGTGACGAGATATGGAATTGAGAGTGGTATTCCATAAACTTGATCATCGGCCCTAGTTGATCCTGGGAAGGATCCTTGTGCCGCCACTCGATTGCCTCACAAGTTTCCCGCTCATCTATGAGCTTCTCGGGAGCTTGGAATAGTCTTTTTCCGCTTCAATGAGTAACCCAATGAAGTCCCGACAGGCCAGCAGGTTTTGATAGACTCTGCGTCAAAAGTGACCTCTGGCCCCATCCCTTAAGAAATGATCTCCTTGAAGATCTGGGTGGTTTCATCAGCTTTCCTTAAAGTGAAGGAAGGAGTAAGTAACCCTGGCGACATGTTAAGAATGATCCGTTCCATTTGGTGCATCGCGTCCAGGGATTCTTCCTTCACTTTGTCAATCTTTTCTAGGACAAATTCTAGCTGATCCACCCGGTAATCCAGAGTGGACATGATTTTGTTGAGGGCCTTGGGATGGCCGAAGACGCCGAACTTGACCAGATCGTCGACTGAACAGTCAAACATTTGTTGGAAGGTCTCGTGCTACAGTCTAGCATGTTCCAGCTCTTCCGATATGGGTCCCGCTAACGCTTGGAGCTCTTTATTCGCCTTATTGATGCTTAGATATAAGTTGGAGAACTCGGTGATTAATTTTTCGCTGTCTTTGAGGATTTGGCTCCTCCAAGCGGAAACGGCCATACCCTGCTCACCGATCTTTGCGTACTCATTAATTTTCTCCTAGCTGAGAAGCTCAGAAGTCTCGGTGGCAGTTGTGGGAGGTGCACTACCCATCTTCTGTAAGGCTTGGAGTAGATATTTGTTTTGCTCTTTCAATTGCCTTTTCTCTTCCTTTGTCTCTTGAAGCTTCTTGCAGAGGGCGTCAACTGCAGAAAGGGCCTCCCCCTGAAGGCTTTCAGAAGATGTCCCCATTGTGACTTGGGTCACAGTATAATCTATCGGAGACAGATCCTTTTTCTCCTTGAGAGGATTGGGGTACGCGATCTCCATAACCCTCTCTCCGCAACACTTTGAGAGAAGTGTGTGACGAGCTTCTTCTTCTTTTCCCCTTAGATGGGATTACGAGAAAAGTCCATCGGAGGGATGGGAACTTTCCTCTTTGCTGACTTAACTACCGGGAGATCCAGCCGGACCTATGGGAGAAGGGCCGAAACGAGAGAAGGGGCAGCTGCGGAGTAGAGGGGAAAATGTGGAGACACGTGGAGGCGGCATGGAGAGAATAGCCAAGAAGTGCCCACGAGAGGAAGGGAAACTGCAGTGAGGAAGACATAGGAAGGGAAGGGAACTTAGAGATGAGGGAAGAAATGGAGGGGGAAAGATCCGCGAGGGAAGAGAAGATGGACGAAGAAGCGAGAGGAATAGTAGAAGAAGGGGGAGAGGACATGACCAAAGGGATGGTCGCTTGAGTCACTCGAGGAGGGGAAGGAAGAGAAGAAGAAGAGAGACAGAAGGGACCACGGTTTTGTAGTAATGCCGACATCCCGAGTGGATGGGCCTATTGGAACATCCTCTTCGCTTCTTTCTCTCGCGTAACCGAGTTGTGACTGTTCGGGTTCAAAGCAGAAGGAGGACTCTCAGAGATTTTTTTGATGGTGCTAGATTCACCCTCTATGCCTTTGCCCTTACCTTTAGGCTACTTTGTTTAGATCGGGAGGTGCGTTACCCAATGGGGAGGTTGTGAAATCAACCCCAAGGTAGATTAACCCGTTCATCCGGCACCAATGCTCGTCCCGCATGTGAGTTTCCCGATCCTCTCCTCAATCGTCTGAGGTGCCTTAGTTCTATCAATGGCTGGAAAAGGCCAATTGTCCCCATCCGTGTTAGTATATACTTGATCGACTTCGTCCTCAGTAGTCTGGAAGCCTTTGGGGACAATTGCTATCCCATATTGGATGATCTCTGCCAAGGCTAAGCGAGAGTGATCTTTTCTCCTGAGCTCAACCTCATGGATGATGTCGATGTAGATGTCCTCGATCTGAGGGACATGGATTGGATCAAGCTTTGCCCTTGGTAGACAATTCCTTGGGTCGAAGGTAGGCCTGGCCGGGAAATCATGTCTTAAATTAAGCACTCACTTCTGTGAACATGTCCTTTGCCTTGTGGTGGGTAAGGCATGTATATCGGCCCACTATGAGGGGGAAAGGAGTTCCACCCTTATTTCCTTTGAGGCACTTCTCATGATATATAATCAGCTGTCTTGATAGCTCCAACAAAATCATCTTGGGCCCAAAGATACCTCGGCAGTCCGGTCGGATCTCCCAAGAAGTCGATGCCCTAAGATAGGTGAACGTAGGAAATCGGGTGAAAAGGGCCCCCATTTCTCAAGATGTAATGCCACTATGCTTTTGGTTGTGCAACCGTAAGTCATATTTGGCCTCAATGTGGCGAGATGATGTGATAGAAAAACACATCGTTAATTTTTGTGAATTGAGAAATGCTATTCTCCACCTCAATTCTAGGTAGTACTCATATATTTTGACTCGAGGCCAAACCCCACTTCGTATCAGAACCCGGTAGTCTCTCTCGATCGATGCCGCAATAGATGTAACATATAGGAGTTCATATAGAATCTTCCCATTGTAAGAAATTGTTGAAGCTATTCAGAGATTGTGCTTTGCTTATAATCTCTACCCATTCGAAGCGCTGATCGGGCATATTCTTATTCATGGTCTCTAAGTACCGCAACATCCATTTATGGAAAAATTGGGCGTTAGGAAGACCAAAGACCCCGCTAAGGAATGTGATGGTGTCGCTGAGCTCCTCTGAGAAGTCACTGCGGTGGATGATATGAGGCCATCGGGTCACCAACCTTTTGTTTTTCAAATAGACCTCGTTCATCAGTTGCATGCACTAATCTTCGTTGTCGTCCCAGGCCTTAATGCAATCCTCTCGGCTGACGGCCACGAAGTGCCAGTGATGAGGAATGCTGAGTATTATCTCAAAGTGGCGGGCAGTGAGGTTAATGACTACCTCGCCTTGTCATTTATGCACACCTTGTGTCCTTGTTGTAGCACTGTACGACCACCATCATGAATTCATTCGACGGTGCTAAGCTGCCGACGGGATTCCTCCAAATGAGGTGTAGGGCACTCGCCATCGCCTTTGTCCATCCATGGACTTCTTGTTACCTTCTGAGTCCTAACCCAGAATTCCTCCATATCAATGTGACCCAACCCTGAGTCTCTGATGTCCAGGTCGCATTCGGCCTGGGAGTCAGGCATCCGGACCCTCTGATATTTATATTTCATCTCTTCTTCTGTAAGTTTGGCCTTGCCTTTGGATTTGGTAGGTCTCCTGCTTGATGTAGACATATGTTCTTCCGAGCTTAGTTGTTGATCTGCACGAAGAAGAAGCGAGACCCAACGCAAAAAGGTTGTGTTAGCCATTTGATCTTCCATTGAAATGTTAACAGAAGAAAGAGTTAGTGATTTTGAGGCCTGTATGCGCAGGCGCATGAAAGCTACAGCTTATAGGGCTAAATAGGTAAGGTGCACAGAAAAAAGGTGTTGCAAGGGTTAAATCAGCACCAAAGGCGCATGGCGCATAGATACTGCAGGGTACATTTTGTAAAGGGCGCATGGAAACACCGTGTTACATAGAGACAGGATGCGCCAAAGGTGCATAGATTTTTCATGTTGCATGGAGATTCGGTGTGCCAAAGGTGCATGTATGGTTTGTGTAACAGAAATTTTCGTGCGCCAAAGGTAACTTGGCGCGGCGCACTGAGGGTCTACACAACATGATGTTGCTGTAATGGGGAATGCGCTTGCGCCTTCAAAGCTTTGTACTTAGCGTGGATTAAGCTGATGTTGCACCGATGCTGGGTGCGCCAAGGAGGGCGCAAGGCTAGCGCTTGCAGCATGCGAAGGAAGCGCGCCTTGAGGGCGCAAAATTTCATGATGTAACAGGCATGATGGGTGCGCCATTGGCGCAGATTTTAATCATGTTGCAGGGGTGACAGATGCGCCAAGGGCGCAAATCTGCTTTTGATGTCAGGGACGTACCAATGTGCCAAAGGAAAACAGAGTCTTTTTTAGAGCTTTAATCACCCTCAGAGGGGTTTTTCACATGGTTTAGCTTCTCTTTTCTTTTCTTTTCCTCTTTTTGCAGGGTTATTTGGGTAATGAAATGGCTTAACCAGAAGGGATTTAAACCATGCTTTCAGAACAACTTCCTCTACCAGCAGATCTGGAAAGAGGGGGAGGAATAGGAAAGACAGCAAAGGGGGCTAGTTCAATATTTCAATTCCAAAACCAAACCAACAAGCATTCAAAGAACCAAAAACGCAAAACACACGAAAGAGATAAGAACCTCTTACCCGGATAAATAGTGAAAAACGTGCAAACGGGTCCACTATGTGTTTGAAAACGACAGGGCAGGCGCGCTAACAGGCTCAGAGAATATAATAAGAAAAACGTGATTGCTCTAGAGATAATGACATTTGCAGGTTGGCAAATATATATATATATATATATATATATATATATATATATATATATATATATATATATATATATATATATAGGTGAGGTAGTAAATAAATGCGCCACCAACTTTGTAAAGGGCGGATGAAAATTACTATCGACATAGGAAAGCATGCGCCCTTTGGCACACCAAAGCACTTTCCAAAGATGGAATTAAGTGCGCTTTGGCGCACTAAAAGTGGTGTTGACATGAGATTATGTGCGCCTTTGGTGCACCAAAAGTGGTGCAACAAAAGGGTCATAACACGAAGGCGCATGTGCCTTGGCGCACGCAGTGGAAGAATCAACATATCAAGGCACACCAAATGGTCTCGTTGACACACAGAAAATATGCGCCAAAGGATTTAAAGGGCGCACCAAAATTTGGTGTTACATAGTAATTCCATGCGCCCAGCCAAAAGACCAAAAATGACTAAGTTCGGAAAACTAGATTTCCTGGAAAAGGGATTTTGCAACGTTCCGAATGCGCAGGGATCCCTAACAAGGGATCGGAACAAAATTTTCGGTATGGTTATCGGTAAAATTGCCCTTGTCAATTTTACGGGATAACATATATCCTTTTAACTTGATTTACGACCAGCTCTGCATCACCTTGTACTCTTAGGTTCTTGATTCCCCTTTCTTTTGTAGCTTGCATGCCAAGTAGCAAAGATTCATACTCAATAGTATTATTCGTATTGAAAACTCAGCAACTTGAAAGAGTAAGGAAAATCTCCTCCTCAAGAGATATTAGCACGGCTCCAACATCGCATCCACTAGTCACAAAGCTGCCATCGAACTCGAATGTCCACACTTTGTTAAGGTCTTCTTCCTAGATGAGGACATCCATTTTTTCAGAATCAAGTAGACAAGAAGTAATTCCCATCCCGATGATTCAAGAGAATTTGGGGTTGTGGGTCATTAGAATTGGTGACCAAGTACTTATTTTTGATTCCAGCTCTAATGTTTGCATTGCACCTTTGACGAGGATTCTAGCCTTAGACCAGTCCATATGAATCTCTCCACCAACCTCAATGCAAAAGCTCCTCCCTACTAGAATTCCATATGTTGTCGGAATATCGGCAACGAGGATGGTCATATTTACTCTTTTATCTGGGAATGCTGCAAATACAAACTACACATCTTTGATTTGACCGATCAATGTAACTCCGCTTGGTTTCCAAGGAGTAACATCTCGCCAAAAGGCTTGTAAGGGTGAGACCCAGAGCATGAGTGACTTTTACTAGCATGACATTATCGGCTCCGAATCAATTATGCGGTTGCTTAACTTATGACCATTGATTAGGAGGAGAGATAGAAAGGTTCTATTTTTCCCGATGCAAAAGTCGAGGCAACATTTATGCGAGATACAGATGAGTAGAAATAATTCCTTTCGGGAGGTCCGAGAAGTTATGGTAGCTTGGCTTTGAATGTATTCCTGGTCAACCTTACAAGCTGTTCGGGTTTGATTGAAGATACTCAAACTTCAAACATTTGAATCTTGGTCTTTTCACATGATCAATTATGTCAAACACGGCCAAGGGTTACGTTGATGAAGGAATGAGTTCCTCATTTCATGCGATGATAGGGTAGGATTACTGGTCTTGATAGGAATATGAGAGGGCTGACTCGGAGGGAGATAGGGGAAAAATATTTCTTTGAAAAGACTTAATAACAAAGTGAGCAGAAGGGAATACCTCTTTTAGCGATGGTTGGAGGCGTGTTTGACATGGCCTTCTCTTTTTACATCTTGGTAGCAACTTCGCTTCTTTTCCTTACGAGTGGGTGAAAACAACATATGATTACCTACTTGCATATCCTTGGGTAACTTGTCTTCTTCATTAGATTCCTCCTCATCAAATTCCATATACCCAATAGTAGAGTCACCAGTCAGTTCACCGACATCTTGATCATCTTCATCTTGCGATGAAGGTTCTTCATAATTTTTCTTATCTTCTTTGATTTTGGCTAAAGCATTGACCGAAGGGGCCTCGAGCGCCAACCATGGAGTAGCTATAGGTAGGCGTGGCCTTTGTGGGACATTTTTGGAAGTGAAATTCCTTCGTGGGATATCTCGGTATGAAGAGCTTGGAGAAGCATGAGCTAGTTGCTTCTTCAATGCAAGCAAGTCATTTGCCATCTTCTAGAATGCCGGATCGATGAAGTGGCTTGAGAAGGAGTTGAAAATTTCAGCTTGGATGGCTCTCACTTTAATTCGCTAGATATTAACAAGTTATCTTCGATCCGAATGACAGAAGCTTGGGCAAGAACCAGAGTAGTGACTTGTTCTTGTAAGAGTAAGAAACTTACTTTTGAGCTCATGGCGTTGACAAAGAAGCACTTCTGATTTTCTGGTGTTGGTAGCATGGTAGGCGGAACACGATTGATTAGTGAATTGAAACGGGTGATGAAATCATGCATGGTTTCATTGACCTCCTTCTTCAGGTGGGTGATCTTTGATAGTAATGTGAATGTGTCCTCTGAAGGATTATACCTTTCTTCAAATGTAGTCCTGTAAGGTGTCCCAACTAGTGATAGATCTCGGCCGGAAAATGTTGAACCATTCCACTACGGGTCCTTGCAAGGTTTCCAGGAAGAGGTGAACTGACACATCCTCATGGGTCACATCCAGGATATTGCATGACATGATGAATGCAGATATGTGTGAATTCATACTTTGGTTTCCACTTCCATCAAATTTGGGGAAATTCTTTCAGTTTCCATGAGGGAGCGCATGAATAGGATGTGGCAAAGCAAGTGGGCCCATGGCATTTCCCCATGGTACTTCCATTTGAACAGCCGGAAAATGACACGAGATGGAAGCACGGTTCCACTGAGTAGCAAAGCACTGCAAAGAGATGAGGATGTTCCTTGTGAAAAATGCTTCCTTCGTGGAGGTGAGACACTTCTAGATGACCGGTCAGCTGAACTTAGCAATGAGAAGCGTGCCGGTGTAACATTGAAGTTGTGCCTTTGAAGTAGATTGAAAGTAGGATCAACTTCTCCATGAGCTCTTCTACTATGAGTAAATGGTTCACCCGCCAGTGTACCTTCCAGATCTACAATATTTTGGAGTAGATTTAAAAACTCTTTTTGGTTGTACTTTTTGATTTTTTGGTTTTTTTGATAAAAATTAGTAGCATGTACTTTTTCTAAATATTTAATTTTATCCCCTTTTTGAAAACCGATTGCGGTTTAAATGAAAAATATTAACGAGGATAAAATAATGGCCAACTTAGTAAGCTGATTTTTAGATCTTAGAGTTGACTTTTTGCAAGGGTTTGATATTTTGTAAAACAAGAAAAAACTCGATCTATGGAGATATATGGGTTTTATAAAAACTCAATGAACTAAAGATCTTTAACTAGCCCGCAGATCTATGGATCCTGAATAAAATTTTCAATTTGGATCACTTTTGCAAAAATTTTGAATTTTGAACAAAAGTTAAGATTTGCAAACAGGTAGTGATTTTTACAGTTTTATTGATTTTCTAACATACCACTACCATAGATCTGTTAGATCTATTTGATCCCTAGTAGAGTCGCCAAAAAATATTGGTCCGAAAATCATCGTGGGCAGATTTATGAATAGACGAGCCAACAAAGTGTGTAGGGCATAACCCCTCTTTGAGACAACAAAGCGAAATCTGTTTATCGCTATTCTACCAGTAGGAATCTATGCAAGTCTCACAATATTCCACCTTCGGCGGTTTGGGATCTTATCCTAGTTGGGGTGTTTCCAACTATGAAAAGAAAGGAAAGAAGGGAAAGACAAAGATAGGATAGATAGATCCGAAGGGAGAAAAGAAATGAATTCCAAAGAAGAAAGATCAGAGGGTCTATGTTTTTGGATTGGTAATAAATGGAGCCAAACCTACTTGCATAAATGAACAAAGCAATACTGATGAAAAAATGACAAAAAGCAGAGGTAAATTCAACAAATAAACATAAAGATCTAACATAAGAAAGTTCGATGCATAACATGTATTTAGCACAAAGTCTCAATATTGTATTAGTATTTTCTTCTCACATAAAAAGTGCAAAGCCTTTTCTCCTTACTTCTATTTTTTATCTAAAAGTGTCCACACCTAAATAAAACAAGTATTCAAGTATTTATAGAAGGAGGAGAAGAGAGAAGGCAAAAGAAACCAACAACTAATTACAAAATATCTAAAAGTCAATTGTTGACTTGGGCACTTAGTGGATGACAACATCCCATGGTGCAACATGGATGATGTCATCATTTGTGCCAACATACTCTTAGATATTCAAAAATAAATCCAAGAGGAGGAAGGCTATTCATTGTCATCTCATAGCTAGAAGGGAGTATCTTGCTTCGCGCTCGGAGAGAATGTAGAATTGAGTCCGGTATTCCATGAATTTACTGGACCATCGGCTGAAGTTGATCTTGGGTAGGACCATTGGTATGATCACCGATGACCTCGCATGTCTCCCACTCATCTCTGAGTTTTTCGGGAGCTTGAAATATTCATTACCTGCCTCCATCAAGTACCCCACAAAATCGTGGCAAGCCAAAAGGTTATTGATGTATTCAAAGGTCAAAGTGACTTCCGGCCCTAGCCCTCATGAGATGATCTCCTCAAGATCCGAATAGTTTCATCTGCCTTCCTCAAGGTGAATGAAGGAGTGAGCAAGCCCGGAGACATCCTTAGGACAATTTTCTCCATTTGATGCATTGCATCTAGGGCTTCCTCCTTGACCTTGTCTATCTTCTCCAGGACAAATTCCATCTGATTGACCCGGTAGTCCAAAGCAGCAAGGATTTTGTTGGGTACCCTGGGGTGATCGAAAATGCTGAATTTTACTAAATCATCGACTGAGTAGTCGAGCATCTTCTGGAATGTCTCATGTTGCAACCTAGCATGGTCCAACTCTTTGGAGATAGGTCCTGTAATCACCTGGAGTTCCTTGTTCACCCGACCAATGTTCTGATATAACTCGGTGAACTTGACAATTACTTCCTCGCTGTCTTTGAGGATCTGGTCTCTCCAGTGGATACTGCCATGCCTTGTTCGATAATCTTGGCATATTTGTTTATTTTATTTTGGCTTAGGACCTCAGGAGTTTTAGTGGCAGTTGTAGGAGGTACACCGCCCATTTTTTGCAGGGTGTGGAGAAGATGCTTGTTCTGCTCTTCTACTAGCCTCTTCTCTTCCTTTACTTCTTAAAGCTTCTTGCAAGGGACATCCACCGCAGATAGGGCCTCTCCTTGAAGGCTCTTGGATGACGTTCCCATTGTGACCTGTGTCACTGTATAATCTTTAGGGGACAGATCTCTTTTATCCTTCGTAGGATCGGATACGCAATCTCCTTCACTCTTTCTCCCGATGCACTCTGAGAGAAGCGGGTTATCGATTTTTGCTTCTTAGCCCCTTTTGATGGGATGACGGAAAAGTCCATTGGTGTAATGGGGACTTTCCTCTTATGCTGACTCAGGTGCGGGAGATCCATGTGGACTTAAGGGAGTGGGACCAGAGGTGGAAGAGGGAGAAGCTGCAGCAGTGGATGAGGGGAAATGGGTCAAGACACTTGGTGGTGGCATCGAGAGAGAGGCCAAGAAAGTGCTCATGGGAGGAAGAGACACTACAGGGGAGGTAGTCGTGGGAATGGAAGGGAGCTGAGAGATGAGAGAAGAAAGTGTGGGAACAGCTCCGTGAGAGAAGAGAAAATGGAGGAAGATGAATGGGGAACAATAGAAGATGGGGAGAGGATACAACCAAAGGAATGGTTGCTTGAGTCACATGAGGAGGGGAAGGAGGAGAGGGAGAAGGGACAGTGGGAACCTCCATGGTTGTAGCAATGGCAACATCCTGAGTGGATGTGCCCATTGGAACACTCTATGCTTCTTCTTTCTCTGGGGATACCAAAGTTACAACATGTTCCTGTGTAGTAGAAGGAGGGATCTCAGGATCTTCTTCTTGAGTGGAGCTTGATTCTCCCTCTTTATCTTTTCCTTTTCCCTTTGGTAGATGCTTTGACCTGGTAGGGGCATTGCCCAAAGGGGACGTGGTGAAATCTACTCCAAGGTAGATAAGGCTATTCATTCTGCACCAATGCTTTGTTTGTCACAGTGTGTCCTTAACCCTTACCTCAATGGTCTGTGGTGCCTTTGTCCTATCAATTTCGGCAAACGACCAGTTATCCCCATCCGTGTCTAGATATACCTGAGAAACTTCTTGATCAGTTGTTTGGAAAATTTTTGGAACTATGGCCACGCCATATTGAATAATTTCCGTTAGGGCCAGGCGGGAGTGATCCTTTCTCCCGAGTTTGACCTCGTGATACGTGTCAATGTAGATGTCCTCGATCCGTGGAACGTGGATCGATTGAGTTTTTCCTTTGGGAGGTAATTTCTTGGATCGAAGGTGGGCCTTTCTCGGAAATTGTTGGCAAAGCTCACATTTTGCTACCCAGGTGGCTGTATCCTGAAACAACATTGGCCAATAGTACCTAGCCCGGATGATCTTGTGTGCTATCATGGAAGAGGAGAAATGACCACCACAGGCTGAATCATGAAAACTCTTAAGTAGCTTTATCTCATTGTGGCTTGTCAACACATCGCAAGAAGATTCCATTTATTTCATGTTTGTATAAAAATCATCCCAGATGACATATCCGTCAGCTGCTCGAGCTTTATAGCATGCCTCTCCTTTGAAGTCGATGAGTGGGCACTCACCGTAAGTGAGAAAGAAATCTATATCGAATACCATTTGTCGCTAGTCGCGACAAATAGGACCATGGGTAGAGAATAATATTTCTCCAGTTGACCTCATGTTCCATCGATGCAATCATCCTCTTCCTCGTGGTCTCCAATCTTGGTTTTCAGCCATGAGTGACACGCACTTGCCTCTTACTAGCTTGGTTGGTTTTATATCTAGATCATACTCCTGGACCTTTGCGATCCAATTCCCTCGCAAACTCCCTAACTCCTGTTGAGTTAAAATTGACTTGACTGCCATGTCAGGGACTAGCACCACCGTATGAGAGTTTAGAATATAATACCTGAAGTTCTTGACTACTTTGACAATAGCGAAGGCATGTTTTTCCAACTGAGACATCTTCAATTCATGAGGCTTGAGGGGAGAGCTCATGAACGCTTGTAGATTCAACACTTTCATTATTCTTTTGCATTAAGATGGATGATACAATATGCTCAGATGCATAGCTATACATGATAAAATCCTTGGAGAAATTGGGACATACCAGGACTGGTGCGTGAGTGACGGAGGTTTTTATATCCTCGAATGACGCCTTTCCTTCTTCGCTCCACCAAAATTTGTGACCCTTTCATCATGTTTGATATGTGGCGAGTATTTTCAACAAAGTCGGGAACGAAGCATCTGAGAAAGTTTACTTTTCTGAAGAAAGAGTGAACGCCGGTCTTGCTTGTGGGTAAAGTAAGGCTCTGAATAGCCCTAACCCTTTTGGCATCTATTTTTGTCCCTTCTTTGCTAACAACGTGTCCCAACAATTTTTCCTCCGTGACCACAAAGTAGACTTTCTCGGATTCAGGAGATCCCGTGCTCTCGAGAATCTAGTCAATAATTGTTCCAAATGATCACAATGATCATTTCACTATTTAGAGAACACAAGCTTAAGTCATCCAAATAGACTACGATAACCTTTCCCATCATACCTTTGAATTTGAAGTCCATCGCTTTGTTGAAAAGTGGCACCGGCGTTGGTCGCCAAAGGGCATCCTACTATAGGTGAATGTGCCCAGGGGTAGTAAATGTTGTTTTGAATTGGTCTTCGTGCAAGAATTTAATTTGATTATAGCCCAAAACCATCAAGCATGGACAACATTTCTAAACTAGTTACTACCCGCAGAACCTAGTCCATTATAGGAAGCGGTAGTTGTCTTTCAGGGGCGCTTGATTTAGGTTTCGTAAATCTACGCATATGTGTATCTCACCATTTTTTTGCGTCTTGGCACGATATTCATGACCTGTACTATGATGAATAGGAAAAATGATCTTTGCATCCAACATCTTCTGTATTTCAGCCTGGATGGTACCTGAGATCTTGGGATTATAATGCCTCTATTTTTGGTGAAAGGGTTTGACACCTTCTTTCAACGGGATGTCATGCTAGACATCCTTCGGCTTGAAAGACTTTAGATCGGTATAGGAATATGCCAATACATCCATATATTTCTTCATAAATTTGACGAATTTCCACTTTTCTTCTGTGTGCAAAATTTTCGATGTTCACAAACCGTGGATGTTCCATCAACCTAGATTGACCGGTTCGGTCCCTGGAGAGGAGTTAGGATTATCTTACCTTTTCTCCCGAAAAATGATCATGTCTATCAAAAACGCTTCTAGAGAAACCAAACCTTTTGGAATTTTATTTCCTTTGAGTGACATATGTCAAGTTACTTCCTTTTGATTCATTGTCTTGATCGAATGATTCACGGCATGTAGAAGTAGATCCTTCAAAATAAAGCTCACTAAAAATTTTCTACCTTTTCCAGAAGGCAATAAGTTGATTGTCATCGTTGAATACCTTCCAGTGTTGAGAGTTGTCCGAAGATGCTTGGGCGAAAACTACCTCAATGATATATGTGTCTGCTTTTCAAACCCGGGTGGGGGAGAATGAGGGATGCTGAGACGGCTAATGAATCGGCCATGTCATTCGAGCTCTTGGAATGGATTTTATTGAAAAAGTGTCAAACTCCTCAATGCTGTCCCATACCACGTTGCGGTAATGCCCGAGCCTTTCATTTTTCACTTGGTATATTGTTGGTCCGAAAATCAGTCGCTTGGGCAGATCTATGGATAAACGAGCCAACAGTGTGCAGGGCATAGCCCCTCTTTGAGTCAGCAAAGCGAAACTGGTTTATTGCTATTCTACCAGCAGAAATCTATGCAAGTCTCACAAATTCTGCCTTCAGGGGTTTGGGATCTCATCCCAGTAGGGGTGTTTCCGACTTTGAAAAGAAAGGAAAAGAAGAGGGGATGAAGAAAGAGTAGGTTCGAAGGGAGAAAAGAAATGAATTCCAAAGCAGAAAGGTCAGAAGGTTTATGTTTTGGGATTGGTAGTAAATAGAGCCAAACCTACTTGCATAAACGAGCAAAGCAATACTGATGATGAATAAATGACAATAAAACAGAAGTAGATCCAACAGGATAAACACACAGATCTGATGTAAGAAAGATCTAATGCACATAACACATGTATTCAGCACAAAGTCTAAATATTGTATTAATATTTTCCTTCTGTTACAAAAAGCTCAAAGTCTTTTCTCCTCACTTCTATTTTTCATCTGAAAGATATTCACTCACCCATAATACAACAAGTACTGGGGTATTTATAGAAGAAGGAGAGAAAAGAAGGCAAAAAGGAGCCAACCACTTATTTACAAAGATATTTACAAAATATCTAAAAGTCATGTTGACTTTTAACAACTTGATGGATGACATCATCCCATGATGCAACATGGATGATGTCATCATTTGTGTCAACATACTCCAGATATTCCCAAAAAGAAAGTCGAAGAAGAGAGAGAGAGAAGAAGAAGAAGAAGAAGCTACTCGTCGTCATCATCTCCGCGGAAAGGGGGTGGATCGCTTTTGTTGTTGCTCGTGTGACGAGATATGGAATTGAGAGTGGTATTCCATAAACTTGTTGATCATTGGCCCTAGTTGATCCCGGGAAGGATCCTTGTGCCGCCACACGATCACCTCACAAGTTTCCCACTCATCTATGAGCTTCTCGGGAGCTTGGAATAGTCTTTTTCCGCTTCAATGAGTAACCCAATGAAGTCCCGACAGCCAACAGGTTTTTGATAGACTCAAGCCAAAAGTGACCTCTGGCCCCATCCCTTGAGAAATGATCTCCTCAAGATCTGGGTGGTTTCATCAGCTTTCCTTAAAGTGAAGGAAGGAGTAAGTAACCTTGGCGACATGTTAAGAACGATCCGTTCCATTTGGTGCATCGTGTCCAGGGATTCTTCCTTCACTTTGTCAATCTTTTCTAAGACAAATTCTAGCTGATCCACCCGGTAATCCAGAGTGGACATGATTTTGTCGAGGGCCCTGGGATGGCCAAAGACGCCAACTTGACTGATCATCGACCCGAACAGTCAAACATTTGTTGGAAGGTCTCGTGCTGCAGTCTAGCATGTTCCAGCTCTTCCGATATGGGTCCCGCTAACGCTTGGAGCTCTTTATTCGCCTTATTGATGCTTAGATATAAGTTGGAGAACTCGGCGATTACTTTTTCACTGTCTTTGAGGATTTGGCTCCTCCAAGCGGAAACGGCCATACCCTGCTCGCCGATCTTTGCGTACTCATTAATTTTCTCCTGGCTGAGAAGCTCAGAAGTCTCGGTGGCAGTTGTGGGAGGTGCACTACCCATCTTCTGTAAGGCTTGGAGCAGATATTTGTTTTGCTCTTTCAATTGCCTTTTCTCTTCCTTTGTCTCTTGAAGCTTCTTACAGAGGGCGTCAACTGCAGAAAGGGCCTCCCCAAAGGCTTTCAGAAGATGTCCCCATTGTGACTTGGGTCACAGTATAATCTATCGGAGACAGATCCTTTTTCTCCTTGAGAGGATTGGGGTACGCGATCTCCATAACCCTCTCTCCCGCAACACTTTGAGAGAAGCGTGTGACGGGCTTCTGCTTCTTTTCCCCCTTAGATGGGATTACAGAAAAGTCCATCGGAGCGATGGGAACTTTCCTATTTTGCTGACTTAACTACTAGGAGATCCAGGCTGGACCTATGGGAGAAGGGCCGGAAACGGAGAAGGGGGTAGCTGCAGTAGTAGAGGGGAAAAATGTGGAGACACGTGGAGGCGGCATGGAGAGAATAGCCGAAGAAGTGCCCACGAGAGGAAGGGAAACTGCAGCTGAGGAAGACATAGGAAGGGAAGGGAACTTAGAGATGAGGGAAGAAATGGAGGGGGAAAGATCCGCGAGGGAAGAGAAGATGGATGAAGAAGCGGGAGGAATAGTAGAAGAAGGGGAGAGGACATGACCAAAGGGATGGTCGCTTGAGTCACTCGAGGAGGGAAGGAAGAGAAGAAGAAGAGACGTAAGGGACCACGGTTTTTGTAGTAATGCCGACGCCTTGAGTGGATGGGCCTATTGGAACATCCTCTTTTGCTTCTTTCTCTGGCGTAACCAGAGTAGTTGTGACTGTTCGGGTTCCGCGGAAGGAGGACTCTCAGGAGCTTCTTTTTGGGTGGTGCTAGATTCACCCTCTATGCCTTTGCCCTTACCTTTAGGCTACTGTTTAGATCGGGAGGTGCGTTACCCAATGGGGAGGTTGTGAAATCAACCCCAAGGTAGATTAACCCGTTCATCCGGCACCAATGCTCTGTCCTGCGCAGAGTCTCCCTGATCCTCTCCTCAATCGTCTGAGGTGCCTTAGTTCTATCAATGGCTGGAAAAGGCCAATTGTCCCCATCCGTGTTAGTATATACTTGGTCTACTTCATCCTCCATAGTCTGGAAGCCTTTGGGGACAATTGCTACCCCATATTGGATGATTTCTGCCAAGGCTAAGCGAGAATGATCCTTTCTCCTGAGCTCAACCTCATGGATGATGTCGATGTAGATGTCCTCGATCTGAGGGATATGGATTGGATCGAGTTTTGCCCTTGGCAGACAATTCCTTGGGTCGAAGGTAGGCCTGGCCGGGAAATCATGTCTCAAATTAAGCAGCTCCAGCTCTGTGAACATGTCCTTTGCCTTGTGGTGGGTAAGGCATGTATATCGCCCACTGTGAGGGGGAAAGGAGTTCCACCCTTCTTTCTTTTGAGGCACTTCTCATGATATATAATCACCGACTTGATAGCTCCAACAAAATCAGCTTGGGCCCAAAGATACCTCGGCATCATTGGGTCGGATCTCCCAAGAAGTTGGATGCCCTCGGATAGGTGAACGTGAGGAAATTGGGTGAAAAGGGCCCCCCATTTCTCAGTAGCTACCACTATGCTTTTGGTCGTGCGACCGTAAGTCATATTTGGCCTCAACAGGCAGATGATGTGATAGAAAAACACATCGTTAATTTTTGTGAATTGAGAGATGCTATTCTCCAGCCTCAATTCTGGGTAGTACTCATATATTTTGACCTGAGGCCAAACCCCACTTCGTATCAGGCCTGGGTAGTCTCTCTCTGATGCTGCAGCATAGACAACATAGGAGTTCATATAGAATCTTCCCGTTGTAAGAAATTGTTGAAGCTGTTCAGAGATTGTGCTGCTTATAATCTCTGCCCATTCGAAGCGCTGATCGGGCATATTCTTATTCATGGTCTCTAAGTACCGCAACATCCATTTATGGAAAAAGTGGGCGTCAGGAAGCCCAAAGACCCTACTCAGGAATGTGATGGTGTCGCTGAGCTCCTCTGAGAAGTCGCTGCGGTGGATGATTTGAGGCCATCGGGTCACCACCTTTTTGTTTTTCAAATAGACCTCGTTCATCAGTTGCATGCACTGATCTTCGTTGTCGTCCCAGGCCTTAATGCAATCCTCTCGGCTGACGGCCACGAAGTGCCGGTGATGAGGGATGCCGAGTATTATCTCAAAGTGGCGGGCAGTGAGGTTAATGACTACCTCGCCCTTGTCATTTATGACACACCTTGTGTCCTTGTTGTAGCACCGGGTGACCACCATCATGAATTCATTGTCGACGGCGCTGACTGGGATTCCTCCAGCGAGGTGTAGGGCACTGCCTATCAGTTTGTCCATCCATGGACTTCTTGTTACCTTCTGAGTCCTAACCCAGAATTCCTCCATATCAATGTGACCCAATTCTGAGTCTCTGATGTCCAAGTCGCATTCGGCCTGGGAGTCAGGCATCCGGACCCTCTGATATTTATATTTCATCTCTTCTTCTGTAAGTTTGGCCTTGCCTTTGGATTTGGTAGGTCTCCTGCTTGATGTAGACATATGTTCTTCTCGAGCTTAGTTGTTGATCTGCATGAAGAAGAAGTGAGACCCAACGCAAAAAGGTTGTGTTAGCCATTTGATCTTCCATTGAAATGTTAACAGAAGAAAGAGTTAGTGATTTTGAGGCCCAGGGCACAGGGCGCATGAAAACTGCAGCTTATAGGGCTAAATAGGTAAGGTGCACAAGAAAAAGGTGTTGCAAGGGTTAAATTAGCGCCAAAGGCGCATGGTGCATAGATCTTTGCAGGGTACAATTTGTAAAGGGCGCATGGAAACACCGTGTTACATAGAGATGTGGATGCGCCAAAGGCGCATAGATTTTTCATGTTGCATGGAGATTTGGTGTGCCAAAGGCGCATGTATGGTTTGTGTAACAGAAATTTTTGTGCGCCAAAGGTAACTTGGCGCGGCGCACTGAGGGTCTACACAACATGATGTTGCTGTAATGGGGAATGCGCTTGCGCCTTCAAAGCTTTGTACTTAGCGTAGATTAAGCTAATGTTGCACCGATGCTAGGTGTGCCAAGGAGGGCGCAAGGCTAACGCTTGTAGCATGCGAAGGAAGAGTGCCTTGAGGGAGAAAAATTTCATGATGTAACAGTCATGATGGTTGCGCCATTGGCACAGATTTTAATCATGTTGCAGGGGTGACAGATGCGCCAAGGGCGCAACTGTTTTTGATGTTGCAGGATGTACCAATGTGCTAAAGGAAAAAAACAGAGTCTTTTTTAGAGCTTTAATCACCCTCGAGGGGCTTTTCACATGGTTTAGCTTCTCTTTTCTTTTCTTTTCCTCTTTTTGCAGGGTTATTTGGGTAATGAAATGGCTTAACCGTAAGGTATTTAAACCATGCTTTCGAACAACTTCCTCTACCAAAGAGATCCGGAAGAGGGGGAGGAATAGGGAAAGAAAGCAAAGGGGGCTAGTTCAATATTTCAATTCCAAAACCAAACCAACAAGCATTCAAAGAACCAAAAACGCAAAACACACGAAAGAGATAAGAACCTCTTACCCGATAAATAGTGAAAACGTGCAAACGGGTCCACTATGTGTTTGAAAACGAGCAGGCGCGCTAACAGTGAGACTCGAGAGAATATAATAAGAAAAACGTGATTGATCTAGAGATAATGACATTTGCAGTTGGCAAATATATATATATATATATATATATATATATATATATATATATATATATATATATATATATATATATAGTTAGTAATAAATGCGCCACCAACTTTGTAAAGGGCGGATGAAAATTACTATCGACATAGGAAAGCATGCGCCTTTGGCACACCAAAGCACTTTCCAAAGCATGGAATTAAGTGCGCCTTTCGCGCACTAAAAGTGGTGTTGACATGAGATTATGTGCGCCTTTGGTGCACCAAAAGTGGTGCAACAAAAGGGTTGCTAACACGAAGGCGCATGTGCCTTGGCGCACGCAGGAAGAATCAACATATCAAGGCACACCAAATGGTCTGTTGACACAGGAAAATATGCGCCAAAGGATTTAAAGGGGGCGCACCAAAATTTGGTGTTACATGGTAATTCCATGCGCCAAGCCAAAAGACCAAAAATGACTAAGTTCGGAAAACCAGATTTCCCGGAAAAGGGATTTTGCAACGTTCCGAACGCAAGGGATCCCTAACAAGGATCGAATAAATTTTCGATATGGTTATCGGTAAAATTACCCTTGTCAATTTTACGGGATAACATATATCCTTTTAACTTGATTTACGACCAGCTCTGCATCACCTTGTACTCTTAGGTTCTTGATTCCCCTTTCTTTTGTAGCTTGCATGCCAAGTAGCAAAGATTCATACTCAATAGTATTATTCGTATTGAAAAACTGCAACTTGAAAGAGAAAGGAAAAATCTCCTCCTCAAGAGATATTAGCACGGCTCCAGCACCGCATCCACTAGTCACACAACTGCCATCGAACTGGAATGTCCACACTTTGTTAAGGTCTTCTTCCTAGATGAGGACATCCATTTTTTCAGAATCAGTAGACAAGAAGTAATTCCCCATCCCTGATGATTCGAAGAGAATTTGGGCTTGGGGGTCATTAGAATTGGTGACCAAGTACTTCTTTTGTGATTCCAGCTCTAATGTTTGCATTACACCTTTGACGGGGATTCTAGCCTTAGACCAGTCCATATGAATCTCTCCACCAACTTCACTGCAAAAGCTCCTTCCTAGTAGAATTCCATATGTTGTCGGAATATCGGCAACGAGGATGGTCATATTTACTCTTTTATCCGGGAATGCTGCAAATACAAACTACACGTCTTTAATTTAACCGATCAACGTAACTCCGCTTGGTTTCCAAGGAGTAACATCTGCCAAAAGGCTTGGTAAGGGTGAGACCCAGAGCATGAGTGACTTTTACTAGCATGACATTGTCGGAAGCTCCAGAATCAATTATGCGGTTGCTTAACTTATGACCATTGATTAGGAGGGAGAGATAGAAAGGTTCTATTTTTCCTGATGCAAAAGTCGAGGCAACATTTATGCGAGATACAGGAGGAGTAGAAATAATTCCTTTCGGGGAGGTCTGAGAAGTTATGATAGCTTGGCTTTGAATGTATTCGGTCAACCTTACAAGCTGTTCGGGGTTTGACTGAAGATACTCGGCTTCAGACATTTGGATCTTGGTCTTTTCACATGATCAATTATGTCAAACACGGCCAAGGGTTGCGTTGATGAAGGAATGAGTCCCTCATTTCACGATGATAGGGTAGGATTACTGGTCTTGATAGGAATATGAGAGGGCTGATTCGGAGGGGAGATAGGGAAAAATATTTCTTCGAAAAAGACTTAATAACAGGTTGAGCAGGAAGGGGATTACCTCTTTTAGCGATGGTTGGAGGCGTGTTTGACATGGCCTTCTCTTTTTGCATCTTGGTAGCAACTTCTGCTTCTTTTCCTTACGAGTGGGTGAAAACAACATATGATTACCTACTTGCATATCCTTGGGTAACTTTGTTCTTCATTAGATTCCTCCTCATCAAATTCCATATACCCAATAGTAGAGTCACCAAATCGGTTCATTGACATCTTGATCATCTTCATCTTGCGATGAAGGTTCTTCATAATTTTTCTTATCTTCTTTGATTTTGGCTAAAGCATTGACCGAAGGGGCCTCGAGCGCCAACCATGGAGTAGCTATAGGTAGGCGTGGCCTTTGTGGGACATTGTTGGAAGTGAAATTCCTTCGTGGGATATCTCGGTATGAAGAGCTCGGAGAAGCCTGAGCTAACTGCTTCTTTAATGCGAGCAAGTCATTCGCCATCTTCTAGAATGCCGGATCTGATGAAGTGGCTTGAGAAGGAGTTGAAACTTTCAGCTTGGATGGCTCTCACTTTAATTCGCTAGATATTAGCAAGTTATCTTCGATCCGAATGGCAGCAGCTTGGGCGAGAACCAGAGTAGTGACTTGTTCTTGCAAGAGTAAGAAACTTACTTTTGAGCTCATGGCGTTGACAAAGAAGCACTTCTGATTTTCTAGTGTTGGTAGCATGGTAGGCGGAACACGATTGATTAGTGAATTGAAACGGGTGATGAAATCATGCATGGTTTCATTGACCTCCTTCTTCAGGTGGGTGATCTTTGATAGTAATGTGAATGTGTCCTCTGAAGGCTTATACCTTTCTTCAAATGTAGTCCGTAAGGTGGCCCAACTAGTGATAGATCTGGCCGGCAAATGTTGAAACCATTCCACTGTGGGTCCTTGCAAGGTTTCCAGGAAGAGGTGAACTGACACATCCTCATGGGTCACATCCAGGATACTTGCATGACATGATGAATGCAGATATGTGTGAATCCATACTTTGGTTTCTGCTTCCATCAAATTTGGGGAAATTCTTTCGGTTTCCATGAGGGAGCGCATGAACAGGATGTGGCAAAGCAAGTGGGCCCATAGCATTTCCCCATGGTACTGCCATTTGAACAGCCGGAAAATGACACGAGATGGAAGCACGGTTCCACTGAGTAGCAAAGCACTGCAAAGAGATGAGGATGTTCCTTGTGAAAAATGCTTCCTTCGTGGAGGTGAGACACTTCTAGATGACCGGTCACCTGAACTTAAGCAATGAGAAGCGTGCTTAGGTGTAACACTGAAGTTGTGCCTTTGAAGTAGATCGAAAGTAGGATCAACTTCTCCACGAGCTCTCCTACTATGAGTAAATGGTTCACCCACCAGTGTACCTTCCAGATCTACAATATTTTGGAGTAGATTTAAAAACTCTTTTTGGTTGTACTTTTTGATTTTTGGTTTTTTTGATAAAAATTAGTAGCATGTACTTTTTCTAAATATTTAATTTTCTCCCCTTTTCAAAACCAATTGCGGTTTAAATGAAAAATATTAACGAGGATAAAATAATGGCCAACTTAGTAAGCTGATTTTTAGATCTTAGAGTTGACTTTTTGCAAGGGTTTGATATTTTGTAAAACAGTAAAAAACTCAAATCTATGGAGATATATGGGTTTTTATAAAAACTCAATGAACTAAAGATCTCTAACTAGCCCAGATCTATGGATCCCTGAATAAAATTTTCAGTTTGGATCACTTTTGCAAAAATTTTAAATTTTGAACAAAAGTTAAGATTTGTAAACAGGTAGTGATTTTTACAGTTTTATTGATTTTCTAACATACCACTACCATAGATCTGTTAGATCTATTTGATCCCTAGTAGAGTCGCCAAAAATATTGGTCCGAAAATCTATCGGGTGGGCAGATTTATGAATAGACGAGCCAACAGTGTGTAGGGCATAACCCCTCTTTGAGACAACAAAGCGAAACTGGTTTATTGCTATTCTACCAACAGGAATCTGTGCAAGTCTCACAATATTCCACCTTCGGGGGTTTGGGATCTTATCCCAGTTGGGGTGTTTCCAACTATGAAAAGAAAGGAAAGAAGGAAAACAAAGATAAGATAGATAGATCCGAAGGGAGAAAAGAAATGAATTCCAAAGCAGAAAGATCGAGGGTGTATGTTTTTAGATTGGTAATAAATGGAGCCAAACCTACTTGCATAAATGAACAAAGCAATACTTGATGAACAAATGACAAAAAGCAGAGGTAAATTCAACGAGAATAAACATAAAGATCTAACATAAGAAAGTTCTCATGCATAACACGTATTCAAAGACAAAGTCTCAATATTGTATTAGTATTTTCTTCATTACAAAGTGCAAAAGCCTTTTCTCCTTACTTCTATTTTTTATCTAAAAGTGTCCACACCGAATAAAACAAGTATTCAAGTATTTATAGGAGGAGAAGAGAGAAGGCAAAAAGAAACCAACAACTAATTACAAAATATCTAAAAGTCAATTGTTGACTTGGCACTTAATGGTGGATGACAACATCCCATGGTGCAACATGGATGATGTCATCATTTGTAGCCAACATACTCTTAGATATTCAAAAATAAATCCAAGAGGAGGAAGGCTATTCATTGTCATCTCATAGCCGGAAGGGAGTATCTTGCTTCGCTCGGAGAGAATGTAGAATTGAGTCCGGTATTCCATGAATTTCTATGACCATTGGCTGAAGTTGATCTTGGGTAGGACCATTGGTATGATCACCGATGACCTCGCATGTCTCCCACTCATCTCCTCGAGTTTTTCTCGGGAGCTTGAAATATTCATTACCCGCTCCATCGTACCCCACAAAATCGTGGCAGCCGAAGGTTATTGATGTATTCAAAGTTTCGAAAGTGACTTCTGCCCTAGCCTTGCGAGATGATCTCCTTGAAGATCCGAATAGTTTCATCTGCCTTCCTCAAGTTGAATGACGGAGTGAGCAAGCTCAGAGACATCCTTAGGACAATTTTCTCCATTTGATGCATTGCATCTAGGGCTTCCTCCTTGACCTTGTCTATCTTCTCCAAGACAAGTTCCATCCGATTGACCCGGTAGTCAAAGCAGCAAGGATTTTGTTGGGTACCCAGGGTGATCGAAAATGGTGATCGAAAATGCTGAATTTAACTAAATCATCGATTGAGTAGTCGAGCATCTTCTAGAATGTCTCATGTTGCAACCTAGCATGGTCCAACTCTTTGGAGATAGGTCCTGTAATCACCTGGAGTTCCTTGTTCGCCCGACCAATGTTCTGATATAACTCGGTGAACTTGACAATTACTTCCTCGCTATCTTTGAGGATCTGGTCTCTCCAGGTGGATACTGCCATGCCTTGTTCGCCAATCTTGGCATATTCGTTTATTTTATTTTGGCTTAGGACCTCAGGAATTTCGAGTGGCAGGTTGTAGGAGGTACACCGCCCATTTTTTTAGGTGGGTGTGGAGAAGATGCTTGTTCTCGCTCTTCTACAAGCCTCTTCTCTTCCTTTACTTCTTAAAGCTTCTTGCAAGGGACATCCACCGCAGATAGGGCCTCTCCTTGAAGGCTCTTGGATGACGTTCCCATTGTGACTCGTGTCACCGTATAATCTTTAGGGGATGATCTCTTTTATCCTTCGTTGGATCAGATACGCAATCTCCTTCACTCTTTCTCCCGATGCACTCGAGAGAAGCGGGTTATCGATTTTACTTCTTAGCCCCTTTTGATGGGATGACGGAAAAGTCCATTGGTGTATAATAATGTGGAGTACGGTAATACCAAAGTACAATAGGAATGTTGTAAAAAGTAAATATTTGTCGTAAGTGGTCCGGTAATGTTAAAATGTCAAAGTTTGGGTAATTAGAGAAGTAGGGTCTACATGATTAGGAATTAGAAATATTATATTGGTAATAAGGACAAGGAGTGAGGTCATAAATATTTTGTGTATTTTATTTGTAAAAAGTCTAAAAATGTGGAACCCATGTAAAATGATAAGGTTTATCTTATCTTAACAGATAAGCTTACATGTACAGATAAGAGTTAAGGTATGGAATATGATTCGTCAGAGTGGATTTCTTATCCTATCTTAGAGATAGGATGGATAAGCCTGGAAGTTCTATAAATAGAGAGGCCACCCCCTCATTTAGCATAGAAAGAAGTAGTGAGAAATATTGTAGGAAGTGTGCAAAGGAAGCCATCGCTAAAGGTGTGTCAAGAAGCCATCAAGAGGTGTAATTGTAAAGTTTCTCCCATAGTCTTGTCAAGTATCTCATGGGTGAGATTGTAATAATTTCATGTTAATATTATAATTTATTTTGATATTTCAGATTTGTCATCATTCCGTCTTATCATAGTCAATGGTATTCTTGTGTTCGGTTGTTGTTTTGTTTCCGATTACATCCACCAAACTAAAGGTCAGGCATTAGTAAATAATCATAAAGACGAGGAGTTCCCGTGAAGAATTATCATAGTGCCGGATTGGTGATGACATTTTGGTTCCGCTGCCGACCATTCCTCGTTGGTGGATTTTCTCGAGAGATATTCCCACTTAGGCAAAAATCAATCGAGGGTAACCTTGTTTTTACTCGTGCATATGTAGTTACCATGGTAAAGTCATTTTTACCGTGAATAGTAGTTACCATGTTAAAGTCATTTTTGCCATGAATAGTAGTTACCCTTGTAAAGTCCTTTTGCTGGGAATAGTAATTACCGCAAAAAGTCACTTTTTACCGTGAATAGTATTTACCGCAAAGAATTTCACTTTTTACCGTGAATAGTGTTTACCACAAGAAAGCCGCTTTTTACCGTAGTAAGTCAAGTTTTACCATAGTTTACCGTGGTCATTTCTATTTTACTCAGAAAAGGTGTAAAGTCACTTTCTAGTATAGTGATTCCAATTATTTGTGCACATAAGTCTTGTTAATTGTACTTGTGGGTTGGTATTTCACTATGGGTTACTTTTGAAAATGGGAAAGATTCCTGCTTTTTTCAGCTCAATCTAATGAAGATGCTTCTTCTTTCATTCAAGAGTTTAAACGATCTTGTATTTGTAATGGCCTTATAAGAAGGGAACAATGGACTGAATTTTTCCTACCTTTTGATGGTTCAACACTTAGGTGGTTCAAACACTAGGTGATAATGTGAAAAATTCATGGGATTTATTAACCGAAAGTTTTCTTGAAGAATTTGGTGAACAATGTAAATATGCAGATCTCATGATCGAGATCACAAAGCTATCCCAAGGAGAGAAGGAGAAGATAAGGGATTATCATGCTCGTGTTCTAGAGCTAAGGAGGAAGCTCGATGCCCGATCCTAAGGAAGGACTAGCGGATGGGTTGATGAATGGCGTGGATAATCTCCTCTCGTAAGCACTTCATTCTTGGGATGAAGCCGAGATCGACAACGAGTGAAGTATGACCGCCCAAATACCATCAACAAGCAAAGGAGATCGCAAGAAGGCAAGAAGAAAGCATGGAAGAGGAGCCCAAAGAAATTGTTGCTAAAGTAGAGCCTACACCAAAGACCTTTGGTCCCGAATCCACAACCACTCCCGGTGAGCACAAATATTTCTCCTAATACATCTACCGAGTATGAAGATCTCGCTCAAAAGATGGGCCGCTTAACTATTAATCTTCTTCAAGGAAAGGAATTTAGTTCTCAGTGAGGAGATAGAGGTCCAAAAGAAATATTTCTGAAGTTGTTTGTTATGGTTGTTATAAAAAGGGTCATTATAAGTATAATTGTCCGTGATAGAGCTTCTACATCCGGTAAGGGAGATAATGATAAAGGAAAAGCACCCGTGAATTCTTTTGATGTAGTAGATAAGAGTAGAAATAATGAAGTAGATGTGTTTGTAACAAAAAGAAAGAAAGAAAGAAAAAGATAATCAAGATGGAAATGATCCTAAGAAGATGAAAGAAGAAACTAGTAAGAAACATAGAGAAGAAAGTTGGGTGTGCAGGATTTTCTCGATTTCACAGGGGCAAGGACCATACTCCATCTTGGAAGATCTGTCCAAAAGGCCTGCAAATATTACATATGGTCAACTCTTGGCTATGTCTTCTGAGAAGAGGCGGGAGTCATGAGGTGGACTCAATGCTCGAAGAAGGAAGGAGGTTGAGGTCCCTGCTTTTGGAGGCAGAGGCAGATCCCTATGCTCCACAAGCCGAGGTATTATGTAATGGTATTTCAATTCATGATGTCTTAGTTGATGGAGGTGCTGCAGCTTAATGTAATGACCGAGTCTCGTAATGAATATGTTGGGTTTAAAATTGATCGCCTTCAACACTTATGTTAAGGTCATTAAATAAGGGAAAACTAAACCGTAAGGTGTAGTTTCAAATGTGGCAATATCTCATATGGGTGTCAGATGTGTGGTAGACTTTCAGTGATGAAAATGGTACTCACTATGCACCCAATGCACTGGGAAGACCATGGCTAAGGAGAGTTCATGCAAGAAACTACCGGAATGAAGGTTTCATGACACTTGGACGTGGTAGAGAGAGGGTGAAGATAAACGTGATCCTCGACATCATAAAGTAGAACCTCGTGGATTCAAGTGATGAAACCGATGATCGACATCCTCTCGATTACTCTAGTACCAAAGAAGTGGACACCAAGATGAAGAAAGTGAGGTGATGTTTCAAATATGGATATCCTTCACCACACCAACTCATGACCCCATAAAATTATCTCAAGAAGAAGTTGATGATCGTCTCCAACAAATAAAGATTGGTGATGCTGTGATGGAGAGTGAGAAGGAATCCTACCTCCAGCTCTTTTTCAAGGTACATACACCTATTCACTTTTGATTACAAGGAACTCCGCAAGTAAGTTGGGTAGAACATTGTATTGAGCTGGTAGATGGTGCTAAGCCCATAAAGCAAATGCCATATAGAATGAATCCTAATTTTTCCAAGACTCGTAAAAGAAGAAATAGATAAGTTGCTTGATGCAGATTCATATTTGTCAGGGAGAATTCGTAATGGGTTTCTCCCATTGTGATCTCAATAAAAAGAATGGGAAGCTACGCATTTGTGTTGATTACAGGAAGCTCAATAAGGCAACAAAGAAGGATCATTACCCTCTTCCATTTTCGTATCGATCTTGACGAAGTAGCTGGCCAGAGTGCTATAGTTTTGCCGATGGATATAAATGCTACAACCAAGTTCGTATAGCAGAAAGATCACCAAGACCACGCTCACCACTCCTTGGGGAACGCTTGCTTATAGAGTTATGCCTTTGGGTCAGGTAATGCTCCAAAGAACATTCCAAATAAGCTTGATGAATAGGGTGTTCGAACCCTACATCGGGACCTTCATCGAGTATTTCTCGATGATTTTTGCATCTATGGGAGCAAGTCGACCACCCGCACTGATGGAGACAACATTTCAAAGGTTAGATGAAGCACAAGCCTCACTAAACCCTACAAAGTGTGTCTTTGGATGTTCTAAAGGCATTTTGTTAGGGCATGTCAGATCCAGAGATGGTATTGGTACTGATCCTGATAAAGTTTCAAAAATCAAAGATTTACCATTTCCTATGAATAGAAGTAAGTTGAGATCATTTTTAGGCCATGTGGGTTACTATAGAAGGTTCATCAAGAATTTCTCAAAGATTGCACAGCCACTAACCCAGTTCTTGAAGAAGGATGTTGCTTATGAACCAGGAAACAAGGCGCATGAAGCTTTTGACAATCAAGGAAGCCCCGTGTCTTCACCGCTTTTGAAGAATCCAGATTGAGCAAGCCATTCATCAGTGTACACCGATGCCTCGATGCAGACTAGGTAGTACTTTGAGCCAAAAGGATGAAAATGGGAATGAACATCCAATTTACTTTGGGAGCAGATAAATGAGCAAAGGCTGAGGTAAACTATACTCAGAATCAAAAGAGGCTCGCTATCATTTTTGTCAGAAAGAAGTTTAGAAATTACTTGCTAGGGCAGAAATTTATAGTTGTAATGCGATCATCGCTGCTCAAATATATTGTCAATAAGCCTAACCCATCGTGAGGATAGCAAGATGGATAATTTTGCTACAAGAATTTGAATTTGATATTATAGATAGGCCAGAAAGAAGCATGTCAATGCAGATGCACTCTCTCGAGCCTATGATGGTTTAGGATCATCTTGTGATGATGATGATTTTCCCGATGCAAAGATTGTTCTCCTCGACACAATCCCTAGTGAATACATAGATATTTGGAATTATCTCAATGAATTCAAGTTTCCTGATGGTGCCAATGCAAAGACTAAGAGAAAGATTACTCAAGCCAACCGTCCATATTCTATTCTCGCATGGAGCATTATTTCAATAGGACCTCGATGGACAAGACAAGAGGGCAAATGGACGTGATCAAGGAAAGGAGCTGCTAGAAGAATTCCACAATGGTACATGTGGAGGGCACTTCTCCTGACAACTTACAAAGCAAGAAGGATCTTGATGCAGTTATCACCGCCCACTCTTTTTAAAGATTGTTATAATTATTGTAAGACATGTGATATTTGTCAAACACATGGTAACCGTAAGACTTCATCACTCCATTATGTCCTATTCTTCCCTCGGTCCCTTTGAAAAATGGGGAATAGACATCAGAGGTCCACTTCCAACTACATCACGTCAAAATAAGTATATTGTAGTTGCCACAGATTATTTAACCAAGTGGGTCAAGCTAGCCATTGAAAACAACTTCCATGGATGAAGTGGCAAGGTTCATATATGAACGCATTGTCACCAGATTTGGTTGTCCATTAGAAATTGTAATGATCAAGGAAGCCACTTCATTAATGAGGTGGTAGAAGCCCTAGTCAATAAGTTTTCTATTAAGCACAGAAGGCAACAACATACAAGCCAAGCACAAATGGACAGTGTGAACGAACAAATTTTGTGTCAGTGTCAAATTCTAGCAAAAGATGCAAATTGCAGTACATAAATGGGATAAAAGGATTCATGCAAAGATTGTGGGCATATAGGGCAACATCAAAGTCAGCAACAGATACTCCCCATTTCAAATTGGCCTATGGCATTGATCCAGCTTCTTCCTATTGAGTTTGATATTCCCACCGTGAGAGTTATGAAAATGAAAGGATGGATGAAAGTGATTCAAGAAAAGAAAGGTTGGTACATCTTCATTTGCTAGAGGAAATGAGGGAAATAGCAAAGGATACAAGCCATAAGAAGAAAATGAAGCGTATGGAATACTTTGATCAAAAGATCCGATGGTCTCCATTTCATGTGAATGACTTGGTCCTAGTATATGATTCCGTATACAAAAAAAGAAGACAGAGAAAATTTCTTCCAAAATGGATGGGGCCCTACAAAATAAAGAAATTGCATGAAAATGGTACGCACTGACCGGAGGAATTGATGGCACTCCCATTACGAAATGGGTCAACCACGACAAGTCAAGATTTTCCAAGCACTGTAATAGTCTACTCCGAGGACTGAGTAAGCTAGAAGGGGGAAGATGTCGACACTAAAATTTTCCTCCATAATTTCTATTTCATTAATGTATGTATTAGAATAGGATGTTGTTAAGTGTAATTAGTAGTAGCTGTCCGATAGAAGATAACGGCGCCACAAGACGGTGCCGCCAATAATGTGGAGTACGGTAATAAATAAAGTACAATAGAATGTTGTAAAAAGTAAATATTTGTCGTAAGTGGTCCGGTAATGTTAAAATGTCAAAGTTTGGGTAATTAGAGAAGTAGGGTCTACATGATTAGGAATTAGAAATATTATATTGGTAATAAGGACAAGGAGTGAGGTCATAAATATTTTGTGTATTTTATTTGTAAAAAGTCTAAAAATGTGGAACCCATGTAAAATGATAAGGTTTATCTTATCTTAATGATAAGCTTACATGTACATGTATAAGAGTTAAGGTATGGAATATGATTCGTCGAGTGGATTTCTTATCCTATCTTAGAGATAGGATGGATAAGCCCTGAAGTTCTATAAATAGAGAGGCCACCCCCTCATTTAGCATAGAAAGAAGTAGTGAGAAATATCAGAGGAAGTGTGCAAAGGAAGCCATCGCTAAAGGTGTGTCAAGAAGCCATCAAGAGGTGTAATTGTAAAGTTCTCCCATAGTCTTGTTGAAGTATCTCATGGGTGAGATTGTAGAATAATTTTTCATGTTAATATTATAATTTATTTTGATATTTCAGATTTTTCATCATTCCGTCTTATCATAGTCAATGGTATTCTTGTGTTCGGTTGTTGTTTTGTTTCCGCATTACATCCACTGTTCTGTGTAGTAGAAGGAGGGATCTCAGGATCTTCTTCTTGAGTGGAGCTTGATTCTCCCTCTTTATCTTTGCCTTTCCCTTTGGTAGATGCTTTGACTGTAAGGGCATTCCCCAAAGGGGACGTGGTGAAATCTACTCCAAGGTAGATAACGCTGTTCATTCTCGCACCAATGCTTTGTTTGTCGCAAAGGTGTGTCCTTAACCCTTACCTCAATGGTCAGGTGCCTTTGTCTCATCAATTTTCAAACGACCGCTTATCCCCATCCGTGTCTAGATATACCCGAGCAACTTCTTGATCGCTTGTTTGGAAAATTTTTAGAACTATGGCCACGCCATATTGAATAATTTCGTTAGGGCCAAAGCGGAGTGATCCTTTCTCCTGAGTTTGACCTCGTGATACAGGTCAATGTAGATGTCCTCGATCTGTGGAACGTGGATCGATTGAGTTTTTCCTTTGGGAGGTAATTTCTTGGATCAAAGGTGGGCCTTTCCGGGAAATTGTGCTTTAGGTTAAGTAGCTCCAGTTCTGCGAACATTTCCTGGGCCTTGGTGTGAGAAATGCAAGTGTACCTGCCCACTGTGAGGGGGAAAGGAGTTCCACCCTTCTTCCTTTTCAGGCACTTCTCATGATATGTTATGAGCTGCCTGGATAGCTCCAATAGGATCAGCTTAGGGCCTGCATACCTTGGCAATTTGGTGGGCTCCCCCAAGAAGTTAGCTGCTTTGAGATAGGTGAAGGTGGGGAATTACATAAATAACACCCCCCACTTCTCGGTTGCAGTGACTATGCTCTTGGTCATTCGACCGTGAGTCATATTGGGCCTCAAAAGGCAGATAATGTCGTAGAAGAAGGCATCGTTGATCTTGGTGAACTATGGGATGTTGTTCTCTAGCTTCAACTCTAGGTAGTATTCGTATATTTTCACCGAGGCCGAACCCCATCGGCTCAGCCACTGGATAGTCTCTATCTCTGCGGCTACATCGTAGACTATGTAGGAGTTCATGTTGAACCTCCCGCTGTGGTGAGTTATTGGAGCTACTCGTAGATGGTGCTACTTATGATTTCTACCCATTCCAAACGCCTGGTCAGAACACTTTTATTCATGGTTTCCAGATACACCGAGCATCCATTTATGGAAGTAATGGGAATCGAAAGCCCAAATAATGCAGCTTAAGGAGGTGATGGTATCACTTAGTTCCTTAGATAACTCATGCGGTGAATAACCCGTGGCCACCTAGTTATCACCTTTTTATTTTTCGTACACCTCATTCATTAACCGCATGTACTTGTCTTCATTTTCCTCCCACGCCTTGGTGTAGTCTTCTTGGCTTACATGACCACAAAATGTCGGCGGGGGGAATACCTAGCATAATCTCAAGTGTTGGGCAAAGGTGAGGTTGATTATGACCTCACCCTTTCGTTCTTGACACACCTTTTGTCTTTGTTATAACAATGGGCCACCACCATCATAAATTCATTATTCATTGCACTAACTCGGGATTCCCTTGGTGAAATGCGACCACTACCCACCAACTTGTCCATCCAAGGACTGCCTGTGACCCTCCTGGTTCTGGCCCAAAAATCATCCATGTCGATGTGGCCGAGTTCAGAATATCTAACGTCTAGGTCACATTTTACCTGGGACTCGGGCATTCTGACCCTTTGATATTTGTATTTCATCTCTTCCTCTATGAGTTTGGCCTTACCCTTTGACTTGGTTGGCCTCTTGCTTGATGTAGACATATGTGGATCTGAGTTCAGTTGCTGATCTGTAAGAAGGAGCGAAGTCCAACGTAGAAGAGCCATGTTAGCTGTTAGATCTTCCATCAAAGATCTACAGAATGAGGAGTTAGCAATTTAAAAGCCTTTGGGTGCAAGCAGAAATTTACACGAGGTTGCAGGGTTAAAAGTATGGCGCACTGAAGTGGAGTGTTGCAAGGAAGAAATCAGCACCAAAGGGTGCGCAGGCACAAGAAATTTACATATAACATTGTTGTTGTTGTAGAAAGATGTGCGCTTGCACCATTATATGAGGTTTTATACTGGGCGCAAATAAATTTGGTGTTGCGTATGAGAGCAAGATACGGAAAGGGTGCGAGATATAGGACATGTTGCATGGAAGTTTGGTGCGCCAAGGAAATAAAGGGGGTGAAACATTAAAAGGTGTATCACTAACTTCATGTGCACTCGATGGGGCCTTTGGCACAAAGACAGAAAGGATTACATGACACTTTTGTTGTTGTAAGCGGATTGCGCTGCTTGCACCGGGTTAGGATTTACTTGGTTTTACACGGCGCAGAAAGGATGCATGCTACAATTGGAGACAAGAACCCTCTTGGTGCGACTATGTTTTTGTAACAAGGTAGGTGATTGTGCCAAGAGAAAACTGCACCCTAACCGATAACTATTAGGTTTTCTTTCTTCCTGATGGGTTTGTGGTTTTAGGCCTCCTTCAACATGAATCTTGATAGTGGGGGGAAACACAACAGAGAAGATCTGGGTTCATTTTTTGGGACAAAGCCCTCCAGGCCAGCAGATCTGGAAGGAGGGGAAGACTGGTTTGGGGGGAAGCCACTTAGGTTTCTATATCTAATCAATAACAAGCAAAACCATAGCAGAGCAACAAGCAAAATCATAAGAAAAGCAAGAGCCACTTACCGGAGATATATATAGGTGAGAGGAATGAAGTGGGGTCCACGAACATGACACGAGGATGACAAGGGCGCTGACAGGTGTAGAGAAATAAGATTTTCATGTGTTTTCAATCGTGAAAATGACAGGCGGATGCGCCTATATATAGCCAAAAGTGTAATAAATGCGCCACCCACTTTTTCTAAAGGGCGCACTAAAATACGTGTTGACATGAAAAACTTTGCGCCCTTTGGTGCGGGTATATGCCTTTCAACAAGGAAATATCTACACCTTTGGCACAAATTTAGGACTCACAACACATATTTTGAGCATCAAAGCGCACCAATTAAGGGCGCAAACATTTTTATCAAGCTGACAGATGGTGTATGCACCTTGCACGAGCAAGAAAGGTGCATCACGGGGAGGTGCAACAATTGTTGTGTTAACACTCCAAAGGGTGCGCCAAAGGAATAAAAGGGGGTGCAAATAAGCTTTGTGTTGCATGGACAAAATCTGCGCCCAGCCTAAAAAGGACCAAAATGACCAAGTTCGAGAAACCATATTTTCCAGAAAGGAATTTTACACCATTCCGAATGCTGAGGGACCTCTACGAGGAAACAGAACAAAAGTTTGGTATGGTTACCTACAAAATTTCCCTTGTCAATTTTGTAGGATAACAACATTGAATAATTCCTTGAGTTGCATCATTGGAAAATTACTTTCCAAGCTGCCATCAATCCACTGCCTAGTCCCAACAATGCCTGAATCTTCAGGACTGACCTGAAATGGAGTGTGATAATGAACCAGGTCTCCATGTTTGTCCTTGGCCATCAATTCCTAGGCCTAAAATAATCCAGGGAAAGCACAGGAAGCAATAACTGCACTCCAAATCACCACATAGGGAGAAGTTAGATAATTAAGGCATCTCGGAGGCTCGTGACTTCTGGGTGAGAAAACTGAAATGCCCAAAATGTCTGATCATAAGCTTCTTGGAAATTTAGGTTCCTCATCAAAGACCTAAGCAAAGTGATTCAACATGCAATTGTTGATGTTTCCTTTAAAGACTATCACATGAAAAAATAAAAAAACAAAACTTAAAAATAGCAAACCCGCCGCAACATGCAAAATCAGAAAAGTAAAATTGTTAAAAATAGTAAATCTGCAAAAATAGCAGAAAAAAGCTAAACCATCATTTAGGCTCACAAATTTGACATAGTCCCGTGAATGTCTACAAATCCCTTTCCCATAGGGGGCACCTTTAGCATAATTAATTAGCAATCGCATGTGTACAATGCAATGAGAACGCCGAATGGTATATCCTATTTGATTTAGAGGGATGGTTATTTCTTTTGTAGTTGATGCTGATAAGGGTGTGATTGATTTTGTAAGTGTATAAATATAGATGAAGCATTACATTTAAAGGTTATATTTCTATCTTTCAAATTGGTTACATATTCGTACTTATATACTTGCAAATCTTATATCGTGAGTGGTAGTGTTTTGCACACTATTTTATTTGTACTAAACATGAATACATGAGAATTTCTGTACATTTGCAAATTTTGTATCATGAGTGGTATCCTTTTGTGTCCAATTTTATTTACACTAAACGTGAATACATTTGATACCCCCAAGGTGATATAACTAACATGGCTAGACATGATTTCATATTGTATAGATTATCAAAAAACAAATCAAAACCAATATCTTATTAGAATTTATTTATCGACACATCGATTTGTTACATTTAGGTTCTCCATGGTGGGATATACTACACATGGACATGGCTCTTCACATGTATGATGACATAATGATAATCAAATAAAATCTAAACGAGAAATATATAATTCTATATTATGCTACAAACATTGTTTATAAATGTGTTCTAAATAATTATAAGCCAATTGCTATAAAGATACTGTACACTCACTACCCACAAAGCTTGCATGAATTTGAAACCAAGTTGGAAATAGCCGGAAGCATCAAGCATCGAATCTTGCAAATGCATCATGGTCATTTATTTTGTTCCTTCTTCATCAATGAGAAATATAGGATTAAGAGCTTAAAACCGTGTCATCTCATGGTATGGCAATAAAACCAAGCTTATGTAAGTCATGGGTTAATGAAATTTCCTTTTCAGTCAAAAAGGTTAAGACTACTAGTGCTCCTAACTTTCATGATAGTGAGACTATTAATGCATATCCTCATAGGTACCTCAAGGCATATCAGAAAACCAAAATTCTTCAATTTGAGAGCAATAAAGGGTTGTGCCTCCTAATCCCAAAAATGGTCTTATAGGAATAAAAAGACAACTTCTTCAAGCCATGGGCTGGTAAGCTTGACTTTGCAGTCAGGACAATTGAGGTTGCTTATGCTTATTGCCCATATGGGATTGTTAATGTCAAGTTCAACACATCTTTTATTATTAGTAGTGCAAAAATTGTGTTTTCTCAAGGCATGGAAATCAAACAAAAATATATCAGCTAATGAGATTTCTTTTGCAGTCAAAAAGGTTGAGGCCAATGGAGCTTCCAACCCATATGATAATGGGACTATTGATGCAAACCTTCTTTATTACCTGGAATTGTGACAAGAAAATTGAGCTTCTTCAAATTATGAGCAATAGAGGGTTGTGTTTCCTAATGAACTTTCCTTTCCACCTTGAAAATTGTATCTTAGAATCCAAATTATATAGTATACTCAATATTCATATTTTGCATACCATGAGCTATTTGGAAATTGCAACTTTAGACTATTGACCTATGAGTTTAAATTGTATGCAACAAAGATATGGAATGGTACATGTCATGACAACCAGATGTATTCAATGTGATGAACTAGAAAGTATAGAGTGGTGTTTATTATATTTGAGAAAATTGTTTCTTACTGAATAGACACTGAAATGTCAATTGTTTAATGTTACATTTCCATTTAATACATATTGAGTATACTATTGTATATTTTATGTTCAGGGACATGTATCAAATTTTTCCAATCACTATTACCTTTACATTGGCGGCTACAACTCCAGCAAAAAAATTCAATCTTGATAGTCCATTTGCTTGAAAATTCTTTCGAAACAAATTTTTCATACAACAAGATTCCAATTTGAAGTATTTTAGTCAAAATCAAGGGAGGGAATTCAACTCCAAGACAAAGCATTTGCTTGAGAACAGTGCAACATTTCAGAGGACTCTTCTCATAGTTGTCATGATAGGCACTTGTATGGTACTTGGGGATGGAGCATTGACTCCTGTAATTTTAGGTATATTATCTCTCACAAAATTTTCTTGCATTGGAATTCTTTCCTCAACTATTGCTTCTTCTTAACTGCTCAAAATTTTCTCAGTTTATGAATTGATGAATTTGTTCTGAAAGTTCTTGTATTTTCATTGTGTAGTGCTATTAGTTGTGCAAGGAATTTAGACTAATGGAAATATAAGCCAAAGTATGATCCATAACCATGGCCCATCCAAAGCTTTGTACATTATATCACTTTTTGCATTTTGAATTTTTAAGGGTTAGACCTCATATTTGCACTTTTTGAATGAAGTGGTTCATCTATATTAACAAATAACATATACCGTCTAGCATTCACATTGCATTGTACATATCCTAGAAAGATAATGGATATTAAATGCCTTGTATGCATTTAGATATGAAATTATATTGTCCTCATCATAGAAAGCTAATGTATATTAAAGCTAGTTAAAGGCTTATTGTTGGTAGTTTGAGTTTACAAATCATCACTAACAAGGTTCAAATGGGAAGCTATTGAATCCCAAACATCCTTTAGATGGACCCCATTCAGGTAGATACCAAGATATAATCACTTCTACCAATAGATCACTGGTAGTCCACAAAAAAAGAGGAAACAATGTGGAAGAAAGCACGATACAGAGAACCAATTCTCTTTGCAATTTACAAGGATCTCAAATCCCATTCCAGGTTCCCAAAACGTTGGCTTAAACATCAGATTGAATACAAAGGCATATTATAATCCATTAAGGGTAGTAACTAGTGCAAATGATTCTGCATGATCGTCGCTAAGTGCCAATCAAGAAGAGGAAGAAGGAGAAGAAGAATGCAATTCAAGTCAAGAAAATGCAATTCAAGTCTAACAAAATCCAAAGAAAATCGACATGAAGAACAAAAACCTACAAAGCTAAGGGGTGGAGAAGTTTCTCCACCACCTTCTTCTAGTGGGTCTTTAGGAAGCCAAAATTCTAAAATAAAACCTAACAACAAACCAAACAGTTTTAGATGCCATTCTATTGAAGAGGGGAACTTTATTATAACCACAAAACCCAGAGCTTCCAATGTTCTCATGTAGTTAATCTCTTGTGGTTCAATTGCTGTCAAGGATTACAATTTTGTTGGCATTCCTTACTCCAAGTATCAGGGATCCTGTGATGAATCCAGATCATCCAGAATTAAAGTAGTTTCTTCTTCATCCTCTGTAGCCAAGAGGGTTACAACAGAAGATGAGTTTGAGAGGACATGCCTGAAAATCCATGCCTGACACATCTTCATCTGGAAGATAAAGAGTACTACGTGAAATCATTGTTGAGACCAATACTGAAAAGGAAGCCGAAGAAGAAGATCCCACTTTGAAGAGAAGTTTGTTATACACTTGTGGTCTAATGAGTCTAGAAATATTATGTTATTGATTTTCTCTGTCTTAAATCTGGAAGCGAAGAAGGAGATGTTGGAATATTTATTTATTCCTTAGGTGATAATACCACCACATGGATTTTTCATGCAAATCAAGTAACACAATCATGTGAATGTCTCAGAAAAGCCCTTTCCCATAAGGGAAACACCTTTGACGTAAAAAAATAAGGCTAAGATATAGGGTTAAAAATGGATTATTCACTATTGGTGGAGCAATAGAGAATTTTTTGGTGTATAGTATGGTGTCACCCTAGTTTATATGAATTTGTATGGGGATATAGTGGTGTTCGTAATTTCGGTGGTCAATTCATCGACTTGAAATATGTTTTTAATCTAAACTTCAAGACAATTTTTCCAGATGAAGTTTTACTATGCCAAACTATGAAAATATCATAATATTAATATGTTTTGTTATATATCTCTAAGGCTAAAAATGTGTAACACTTTCATGTAGTGTCTCTGCAACCAAACCCTCTTGATACAATATATGCACTACCTTACATCCCCTTGTAAGTGGGAGAAAAATTCATGTAGCTCTCCAAGTGTAGGTACAATTGTGTATGTAAATCTAAGCAAAACCCCTATGTTTCTATCAAGTCTCTTAACACAAGGAATAACAAACATAACTAAAGATAGAATAGAGATATGCCCTATGCGGTAGTGATATAATGTGATGTGCTTCAAAGGATAAATTGTTTCATCTTTTTTTGTTAGACCTTTGACAATTCTTTTCATGCGTGACTTGTTCTTACTAAGACTTGGCTCTAGGGCCTTTGGAGGCTTGTAGAATGGCGAGCTAGTCTCTTGAACCTAGTTTGAGTACTATCATACTTTAGTGGTGGTTTCTATATAAGATGGATTACTAATTTAGGGAGATTTAGGAGATCCTTAAGTGCTTTAGAAATGTGTTTTTATTGAGTAGTTCTTTAAGTGTCATGTGAGCTATTAAGTGATTGACAAGAAGGTACTTCATGCACTTGGACCACCTTAAAGTGTAGCATAATTTCATGTACAAAATCTACAACAAATGCATCATCCCTCACGAGTTCAACATAAAAAATCTTGTTTTCAAGGAGAATAAGATAAACACTACAAAAGAAAGAGAAAAACA
The DNA here is from genome assembly GCA_018340775.1 of Taxus wallichiana var. yunnanensis. Classification (NCBI taxonomy): domain Eukaryota; kingdom Viridiplantae; phylum Streptophyta; class Pinopsida; order Cupressales; family Taxaceae; genus Taxus; species Taxus wallichiana. Next base: position 155,289,081 of record CM031237.1, read on the forward strand.
AGGTAAATTTGAGCCTAATTGATTGGGCCCATATATTGCACGATAGCCAAATCTTGTTTAGGAGCTTACAAGGTTACTCATTTTATTGCTCCAAAACTCAAGTATCCCATGAACATCATATACCTCAAAATATTTTATATGTAAGCTCGTAGATGGATATGCACTTTTAAAAAAGAGAGAAGAAAATAATAATAAATAATTTAATCCATTGGTGAAAACTGGTTCCCAGTGTGTCGTGTGTAGGTCATGTTGTTCATAAGTGATTTAACAAAAGTATAGTTTTTGTAAAACCCTAGAATATTTCAAAGTCACAATGAAATGATAAGCAATAAAAGCACATATCTGACCTAAGTAATAAGCAAGATAAAAATGAAACCCTAGGTGCAAGAGAAGGGATAAAGTACTTAGTTGATTTCACAATAATCCCGAAGATGTAAAAAGTTGGAAAACCACTCAAAACAAGAAGGTATAATGTTGCAACCAAACTCGAGAAAATTTCAAAGCTATCGAAAATGTTGGGACTAGGGTGCCTAGACTAGGTCGAGGCACCTAGGCATTGAAGACCGATTCGAGACTTGTGACTACTAAAAACCTCAGAAAATGATTTTTGTAGGGTTGTAAGATGTTTTCCAATATTCATTTTTGATCACCTATAGGTCACCGAAAGATTGTCAAGTTCGCATGTAACTGCGCAAAATAAAATACCTCTTGCAAAACCCCAAAACACATCAAATCCTAAAAATAAAAATATGCAAATGGGGAGTCGACTATCCCCGACAGTCACCCGATAGAGTGAACTTATGACTGAGCGTAGCACTACATTTTAGAATCCATGTATTTCTATCTCTCTCTCTCACACACACACACACACACACACACACACACACACACACACACACACACACACACACACTCATGCGCGCGCTTGCAAGAATTGTGCCATAGGTGGCTCTTGTGCCAGACACACTTGATAACGAGCAAGTAGCTAGATGTAGAAATGTAAGTAGATGTGTGGATGTCAAAATGAACTTCCCCTCCTATGCATGTATGCATAAAAATGTAGTCCCTTATCCCTTGAGTGAGTGCTAGATAGATGCTTTGATACTTTTGGAATGCCTTTAGATGCAACCTTAGGTGATAGTAATATATGCCTAGAGCTTGTCAAATCCGAGGGATAGATTAATTAACCACATATTAAATTATGATTTATAACATTTACCAAAACATTAAGAAATGCATAAATAAATAGTAAAAACACTTAAACATTATATTTAATGTGGAAAACCCCAAGGGGGAAAAAACCACGAAAAATAATTTCCATTAATGTGAGAAACTTTACAGTCTAGTAAATACATCTCCTCAACCTCACTTCTCTCCTATCCAATTCACATTAAGTGAATTAATCAAATATGATCCACAACCATATTTAAATGACCCCAAGGGTCATGAACAAATTAAGTGACGAGGTATGAACCCTGGTTTAAATAAATTAGTTATTAAATAACTAATAAAACATAACCTAAAGTTTATATTAAATAATTAAGAATATTAAATATATTCTAAATTATTTAATTATAAACTAAAGCTTATAAGCACTTAATATTATGTTCTAACACTCCCCTTAATATTAAGTGGGGAACCATATGCCAACATTACATGTTTGTACAACATGATTTACAAATCCATAAACCATTAGTGAAGGTTTAGGCTAGCATATCACTTTTGAAGGATTTATAACACCTTCATCATGCTCAACTTACCTTTTGGTACAAAAGGATTTGGAATCCATAAATTAGAAGTTATGATTTAGGCTAAGCATGATTTGTGAGACTACATCTCACGGTTTCTCATGGAAATATTCAAATTGCATCTCTAGGATCCTTTTATAACATAACTGTTTACTGCTTTGTACACCATTATTAAAATATGCCAACATTACATGTTTGTACACCATTATTTACAAATCCATAAACCATTAGTGAACGTTTAGGCTAGGATATCAATTTTGAAGGATTTTTAACACCTCCATCATGCTCAACTTACCTTTTGGTACAAAAGGATTTGGAATCCATAAATTAGAAGTTATAATGTGAGTGTGGTGACAAGGATCAAGCTAATTGGGCAATCTTATATCTTCAACACGCAATGTCAGGATCTATGAGTCTAAGGCAAAGAATGCTCTCCTAACTTGAAGTGGTGTGATGGTTCGGTCTAAGATAATAGCCACTCATAAACTCCAATCAATATCGAGCTCGGCCGAGATTCTGTTCGTTGGTTGTTGAACACACGGAAAATGACCTGCGGGTGCCTCGTATAGATTTCTAGATAAGGTCATGGAAGTAAGAATGAGAGGCACGATGGAGCCATAGTGTTTATGGGTGATTTTCTGGTCTAGTCCAAAAGTCTTAGCCTGATCAATTTGCTATGTTCAATAAGGAAAGTTGTGTGATAATATCTGGTGGAAGTGGTGAAGATCTGAATACTAATGTGCACAAACTAGTGTCAATGTCTAACTGACTGGCAGGCCCATTGGGTTGTGGGACCTAGGATCACAACCAAAGACTCATGGAGGTTGTGGCCCTTGGATGGTCATGTGCGTAATCAAACCCTATTTCTAGAGCAGTCCAATAGTCATAGGCTTGATTAGCAATGATGTTTAGTGTATTGAGTTGTTCTATTTTCTCAGAAAAAGTTACAGGTGTGTGTAAGACTATTAAACGTAAGTTGGTATCAATATCAATTATCAATTCTAGCCCGTTGGGTTGTGGGACCAAGGATCACAACTATATGTCTTTTCCTATTGTGGACCATTGATGGTCATGCAAAATGGGATACAATGATTTATGATAAAGTGAAAATAATTACTAAAAGAAATCTAATCTATGTTTTTGGGTTTTCACAATATTTTGGATCAAAGCAATAAAAGAAAACTAATCTATCAAAGGAAATATTTTTTTTCTTTTCTAATCTTTAAGCAATGTGTTCTAATCTAATAAATAAACTAAAGACAAGTAATCAACCAGATGTAGTTGTTTACTTGTGCAAATGTATGAATCTAATCTAAAGAAAATAACCTAATCTGATCAAAACCCTCCAAACCCTACCTCAGAGATGAAGAACAAATCATGACCCTGAAAAGGGCTATAGTTCCTCACAACTTCCCTGGTAATGTTAAAGAGGAAAACTTACTAATGATTTGATCTACTTGTGATTGACTAATTTATTGAAATGAATGATTTTCTACTCTATTTGATATGAATGATTTTCTACTCTATTTGATATGAATGATTTTCTACTCTATTTGATATGAATGATTTAGATTTGAAAAAATTCAACAAACAAGGCAAACAAACACACAATTCCAACCTGGACAAGCAAGAGCTTTGAAAATCTAGTTGTGTCTATATCTGTCCCCTCAGTATGTTCCTTTCTTTCTCCGAGTGTTCATGTGAGTCCAAGGGATTGGGAATGCAAGAACAACAATAGGAGGATGGTGCTTGAGCAATGGCAGCTTGATGGCAATCTAGATGCAATGCAGGTAGAAGAGAGATAACACAAGAGATCAGAGCTTGGCTATGCAATTCCTAGCAAGATCGTAGCAGTAAATACAATGCAAGATACACAAAATTCTCAGGCCTTTTTCTTGAATACAAGCATGGAATATATAGGAATGGAGGATGGGAGGTGCCTTCATGCACAAGGCAAGAAGGAGTAGTTCCAACTAATTAAATCTATTTAAAAATAGGAGGAAGGAGAACTAAGCAATCAAAGCTAATTTTAGACAATTCGGCTCACGGATGCATGCAAAAAGTGAAATTAAGTGAACCGTCACATGTTAAAACACGCATGAAGAATTGGAAAAAGTGGGCAGACCACCGCCCTATGCAGGGTGGTGGTTTTCAAACGACTTGCCACCTGTTTTGGGTGGGGCGGTTTAGAACCACCACCCGGTAGGGGGCGGTCTTGGCACTAAAGGCCAAAACATGCACAAAGAGGAGGAAGCTAGAAAAAGCATGGAAAATAAGTAAGGATGTCTAGGCTACAAATATATACTACGAATGGAAATTTTGAGCTCGAACACCTTCTTGAAAGGACCTAGAATCATCATTGGGGACTTTTGTAACCATTTTTCGACAATGTAGCACATGTAATTTTGGGTGCGTACATATTTCCCCCTCGAGAAGCATCTTAGCCATGAAAAGGCATAAAATGTAGAGTCCGAGTATGGCATTTCGAAATGGGGAGTTAGAAGTTATACCTGACATGCCCATGTGTCAAAATCTCACCACCCAAACTCCCACTACCTACAAGAGAAAAAAAGAAGACTCAAGTGCAGATAGATAAAATATCAAAAATAAACACTAGATCAAAATGACAAGAGGACTTACCATTTGTGTGGGGATATAGAAATATACCTACACCAACGCTCCAACCCTATTCTCCATACCTTCAAAACACAGGTGAACACATACACTCAAAATATATATATATATATATATATATATATATATATATATAATATATATATATATATATATATATATATATATATATATATATATATATATATATATATATCAAAAAAAACTCATTTTCAATTCATTTGTGTTATTCGATTTGGTGAATTTGGAGCTCTGGACCCACGGTGACCATTTTCGACGAGAGTATAGCCGATACGACCATGACGAGATCGTGATCATGCCTCCATGAGTGGGAGATCGACCAACGTGGTCTAAGGTTGGTTATTTTCACTTTTGTCTTTTAATACCTAAAATGTAAAAACTTTGAAAAGTTCACCTAGGAGGGATCATTTTCAAAAAAATTTTTTGTCTTAAATGAGTCTCTAGGGGGCACCCATAAGGCATTCTTTTATTTGGTCAAAAGTAGTCTTTTTTTTTCTTTTTTTGAGCATTTTTAGGGTAAAAGACGCATTTGGAAAATCGGTCTAGGACCACCACCCAAAGCAGGGCGGTGGTCACGGGACCGCCACCCTTCTAGGGTGGCGGTCTTGGAACCAAACTGGGTGGCGGTTCTAAATAGAATGACCAAAACGTGTTTTTAACTTGATTTTTTTGGATTTTTGATGTTTTGTAATGTTTTTGGTGAGCTTATTATTTGGTATATGTTACTAATTTCTTTTTTCATGTTTTGGTGAATGCAAAAGAAGGAGGAGTACATCGATGGAGTCGGGAGGGAGTGTGATTGGCTCCCTTGGTATCCTGGATCAGCCTAACTCAGATGAGATGGATCTTCTCCGAGAGGGCTATGATTTTGAGGATTACACAGGTTCCCCACGTTGCTCCTACCAGTCATATTCTATGTGACTTATTTTCCTATTGGGATGTAAACCAAAACACCTTCCGGTTCTGTGTGTCTGGGGTGAGTGGACCATCACCCTGGAGGATGTGTACCACATTCTTGGGCTCCCGATACTTGGGAGGAGGCTGAATTTGGAGACAACAGGGGTCCAGGGAAAAGATGACACAATGGGCTACATACATGGGAGATGCATTGTCTCATCTAGTTCAAAGAAGGGGATGAGGGTTTGGTCCATTGCCACCACTCCCATTCCTATCATACATAGAGCCATCATGGGCATCTTGTCCTCCCAATGATCGGGGACAAGGGGTGACACCCTTTTATATTGTTGGGATCCTATCATTGCATAGATCGAGGGGCACGACCGTAAATATGCCTAGGGGCATATATCTTGGGGACTACCTACCATGATTTATACAGGGTAGTAGTTCATTACAGGGGTAGTCATTGAGCCACCCCACTCTTGTTATGAGTTGGGTTTATGAGCATTTCATCCCCTATGGCAGGGGAGTACTAGTGTCGATCCAGGGGTTGTTCGGGTAGCTAGATGGATAGGTATGTTAGTACTTAGGATGCCACATCAACCAGTGGCTTCCTTGACTATGAAGACATGACTGCCACACCCTACCAGACATGGCAGGGATATGGGGACCGGAGGTGACTACGATGGTAGCTTTCTCTTCGACAGTCAGCTAGTTGACAGAGAGCAGGGAGACTTGAGGTCCACCCATTTGATCGGGTCCCCCAATAGTTTGGCCTTCCATACATTGATATGCTTCCTCTAGCTACACCAATTATAGGACTATTCAGAGAGGCTCGAGGGGCCCTAGAGGGGATCCTGGTTGGATAGTGGTCATTCTAGGTGTGCCCATTGTGGTTAGATGGGTGGTCCATCATTCGACGAGGGTAGTTGGTGCCCTCAAGAGCACCCTACTTTCAGATTGTGGCACTCCTTCTTACAAGTGGGGAGCAGATGAGCCCATTGATCTAGACTCTGACTCTGAGGAGGATGCGGGGATGAGACGGAGGAGGAGTCAGTTGGAGAGGACATGGAGGATGAGGGGGTTGGTGTTGGGACCGGTGAGGTAGCCCATGCGAGAGGAGGAGGAGAGTGACCTTGAGTGGCATGATACTCAGGAGATGCTGAGAGCAGCATATGAGGAGGCCAGTGCTGAGAGAGAGACCTTAGTCTCGAGTCGACACTTCCTCATGGTGGAGAGGGGGATGATGAGTCCATCATAGGAAAGTGATTCACTTCTAGCTTTGGGGAAGCCCCACAACCACCAAAAGCACCCTAGCAGCAACCAAGCACTACCGATCCTACTTGATGCCTAGAGACCCGAGTAAGTTTAATACTTTTCTCTCGACTTTGTTAGTTAGGAATGTTGGCTTGTATCTCTTTCTTTCTTTTTTTTTCTAACTTATCATTTCTTTTTCTTTCTTGTAGTGATGACACAGGAGTGGTGAGAGCTCATCCATCGGGTGTGTGTGGACACTCTACTAATCCCCTCGGGGAAGACCCAAGCTGAGTTGATTGTCGACTCGGGCCAGCCATTAGCCACCGAAGACACACTAATGTGTTTTCCCCTGTGTGGAAGGTAGCGGAGATAGTGACTTCCTCCATACCCAGGTGGCTAGATATGAGACTATCAAGAGCACTTGATGAGACAAATTCATTCTCACAGTGAGGCCATGGGCAATGGATGCCACCATGAGCACTCACATCATTCGTTCACTCCCAATGTCATCATAGCCTCAATAGATCCCTAGATGTGGTCGGGCACCATCCGAGGGATCCCACAGGGACTGATAGCCATGGGGCCATTTTTATTGCTTTGATGACATTTTTTCGAGTCATTTATATGATTTTTTTGTATATTTTGGGCTCATTGCGAGCATTTTGACCATGCCTAGTGCATGGTGACATTGTATACAAACTTGATTCACCATGATATATACAAACTCTTATTTTTGGTTCGGTATTCCATTGTATCTGAGTTGACTTTCTTTTGGTTCCTTTCACATGTGTACTCTAGATGTTTAGAATTTCTACTTTTCTATGCTTTTCAGAATGTATGCAGTGGATGTGAAATGATAACAGAATGATTTCTTTTTGTATTTCATAATGTTGATATATGATAATGCGAACACAATGTGATGTTTGAATTTTAGTTTCTTTAAGAAATATTTGATACTTCATATTGTCTTGGAAAAACATGTGGTGATAAAATGATATGATAAGTAAATGTACTTGTCCCACCCCCAACTCCATGCAACTAGTAAGATACGAGGGCTCAACACCGAGAATCAGAAGGGGCACAAGTTATGAAAATTTGTTGAATGGTAGTGATGAGAGGAAAGACAATGGTTTGACAGACCAAATTGAGACACTACAACCTCATCCTACTCAAGCTACTTCATAGTTTAGAATGTGAATTGCTTTCAGTTTATCTAGACTTGGATCCATAGATGGCCACTTGGTTGACAAAATCTAGATTTGGGGTTTTAAACTCTTTTGGAATTTTGGACATCTAACTCACTTTGTTTTTGACTTATGATTTCACAATATTTGAGCAAATTATTTGTAACTTTCAATTTTATCAACGAGACCCCCTACTCCTTGCCCCATGCTACCAGGAGAAAGCATGGGCTCATCACCATGGACAAGGAATAGGTGAGTAAGGGAATTTCTCTCCTTTCCCAACCCTACATCACCAGTAAGAGATGCAGGCTCAACACCGAAGGTTGGTAGGGCAAAGAAATGTGTAAAATAAAAATTTTTTGTGGATTTGCATTTGACTTACTCATCTAGGAAAATGTTTAGTATGTTCTTATTTCCAAAGAGATTTTTATGGGATAGATGTGACACCATGAAGCTTCTAGAACAACTATAGGCAAAAGACACCTAATCTAGAAAGAGACTATAAGCAAAACCAAGTATGCAGCCTTGGTATGATCACGATCAAAAACTTTGTCTTATCTTGCTTGAACTGATGAAATGATTCAAAAATAATTGATGATACTATGAAGATTTGAAGAGATATGATTTGAATGTTTTTCCAATGTTTTTCATAAAGTTTTTAGGAGTTTGTTATAAGAATAAATCCCTTGATCACAAATTTTTACAAAATGAATCATGGATGAAAATGCAATGCAGATGCAGTAATGTACATATGAAAATGTTGTGGATCATGCGTAGTACCTCTTTAGGTGAAGAGAGTTCATGGATTCACTAAAATCCTCACCCTCTAGTGTACACAGTGAAAAAATGCCCCATTTTTGTAGTCTTCTACTACTCGATATGGACCCAACCACCTAGGTCTAAATTTCCTTCCCTCACCAATTTTTTTTGTCTATCCGGTTGTCAAGTCTTAATACCAAATCTCCTTCATAGATCTCACATTCATAAACCTTCTTATTATATTTCTAGCCATCCGGTCAGCATAAACATTGTGCCATTGTTTCAAGATTAAGTCTAGCCTCATCGAGACTTTCTAATTGGGAGAGTCATGCTTCTCGATAACCCTCCTCTCCCAGGATCCCATGTAGTGAAATACAAAGACTAGGTATTTCAACTTCAGTGGTAGAACCACCTCAACACCAAACACTAAAGAAAAGGGGTTTCCCCATTGGTGTTCTAACTAACGTTCGATAGGCCCACAAGGCTGAAAAAATATTTAGGTGTCAATCTCATTTATTCTCCTTAATGATTTTGAGAAGGATGGCCTTTAACATTTTATTTGTAGCCTCAACTTGTCCATTAGCCTGAGGATAGTAGAGAGAAGTCATGTGATGACTTATTTTGAACTTTTCACACAACTCACACACCTCGTCATTTTTTAAAGACATGTCATTATCTAAAATAATGACTTGTGGCACCCCGTACCTACAAATGATTTGGTTCAAGATGAACTTAGTGATTACAGAGCCGGCATGGTGGTAAGAGGCATTGCTTCTACCCACTTAGTAAAGTACTTATGTGGCCATGATTATGAAGTTATGGCCATCCATTGATGAGGGAGAGAACTTCCCTATCAAATCCAGGCCCCACATGGAAAAGGGCCATGGGGTTGCGATTGGTTACAAAGCTTGTGCCGGTATATGGATCTCGTGGGAGAACTCTTGGCATTTGTGACATCTACGCACAAAAACTCTACTACATCATGTTCTAGAGTGGGCCATAAAATAGCCCATCCAATGTATCTTCGAGAAGTGGCATGGCTGCCAAAGTGACCTCCACATACTCTGCTATGTGACTCATAAAGAATCTTTTCAGATTCTTCAACATCAACACATCTTAACAACATTCCATCAAAGGCTCTGTGGTAGAGCACTTGTTCCAAAATAATGTACTTAGTGGAAATGACGCGTAACCACCTTCTTTGTTGTGATGTTTCCCCTTCTAGGTATGTATGGTCCATGATGAAATTGACAATATCGGTATACCAAGGACATACAGAGATAGGGGCCTAGTTTCAAAAAGTACACACACTCATCGAGAAAGTCTAAATCTACTAGATCACCTCCATCCAATGGATTTTCAGCCAACCAATTCCTGTAATGATTTTCCCTTGATGGATTTCTGATTTACAAATGTTAGTTCAAACTCACCCATTAGGGTTATGAAACACCCGACCTTTTTAGACAAGGATCCTTGCATGAGGAATGTCCATGTGATCTGACTTAACAATAACCCTCATTTCTTGATTCAACATATAATGCCTTAAGTGCTTTGTTACAAAGACTATGGCAAGGCATTCTTTTTCTACCTGTGTGTAACGTGTCTCATAATCAAGCAACATTTGACTAATGAAATAAACTGCACATTCTCATTTATCATCATCCTCTTGAGCCAACATGCAGGCTAGAGAAACATCCGTAGCTCATGAATACAAGATCAAAGGGCAATCTGATCTAGGTGGCATTAGCATGGGAGGGGATAACAAGAATCATTTAACTACCTCAAGGCCTCATTGCATTCTTCCATCCAATCAATGCTATAATCCTTTTTCAACAAATTGTTGATTGGATGAATAAAAAGGTCAAGTCAGGGATGAACCTTCAGATTGCACCAAGTTTCCCAAGAAAAGATCTAGATACCAGACTCATCTTGATGGTGGAACCATTTCTAGCACAGCCCATATTTTGGTTAGGTCGACATCAATCCCTCATGAAGATATAATGTAACCTAGAAGCTTTCCTCTGTTACGCCGAATACACACTTTTCTAGATTCAATGTGACGCCGTATTTGATTAAGCATGAAAGGATGATACGAAGCACCTTTGGGTGATCACAACACTTTTGGCCTTAATCGCCAAGTAGGTCATCCACATAGGATTCCACAATCTTATGAATAAGGTCATGGAATATATATGTCATTGCTCGTTGGTATGTGGTGCCAACATTCTTAAGACCGAATGGCATGACAACATAACAATAGGTCCCCAAGGAGTTATAAACATAGTTTTGGCTTGATCCTCCTTAGAGATTTTGATTTGATTATACCTAGAAAACCCATCCATGAGAGACAACAATTCAAATCCAGTTGTTGCATCAACAATAACATCGATGGATGGTAATGGGAAATCATCTTTGGGGAAAGCCTTGTTAATGTCCCAAAATTCTATGCAAATGCATGGATCTTTCCATTCTTTTTTAGAATGGGGATGATATTAGATACCCATTGTGAATAATTGACTAGCTTGATGAATCCTACCTAGAGAAGTTTCATTACTTCTTCTTTCACCATGAGAGCCACTTTTGGCTTCATGGGCCTCAAATTTTGCTTAATCAATTTTTCATCTAGTTTGGTGATGAGATTGTGCACCACGATATGTGGTGCAATTCTTGTCATTTATTTATAACTAAATGTGAAGGCCTTTTGGTGTTCCTTGAGGATTTGGGTGTGTATTTCCACCTCCTCTGGAGTTAAGGAGGATCCTAGCTTTAAGATTTTTGGTTCCTCTTCTATTCCAATATTTACATCGATCATTCCCTCGATAAAGGAGGCATTTCCCTCCTCAAACTCGGGTGGGGCCGGAGGTAACTCTAAATCCCCTTCTTCTTCTACTTCATAAATCTCAATATATTTTCCCGGGAGGATTCGATCATGAGATTCACAAAATAGGAAGAGGAACACGGAATTAAGGAAAAGTATATCTTGTGATAAGTGAGATGTAGCTCTGTAAAAGAAATTAAATATCCTATATGTCGCTTCATCACCATCAATGTGGTCTGAACAATCAAAGCCGATTCAGGGCTTCTACATATGTCAATATTGGGGTCATTAAGATCCTTTTTGGGGATCAAGTGTTTCGGTTGTTGAAATGGGACAACATAGAAATTTTTTTGGGGCGTATGACTCCTCAGTCACTCCATACGGAAGCACGTAGTATACATGTCCCCTCGTAGAGATGTAGAATACATGTGCACATAGGGGTGTTGATTACCTTGATATGGAATCAAAGGCATGAAGCCGAGATGAAGTCATTGCATTTCCGGCTTATGGCATTTGAGAACACACTATTATTAGTTTTGTTGCGCAAGTATCCATACATGGCTCAGGGGCATACCCAGGTTCTCATATACTTTAAGAAGATCTATAGGATTTTGAGTATTCATGTAAACTAGAGGATTTTGTGCGGTAGTATTTTCCCAATTCTCTTGGTAGGAAGGAGTTCGTGAGTCCTCATGAATTCTACATATTTTGGGCAAGCTCTAACTCCTTGACTTTACCTCTACCAAAGCTAAAATGGCATCGAATCCTTCCTTCAGGTGAAGTTCTTTTCTTAGGTACCTTTTATTGAACCCTTGGAGGTTGTTGGGAGTATGGTATCCTTCTATGAATTATTCATGATGTTGCAAAGATGGACATTAGTAGTATCCGGTTGGTGGAGGGTAGCGTTATTATTTTGATGCGGGATATCACCTTGTCCTTATAAACTTTCAAAATATTGGTTCATGTTCGAAAGTGTTGTTCACTCTCTAATATCGTGCGAAATACTCCTTGTCTAGATGGGGAGTTGATTAGATTGATGCAATGGGTTGTCAAACAATACCGGAGGAGATGAAATTGCTTCACCAAAGTGAAAGTCATATTATTTGAACTTGATTATTCATGGGGATAGGTCTGAGTGACCTGATCAAGTTCCTCAATACGTATGGAGGAACCGATTTTATTGGTTCCACATTTAAGCGAGGGGTTTTGAAATAATGAGCGGTTGTTCAAACTCCCATGTTGAAAGTGAAGGTGATTATTTTGGTATACTTGATTGCCAATGGTACATGTCAAAACCTTGGGATGGGTTGGGCCAAACTCATCCTATCCTATTTGGGGGTATAAGAATACCCTAAGTGCAGAATAAAGGATGGACAAAGAAAGTGGAAATGTTTAGAGACTAGCTCTTCACGTTGGTTCACCAATTCAAAATATTTGATAAACTCTGATTATATTAATGAGTGTATGGCCTTCTATCCTATAATTCCTTAAGAAGGTCACATGTTGATTTTTAAGTCGGGTTCAAATTTGTATGGCATAAAAAACAACACATGACCTTCTTCACACCCACCTCTCGAGGTCATGCCAGACATAGAGAATGTAAAATGATTGTGAATGTGAGTGTGGTGATATGGATCAAGCTAATTGGGCAATCTTATATCTTCAACATGCAATGTCGGGATCTACGAGTCTAAGGCAAAGAATGCTCTCCTAACTTAAAGTGGTGTGATGGTTCAGTCTAAGATAATGGCCACTTGTAAACTCCAATCAATATCGAAATCGGCTGAGATTTTGTTCTTTGGTTTTTGAACATGTGGAAAATGACCTACGGGTGCCTCGTATAGATTTCCATACAAGGTCATGGAAGTAAGAATGAGAGGTGCGATGGAACCACATGTGTTTATGGGTGATTTTATGGTCTAGTCCAGAAAGTCTTAGCCTGATCGGTTCTATGTTCAGTAGGGAGAGTTGTGTGATAATATCTAATGGAAGTGGTGAAGATCTGAATACTAATGTGCGTAAACTAGTGTCAATGTCTAACTGGTTGGCATGCTCGTTGGGTTGTGGGACCTGAGGATCACAATCAAAGACTCATGGAGGTTGTGGTCCTTGTATGGTCATGTACATAATCAAACTCTTTTCCAGGAGTAGTCCAATAGTCATAGGCTTGATTAGAAGCAATGTTTAGTGTATTGAGTTCTTCTATTTCTTAGAAAAATTGAGTGTGTGTAAGACTCTCTCGAGATGTAAACGTAGTGTCAATTAATACCGCTTATCAATTTTGGCTAGTTGGGTTGTGGGACCAATGGATCACAACTATATGTCTTATCCTTTTTGGGCCATTGATGGTCATGCATAATGAAATAAGATGATTTTAATAAGAAAACCTAATTATTGAAAGGAATATAATCTATGTTTTTGGGGTTTTCACAATATTTTGGATCAAAGCAATAAAATCAAACTAATCTATCAAAGGAAATCTTTTTGTTATTTTCTAATATTTAAGCAATGCGTTCTAATCTAATAAATAAACTAAAGACAAGTAATCAGTTAGATGTAGTTGTTTACTTGTGAAAATGTATGAATCTAATCTAAAGCAAATAACCTAATCTGATCAAAACCCTCCAAACCCTACCTCAAAGATGAAGAACAAATCATGACCCTGAAAAGGGCTATAATTCCTCAAAACTTCCCTGGTAATGTTAAAGAGGAAAATTTACTAATGATTTGATTGAAACGAATCATTTTCTACTCTATTTGATATGAATGATTTTATACTCTCTTTGATACAAACAAGGCAAACAAACACATGATTCCAACTTGGACAAGTAAGAGCTTTGAAAATCTAGTTGTGTTTGCATTTGACCCCTTAGTATGTTCCTTTCTTTCTCTGTGTGTTCATGCGATTCCAATAGATTGAGGAATTCAAGAATGAAAATAGGAGGATGGAACTTGAGCAATGGTATCTTGATGGTAATTTGGATGCAATGTCAGGTAGAAGAGAGATAACACAAGAGATCGAGCTTGGCTATGCAATTTCTAGCAAGATCAGTAAAGAAATATAATGCAAGATACACAAAATTCTCAGGCCTTTTTCTTGAATACAAGCATGGAATTTATGGGAATGAGGATGGTAGGTTCCTTCATGCACAAGGAGAGAAGGAGCAGTTCCAACCAATTAAATTTATTTAAAAATAAGAGGAAGGAGAACCAAACATCCAAAGCTAATTTTAGACAATTTGGCTCATGATGCATGAAAAAAGTGAAATTAAGTGAACTGTCACATGTTAAAACATGTGAAGAATATGGAAAAAGTGGGTAGGACCGCTACCCTATGCGAGCGAAGTGGTTTTAGGACCGCCACCTGTGTTTGGGCGGTGATTTAAGAACCACCACCTAGCAGAGTGGTGGTCCTAAGCACTTAAAGGCAAAAACATGTGTAAAACAGCGAGAAGCTAGAAGAAAGCATGGAAAAGCTAAGTAAGGATGTCTAGGCTATAAATATACACTGCGAATGGGTTTTGGTGCTCAAACACTTCGAATGACCTGAATCATCATTGGGACTTTTGTAACCATTTTTCGACAATGTAGCACATGCAATTTTGGGTGTGTACATATTTCCCCCTCGAGAAGCATCTTAGCCATGAAAAGGTGTAAAATGTAGATTCTGAGTATGGTGTTTTGAAATGGGGAGTTAGAAGCTATACCTAACATGTCCGTGTGTCGAAATCTCGACGCCCAAACTCGCGGTACCTACAAGAGGAAAAGAAAAATCAATTGCAAATAGATAAAATATTGAAAAATAAACACTAAATCAAAATGACAAGAGGACTTACCATTTGTGCGGGATATAGAAATATACATGCGCCAATGCTCCCATACACTCAAAACAAGGTTACAACAATATATATATATATATATATATATATATATATATATATATCAAAACGACTATATTCCTCACCCACTTATGTGTGTGTATTTTTATTTTATTTTATTTAGTTATTAGGGAGATATTATAGAGTTTTGGTATAGTTCTTTCCTTGATTTATGGTGTTGATTAGATCTTTGATGACTAGTTCTTTCCTAAATCTATGGACTTGACTAGTTCTTTGATGACTTCTTTGATTTATGGCTTGATCTACGACCTTGAATGATTCTTAGATTGATATTCCTTTCCTATATAAGAAAGGCCCATTCTCATTATATTTCATTGAGTTCCATACTAATATATTATATTGCATGCTCATTTGTTTACAGAGGTTTATGTCAAGTTATTCTCGTGAATTACTTTCATCTTATTAGTGTGGTATTTAACTAGCATTTGAGTTCTTTGTGGCTTGGTAGGATCTCGTTTATCGTTCCTTTTATCTTTTCTTTGGATCATTCTACTTAGCTCATTAATGGTCATTTTGTTGATGATTCTTTTCTCACTCTTGTAGAAAATGAGCTGAATTATTTTGAATTTTTTTAATATCTTGACATCTTTTGTCTTGCTTTAGGATCCAACATTCAAATGGCTAAAAATTTGGGCTCAAGGTTCATTTTAAGACCTCCTTCCAAAAACTTATTATAGAATGGGTAGCAAATATCTGAAATTGACTTTGAAAAAATGACAAATATCCAAAAAGACATTTCGTGGTAAAGGAGACTTGATATGTCATAGATTTTTGGGTTTTAGAAAGGTTTTTGGATGTGAGTTAGGTGAACGTCCAACAAGGCAATGTCAATATTAGACGGTTGTTGAGCTGGAGATGTCTATCAAATTAACATTAAATGACACTAGATTGGATGACCATCTCTTGCCTAACCATCTCTCCGTAGAACAAATGAACGCTCTTCCATAACCTGTCTCTTACAATCTTGGGTGTTCATGAGGGTAGGATGGACGAGGGATAGATAAAAGGGGGCAAGATAGGCGTGGGGTATGGACAAAAGCTATGTTGGATTAAAAAGGTGTTAGATGTCAGGGGTAGGATGACATAGCTTTGTTAGATAGTCATGGGGTAGGACAACCGAGGTGTTGGATGGCCATAGGGTAGGATGAAAACTATGTTGGACAACATATTACGAATGGAAGAAAGTGGTGCGACAGAGGTTTAGGATGACATGCTAATAATGAATGGCCCGATTTTACAATGAATCTTGTAACCCCTAGGCTATGAGTGTTAACCAATAAGATCAACAATATATATTATACCTTGATGAATATGAGCGTAGTTTCAATAGAAACATTGATGAAATACATGCATAAGTTCATTTTTAGTGTAAATAGTAGGTGAACTGACCCATACAAATGAATTGTCTCGCTAAAATGTTTTGTGAACTAGTAGGAAGCCAATTGCTGAAAATTTACCATTTCCAATTTTCCAAAATCCCTAATATTTGTAAGTTTACAAAAATTCTCCACTAAAATTTTCCCTACTTGGGTTATCAAAGAAAGTAGTTTGCGTATGCCCTGGTTAGAAGCTTATCCTTGGAAGTGGATTGGTCATGGAGAAAAATTTAAATTTTTGGGTATTCCCTTTTCCTTTGATAGTGATTCTGCTACCCTATGGCAATATGTGATTGATAGAGTTGAGCATAAAGTCTCTTGGTGGGTATCTAAATCTCTCTTTAGTTGGAAAATTTTAGGTGTGTACCAAGATTCTTGTGGCCACCCATGTGTATTATTCTGCTTGTTGGTGCCCCTCTCGGGCTTCCTTTGCCAAATTTTCCAAAATTCTATGGGATTACCTTTGTTTTAAAATCTCTAGTTCTGTGGGATTTCATCGGGTCACTTGGGATGTTTATTGTCTACCTCACGATCAAGGTGGTATGGGAATTATTGAAGTTTACTAGTCAAGCATTGCTTTATGTTCTAAATGGGTGGTGTGTTGCCTTTTGGGTAATCAAGCTTGGAAAATTTTGCTTCGTCATTACATTACCTCATGTTCTCCTTATGGTAAAAAATGTTGGAATAATGTTGGGTTATATACCTTAATTATCACTAAGGTGCCTGTTAATATTGTTGGCACATTCATTGCAGCTAGAGTATATGGAAGGCTTTTAAAGTCAGAAGCCCTTACTATGTAGGATTTGAGATGGCTTTCATATTGAGATTTCTTTCAACACCTAGAATATCTGGTGGTCTCCTATTATCACAGAGGATAGTATCTCACTTTCTGAAAATACGAGCATCAAATCTCTCTACGATTATCTTGAAAATTAATTCACACCATTCAAGATTTGGTTTCCGTAGAGATTGGACTCCCTGGCCTGAGCTCAAGATGAGATTCAATCTTGCCAATTTATACCTTATGTCTATCCACATAATTCAAGAGTTGATGTCGGATGTCATGCTTCACAAGTTGGGTCTTAAACCTCCGGATGCTTGGTGGCGGATTGATGTCATAGCATTCTTTTTTTCACTATAATGTAAGAGTTATCTACCAACTTTTGATTCCTATTTAACAAGTGCCATTTCAAGCTCATTTCTCTTTGAGGGATTCAATCTTCCCCACTACTTGGCGTCCAACATCTTTCTCATTCTTGAACCCTCTATTGGAACCTAAAGTCAACCATTTTCTGTGGTGTCTCATTTACCATGGGTCTTCTTTAGGAACCATTTCCATATCGGATCCCTTTTTCTTAAATTGTACCTTAGTAAACATGAATTTTCAGTTTAATTGATTTTCTAAAGTTAATAGCCACAAAACCGTACACATTCATGAAATTCTACGAACTAACGAAATGTTGTGTTTAGAGTGTAGAATACATGTATATTTTTTAAAAATATTTGGCAAAAAATCTAGTATTTTTCTTAATTTTATTCATATGTTGTTTCTTATGTTATTAAAGAGGAATGACTGTCCCTCGGTGGTTTTTTAAAATGAAAACTTATCTTTTCACTATGAAATTTTAGATATATGTTCAAGATTATAATTTTGACGTGCAGTCAAAATTTCATATTTTTTTGACTTATATTTTTTTTTTAATTAATTATTTAGTAACTATATTTTAAAATAAATGGCGTCCATATTTCAATGCCAATAACTTTTAATATTTATATCAAAATTAATTTTTTTTTTTCACAGGCAAGAAGAAGAATTCAACAAATACTAAGTATATTTTTTTCAATTTTTTTGATATATTGTACTATTTTTCAAATTTGGTTGATTGTGTACTATTGATTGCCCTAAAATACCGTATGTTAGTAAGAATTAAAAAATAAATAGCAAAACAGATTTTTAAAAAATGAAAATTGCATTTTTAGAAAGCCAATAAAAATATGAATTTTGTGTCAAAATTTTGTAAGTTAACTATTTCGTTTACCCTGGTTACGTGGCATCCGAGTGGCAGATTTTGGGTCACAATTGTCCCCAAAAAGATTTGGGGCCAAAATGTGCCATTTGGGCACCACGTCACTTGCCACTCAGCGGGGTTCGCGCGAACTAGGGTTCGCGCGAACCACATTCACGCGAATATGGTTCGCGCGAACCCTAGTTCGCGAACCCCTCTGCGCCACCAAAGCGCCGCCAAAACGTCTCCTCCTAGCTTTAATGATTCGCAATTGCGTCTCCCCTTCTAAATTTAATATTTTACAAGTTACTTACTTAATATTGTTCGCTTTTTATGTTTTAAATTTAATTTTTTACATATTTTTTTTGTTTTAAAGTAAGTGTGTTTTTTTAAATTGTTTTTAACCAAAAATATGTAATATTAAATTAGAAAAGTTGTTTTACATATTAAATATAAATTCTATTAAATTTAGAAAAGTTGTTTTAAAGTTATAGAAAACTAAAATTAAAAATAACATAATTTCTACTGAGATTTGTATATAAATAGAGTTGCATGCATGCATGCACATATAGTTTTGTATCAAGTTTACTCTTACACATTCAGATTTGTATCAAGTGTGCAGGTGAAATTTTTTGAAGTGGATGAATCATGGGAAATGCAAAGAATGAGAAACGAAAATATACCGAGGAAGAGAATGCAGAGAAGAATGCTAGAAGATCTATTCGTAGGAGGGCACAAAGAGAGAGAGAGAGAAGACACAACAAGTGAAAGACAACGCTGCAAAAATTGGTACATATGTATAGAAACCCTTGATAGATCCTAATATTTTTTTAGTTCTAAGGTTTAAATATGATAATTTATGTTTTTTAGATTGCGTAAAGGCAAGGGTTTTGATAGGATCCCATGTGTATGTTTATGGACACAGATCATGATGCGCAACATTATGCTGAAGTGATATCAAAAGTTATGGAATTACTTCCCAAAAAGAATGTGAAACACTTGGTGAAGATGGATTTACAAAAATTAAAAGAATTTTCCGAACAAGAACCACTATCACGAAAGAAAACAACAAAAAGTGTAGAGATAATATATGGTGAATTTGTTAATTTGACTACAGTTGCTAGAGCACATTTGTTGGTTACATTCTTGAATCATGTTGATATGAAGGAAACATTAGAATTGTTAGGTGTTGATTTTGGATAGAAAAATTCAAAACGTGTAGAAGAAGAATTTGTTGGGAATGTTTTTAAAGGAATAAGTTCTTTGGGTACAAAAACTAGGTCTGCTGATAAGAGTATTTCTCGTAGAGCAATATTAACTTCAGTTGTAAGTGAAGATACAACAAAGAATCGTCATGTTACCGCATTTGCCAAGGCATTGGGTTTATCTAGAAAGACGGTTAGCAGGTATGCAAAAAGGAGGAAGACATTGGATGACTCTACTATGGAAGGAAATTGGGCACTAATGTGTAGAAATCCACGTTCTGATAAAATAGAGGATAATATTGTGAAGATAGTTTCTGATTTTTGGACTGAAAGGACTCGTCCTTCTCCGAATGTGAGGGATGTTTTAAAACATAGGGTAACTCGCAATAACTATGACGAACATATAAAACATTGGCTTGAAATAACTCAACACGAGATGTACATAAAGTTTACAGAAGAAAATCCAGATGTTAAGATTGGACAACGAATGTTTGAAAATTTGAAGCCTTGGTATGTGCGAGCTGATAAAGTCCTTGACACATGTTGTTGTCACTATCACGTTGAGTTTGATTATCACTATCAGGTACATAAAAATTTATAGATTCAATGTATATATATTTTGAGGCGTGCTTTCATTTATATCTATATATTTAAAATTTGTTTAAATATCGTTTTTTGAGACATGTGATTTAAAATTAATGTATTTCAAAATCTATGTTTTTTCAGGTGTATAGAAAGTTACGAGAAGAAATTGCCCCACCTACACGTGTCAGTGAATTCATAACTTCAATTATTTGCAACGTATCTGATGATCATGTTGATGATCGTATGACTTGCATCAAAGGTGTCTGTGACAAGTGTGGGGACTTGAAATTATTGCCAAAAACAAATGAAGATTTGGACACAGTTAACCTGGTTGCTTGCAAGAGGTGATATATATAAATTTATGTTTTTAAATTTGGATGTTAGATTTTATTTTGATTTTTATTTTACTACAAATGAATACATGACAATTTGTCCATGTTATGAATTGATTTTGTAGGTTCAAATACATAAAATATTCAACAAGGCTTGGAAAAGATGCAACCAGGTTGGATTTGGTAAGAGGAAATCCCCATTGCTACATTCATGCATGCAAAGTTTCCAAGTTTAATTAGTCCGTACATCAAACATTCTCACTATTCAAAGTGGCAGGCTACACAATTCAAGACTAATAGGGACACATTCCCTATTGGTTCCATATTGTCCGTGGTTGATTTTGCTGAGAATTACTCATTTTCTCATCAAAAAGAAATTCAAACACGGATTATCATACTTGACTTAGTTTACTATCATGGTTCAAGTATTTTATAGGCATGCACAATTGGATTTGGATGGGGTTGAAAGTACATATGTGAAGTGAATGATCAAGAAGGAGTATCACTTCTATATAAGTGATGACAAAGAACATGACACCCACTTTGTGCAACATTGTTTTGGTTTGTTCTTTCAATATCTTCATCAATGAGGAATACAGATAGATCACCATTTTGTTTGGTCAGATGGTTGCGCATCACAATTCAAATCCTCTCGCCCTTTCTTTGCACTCAGTCGTTATCATCGTCATCACAAAATTCCTCATTTATGGAGTTTTTTTGAGAGTGGTCATGGGAAGGGAGAACACGATGGTGCGGGTGCATGCATCAAACGTGCTCTAAAGAAACAAAGCTTTGATTATGAGGGAGATCGATTAATTGATGCCCACACCGTTGTTGAATGGTGTAAGAAACATTTTGCAGTTCAGGTTTTAACCTCACAGTCTTCAACCTCACAGGTTCAACCTCACAGTCTTCAACATCACACACTTCAACCCCACACAGAGTATTTTGGGAGATAACAGGTACATGCACATTTAAAACATAGATATGTAAATCTTGATGTGATTTATTAAGTGAACTACAAGTTACTAACTTTAAATTTTTTATTCTGATTTTTGTTGTTTGTTTTAAACTTTATTGATCTTTTGAGCATGATTAAATGAAGGTATTGATCGGAGGACAAAGTATGGATGTGAAAGGATTCCCAATTCTAGGTCTTTGCACTCTTTGATGACTATGGATAGTAATAACTGACAATCTGTACATAAGAGATTATTCTTGTTTTTGTTATGAATGCATGAACAAATCATATTCAGAGTGCAATAGTCAAAAACATGGGTATGTAGGTGAGTGGAAGCAAGTTCCTTTAGTTGTGGATGACACATATGGCTCAGATCATGATGATAGTTTTGAAGATGTGCCATTAATTTCAACTGATTATGACCACATATCTGGGCTAGTTAAACAAGGTATGTTTTATTTGAAAGGATCAAGTATAATTTGATAATTAAATATATATGTATATAATTTATACTATACATCCGATCATTGAATGTTTCTTTGCATTTTGTTGTAGGAGATGTATTTGCAGTCATTGCTGAAGAAGCCAATATTGAGAAAGTGGAGTACTACTTGTTGCGTTGCACAGAGGAGAGAACAAAGCTAACATGTGAAATAACAAGTGAAGTGACAACATTTTTTACTGGCTCAGTTGTAGTGCAAGGAACATACTTACAACAAGTGAAAGCCCTCCAAAGTGGGATTCACTTTGTTGATTACAAACCAGACAAAAAGGTGTATCATTACACCCATCACATAATTGCTACAGGGTTACAATTGCAGCAGGTGAAGACTACAAATAGTAAACGCAAAAAATGGAGACTAGATGTAGAAGACCATGAAAAACTTTTACAAGTCATTGAACAACGAGCAGAGCCACTTGGTATTATATAGAAGGACATGGAATAAATTACTAAACCTTGTTGGTAATAAACTATTAAGCTAGATAGCATTGTATTTTCTACTTGAAGGGACTATGGAGACCACTATACAATAAAGTTGTTTAATACTTGTGATTCTTACTTGTTGTGAGATGGTTTATGGTTTACAAGTATTGTGATATGGTTGTTACAACTAGTATTGTGATATGGTTGTTTGAGTGTCAAAGTAAATATGAAAATTGTTAAATTCAAAGTAGCACGAACAGAAGTAGATAACATTTTAAGTAAAATAGCTATGGACGAATGAGATTTCCAATTATCATGTCCAATCAATACATGATTTCCAATTTTAGATATTTTAGAAGGATGAAAGTTGTGACTTTCTGTTGAAAGACTGATTAGACTCTGACTTTTGCAGGTAACATGTTGAATCTCCATTTGAATAAACATATGCAGAGTTGTTACTCAAAAACCCTGATGACTTTTCTCCTTTTGAAGACTTATCTGACGAGTCACAATTGTATAAGGAAAAATCTTTGGTGTCAGTAAATTCAGAACACCGAGCATTTATTTCATGCATCTTCTCATCTAAAGGTACTTGGAAATTCTTATGAGCTTCGGAGGACAACGAACTTCCATCATCAAAAGCTGAAGATGAGTCCTCTTTTGACGTTCCAAGAGATAGGGGTCCAGAGTCAAGCCTCCTGTTCAGGTCCACATTTGCAGAATCACTTTCTGATGTAGGAATCATCGTGTTTGATGTTGATTCTGCATTTGAAGAAACATCTGCAGGCTTGCTGTAGAAAAATCCTAATAAAGTTTCTGCTTTTGAAGATTCATCTGATGAGTCACAATTGTAGAAGGCAGTAGCTTCAGCCTTAGTGAATTCAGAACACTGAGCATGCCTCTCATGTAATTCTCTGCATGTTACCTTTTGTTCTGAATTGATGTCAGAATCAACCTCCTGTTTGGTTCTGCTCTCAGAATCTGTCTCCATTTCGGATTCCATGGTAGTAAGAGCATCCATATAATTGTCCGCTTCACTAGCTACATCATCTTCAATTACAATAATTTCTTGTTTTCTTGCATCATGAATCAAAATATCTTTTTGCTCTGCATTAATTAAGGTTTGAGGTATTCTTTCAGTGTCCACTTCTACAATGATCCTTGATGACTGAGATTCTGTAGAGGAGACTATAGTAAGATTGTCACCCATCTGTACCCTGTGAACAACTCTAACTGCAGGTTTTTCCTCCCACTCACGAGAAGATGATTCATGGGCATCCTCGATAGATAAAGATTTCTTGTAAGGACTTTCCATGTATTGTCTGCCTATCATTTGATCCTGAACAGGAGCTCCATTCAAATGCTCTGAGTTCAATTTTTTGTCATACCTACCTAAAAAAATTTCGTGCATGCTCTCATCTTCCTGAGGTGAAGAAATATTCAATGGACCCCTCCCATGATCTCTTTCATTTCGCTGTTTCAGGAGAGGAGATCTATAAATCTCTTTAGACTTCAACTTTTGATTTGATGTATTCACTAAACTGTTGGGCACACACTTTGGATGATCAAGATCTAGAGATGAATATCTAACCCTGCAATTATTAATAGCCAAAATCAACATTATTTCTAACATGTGGTCAACAAAAAGAACAAAGTGCCCTACTACCTTCAATTATTATAAAATATACTCAACAATCAGAATAAATGCGCTCTATACCCAGTCTAACGAATATTTTCATATAAATCACTTTGAACTCCCTGCCAGATCTTATGCAAAAATAAAAGCAAAATGCATACCTTCCATTAACAGGGGTAATATCTGCAGTATCACCATTCTTTCGTCTACGTCCTTTCTTCTGTAATCAAAAAGAAAGGAGCAAGGCAACAAATGAATAAGAAAAACTATTTGGGGAGGAGAGAACTAATAATTTAAATACCACCGACCCACATCATCAAAAGAAATAAGGTTTCAACTTTGAATGGATTAACTCCAACCTTACAAAGAGCAATCAGTGGTCACAAAATACATTACAAATACAATTATTATTGAGAATAAAATCTACCAAATTTCAAAGGTGCAGAGGTTCCGATTCAGATGCATGTGTGTAGCAACATCTATTTGCCAGAAAGGAAAGAAGAAAGATGATGATGAATTATTAGCTAAGATATTGATTCTCCTAGGTATGCAGCAACACACTGCCCTGGTATGTCCCGGGTATGGGGTACACGTTTGGTTCTGCCAGATTCACCTTCAGCAGCCCAGATTTCCCTGGGACCTTCTACACGAGGGCGAATCCAGGTAGAATTCATGTTTATGTGTGAGTGAAAGTAACTCTAGCTTTTGGTGGTTTCCCAGTATGAATAGGAATACTGATATTCAGTGTTTTGATTCTGGTTCCAATGATAGGCTGGAATTTGGCACAATATCTCATATTTGGGGATTGCAATGCTTGCCACCATCTCTATTAAACTTGAGAAGGAAATGACTGGTATTAGAACCTGACATCCACAACGCCGCAGGCTTTTTTAAATTAGTTTTCAATTGCAATTTGCCTGTCATATTTCTTTGTAGTGCATGTCATCATTATTTTTCTGATATAGTTATGCCATCATTGTGGTATATCAACATGGGACCAGCGTTCTAAGTGCTCAGATTGGATAATGATAATCATCCAAAATCCTGCCCCTTTGCTATTTTTTATGTATTTTTTGTTAGTGGTATGATTAGGTCATTAGTTTTAGGCCATTTAATAACCAAATGTGGGATCTGTTATTCAGGAAAGGTTTAGCTGCGATTGTTGAACTTAATCCAGATTCCAAACAGCACCGCTGACCTGTCTTTTTCTCTTAATGTTAAGCAATGTAAGATTTGACTACTCTTAGATTTTGGAAGACTAAATCTTTCTCTATTGTGCCCCAAAAAGTAGGTAAAGGTAGTGTGAATGTTCGATGAGCAATTTGTATGGAGCAAAGATGTTGATTATGATTGACGTGCCCAAGTAGCATTAGATTGTGATCATATAAATATAATTTCTCTGTATTTCATTATGCAAATTTATGATTTGGGGATTGATTTATGTTTTCAGGGCTGTCTAAAATTGTTCAGAAACCTTAAGACATTTTTGTTTTCCATGAGACAATTTATTACCGTATGAATAGCCCTTTATATTTACAGTGAAGTATAGAGAGTTCAGGGAGGTAGGAAAGCTGATGGAAATTGATAGTGTGTGTTTGTCCTTTCTCACCTAAATCATAAAAATACTCGTTTAGATGCTTGCCTCTGGAGTTGACTAAGAAAACCTTTATGAGATCATTGTTCATTTGTTTCCATGATTATTTACCATGGTCTAAAAGTATTGAGGATGTGAACATATAGGAAATGTAAACCAGTGTATCCAGGGTTAACCCATTTGCCAAATTTTATCCATCAGGGCAATCGTGCACTTGACTTATAGCAGCCCATTCTCGTGTGGATAACTGTATGTTGCCGGCACGGTTCTGTTGAATTCAACGGTCAAGTATTAATCAGGCTGCATCTTTAGCACTTTTGGGTGTGGTATAGTCTTAAACTCAAGTTAGTCAATGGGAATATTCTATAACATGTTGTCAAATTTACTTTTGGCCTTCTCATATGGTTCCGTAAGTTTTTCTATTTCAAGTTTCACCCCACAGTATGAGCATGGCATTGACTAGTATTTTCTTTTTCCTTTCCACTGATCTTATGACATTTTTTTTTCTCTTGTAATGTCGGTCGACTCATAATCCATTTTTGTAAATGTAAATCATTAGTTGAAACTTTATTCCTTGACCGTAGAATTTGGTAGTTGAAGGATTGTGACTACTCTTTCTAAGGAAGAAAGGTTGCAACGTCAATGGTTACTGTTGATGACAGTGGTGATGTTGATGGCCCAAAAACATTTTTATTTGGGCAAAGAAAAATTGGTATGCATTAATGAAAACCAATTTCATTTTTTTGTTTGGCATGTATTTGATTCCACTAAGACAATATTGACAGCTAAATGAAAATACTTGAAATAAAAATTGAAATTCATTAAGAGACTTGTTTCCAAACAAATGGGTCAGAGGTGCACTATAAAGATGCTCCACCACACACCATATATATACTAAATCACTATTATGAAACTCGCAGGTTTAGTATGTGCAACACAGCATTGTCAGCTTCATAAAGCCATGCATCTGCCTCTCTCAGACACAATTAAAAGATTTTAAATGCCCAGAATTGAAGTTGGTAACAACTTTTAATACAACATTTTATGACATTCAATATAAATGTTTAAAAATTGATGGCGTTTGATCTGTGCCTTCTGTATTTAGTGGTAAAATACTCGTGAGCTTTTCAATGGTTGAAGCTAATAATAATAAATTAAAAAATCCTCAGGCATAGCCTAGTTAAACCAGCCATGAAATGGCAAATCCTACCGAAGTAAATCTGCTATAGACTCTAGGTTTTTTAGAATCAGTTGTTGCTGAAAACAGAGAAAGGAGTGGCTGAAAATGACAATTATTGCAAAACGACTATGCGCAGACTGAGTAACCAGCCAATTAATACCTCGTCAATTTTAGCTAGCAGAGCTATGATGAACAAGGCCAAAGGTGCAGTTGAAGAGACAGAGGCAGCATGAGTCGAATCAATCTTAAAAACCAGGACAACACGAGTAGAAAACTCAAGCTGAGGTGAACTGTAACAACAAACCCATATAAACTGCATACCTTCTTCAATGTGAATCAGGACAGATAGTCAGTGGCGTGCATGGCAATATAAACTATAACATGGCCTTTCATAATAGGTTCTAATTGTTTAATTTTGGCAGGATCAGTGCTCTTTATGTATCCTTGCCTTTTTAAATGTATCTGCACCTGTATTGAATGCAACGTTAATGCAACACAGACTTGTGAGCATATTAGAAAGTAAAAATCCACTGTCGAAGACATATACGATATGAATGCTTTCAATGGAGAAGAACATACAAAGTTCTCCAAATACAGCTCTTTACAAATTAAAATATTGGTGGTTGTGAAAAGCTATCATAAATTCTAAGATACCTAAATACAATCAATCACAAAATAATTAAAAGCAAAAAAAAAGAGGTAGAGGCATAAATATTCATGATATGAAGGAAGATCTTGTTGTCAGAAACAAACTCTAAAAGCATAAGATAGCACGGTGTTTATGATAACTATGATAAAAACTTCGGTCACGAATAATACTTCAAGATCTATCTTAAACATGGTATTGCTTGTGATATAGATATGTGTATTTCTTCTTCAAGATAAAGCCCGATAGAAAGTTACAAGAAGATGTCATAACCAATTTAAGAATTTTACTATAAGACTCTTGTAAATGATCCCGCTTGTTCCTGTACCCATGTGACTCCCTTTGCCTAGCTCCTCTATAAAAGAGTTTGTAAAGAAAGCCTAAGTTTGAAATTCTACAGAATTTCCACAGTATGCACCCCCTAATATAAACATCGTGGAAACAACAAAAAATGTGTGCTATTGTAATTGCAATGACATTCTTCAATTCCCTAAATTCAGAAGGTTGAGCCAGACCCTCAGCATTTTATTTGTAGGATTTTTCATGGTCATTGAGCTACTCCCATCGCATAGCGACCAAGCCCCTCAAATCTGTAACGTCTTTCCTGATCTTATAAAAAACCCTGAAGCCAAACATAATTTGTTTGGTTTGGTTAGAGATAAGGGTTGGGGCCTGCCACTAAAATTTTCCTCCATAATTTCTATTTCATTAATGTATGTATTAGAATAGGATGTTGTTAAGTGTAATTTCGATAGAAGAAGACAATCCAAATAATGTGGAGTACCATAATACCAAAGTACAATAGGAATGTTGTAAAAGTAAATATTTGTCGTAAGTGGTCGATAATGTTAAAATGTCAAAGTTTCGGTAATTAGAAAGTAGGGTCTACATGATTAGGAATTATTATATTGGTAATAAGGACAAGGAGTGAGGTCATAAATATTTTGTGTATTTTATTTGTAAAAAGTCTAAAAATGTGGAACCCATGTAAATGATAAGGTTTATCTTATCTTAAAAGATAAGCTTAAGTACGAGATAATTAAGGTATGTAATTTATTTCTTATCCTATCTTAGAGATAGGATGGATAAGCCTGAAGTTCTATAAATAAACCACCTAAGCATAGAAAGAAGCAAAGTGAGAAATATTGTAGGAAGTAGGAAATGAAGTCATGATTTCAAGAAACCATCAAGAGGTGTAATTGTAAGTTTGTCCCATAGTCTTGTTGAAGTATCTCATGGGTGAGATCAAACAAAATATTATAATTTATTTTGATATTTCAGATTTTTCGTCATTCTATCATAGTCAATGGTATTCTTGTGTTCTGGTCGAGATTACATCCACCATAAAGGTGTGGCATTAGTAAATAATCATAAAAGAGGAGTTCCTGGGAAGAATTATCATAGTCCGGATTGGTGATGACATTTTGGTTCCGTTGCGGGACCATTCGTCATTGGTGGATTTTCCAGAGAGCAAAAATTAATCGTAACCTTGTTTTACTCATAATGTAGTTACCATGGTAAAGTCATTTTACCGTGAATAAGTAGTTACCATGTTAAAGTCATAATGAAAAGTAGTGCATTTGTCCTTTTCTTTGGGAATAGTAATTACAAATAGTATTTACCGCAAGAACTTCACTTTTTAAAATAGTGTTTACATAAGAAAGTCGCTTTTTACCGTAGTAAGTCAAGTTTTACCATAGTTTACCGTGGTCATTTCTATTTTACCGTAAAAGGTGTAAAGTCACTCTTAGTATAGTGATTCCAATTATTTGTGCACATAAGTCTTGTTAATTGTACTGGGTATTTCACATGGTTACTTTTGAAAATGGGAAAGATTCTGCTTTTTTCATCTAATGAAGATGCTTCTTCTTTCATTCAAGAGTTTAAACGATCTTGTATTTGTAATGGCCTCATAAGAAGGAACAATGGACTGAATTTTTCCTACCTTTTGGATGGTTCAAAGACTTAGGTGGTTCAAACACTAGTGATAATGTGAAAATTCATGGGATTTATTAATCGAAAGTTTTCTTGAAGAATTTGGTGAACAACAGAAATATGCAGATCTCATGATCGAGATCACAAAGCTATCCCAAGGAGAGAAGGAGAAGATAAGGGATTATCATGCTCGTGTTCTAAAGCTAAGGGAAGCTCGATGCCCAGATCCGGAAGGAAGGACTAGCGGATGGGTTGATGAATGGCGTGGATAATCTCCTCTCGTAAGCACTTCATTCTTGGGATGAAGCCGAGATCGAGCAACGAGTGAAGTATGACCGCCAAATACCATAGGAGATTGCAAGAAGGTAAGAAGAAAGCATGGAAGAGGAGCCCAAAGAAATTGTTGCTAAAGTAGAGCCTACACCAAACCTTTGGTCCCGAATCCACAACCACTCCCCGAGCACAAATATTTCTCCTAATATATCTACCGAGTATGAAGATCTCGCTAAAAAAGATGGGTCGTTAACTATTAATCTTCTTCAAAAGGAATTTAGTTCTCGTGGAGGAGATAGAGGTCCAAAGAGAAATATTTCTGAAGTTGTTTGTTATGGTTGTTATAAAAAGGGTCATTATAAGTATAATTGTCCAGATAGAGCTTCTACATCTGGTAAGGGAGATAATGATAAAGGAAAAGCACTCAGTGAATTCTTTTGATGTAGTAGATAAGAGCAGAAATAATGAAGTAGATGTGTTTGTAACAAAAAGAAAGAAAGAAAAAGATAATCAAGATGGAAATGATCCTAAGAAGATGAAAGAAGAAACTAGTAAGAAACATAGGAGAAGAAAGTTGGGTGTGCAAGATTTTTCTGATTTCACAGGGGGTAAGGACCATACTCCATCTTGGAAGATCTGTCCAAAAGGCTCGCAAATATTACATATGGTCAACTCTTGGCTATGTCTTCTCGAGAAGAGGCGGAGTCAAGGTGGACTCAATGCTCGAAGAAGGAAGGAGGTTGAGGTCCTTGCTTTGGGCAGTGCTCCCTATGCTCCACAAGCAGGTATTATGTAATGGTATTTCAATTCATGTTGTCTTATTGATGGAGGTGCTGCATAATGTAATGACCAGTCTCAATGAATATGTTGGGTTTAAAATTGATCGCCCTTCAACACTTATGTTAAGGTCATTAAATAAGGGAAAAACTAAACCGAAAGGTGTAATTTCAAATGTGGCAATATCTCATATGGTGTTGTATGTGTGGTAGACTTTCAGGTGATGAAAAATGGTACTTTTTCAACTCAATGTCTGGAAGACCATGGCTAAGGAGAGTTCATGCAAGAAACTACCTGGAATGAAGGTTTCATGACACTGACGGGTGGTAGAGAGGGTGAAGTTAAACGTGATCCTCGACATCATAAAGTAGAACTTGTGGATTCAAGTGATGAAACCGATGATTGGACATCCTCCGATTACTCTAGCACCAAAGAAGTGGACACCAAGATGAAGAAAGTGAGGTTGATGTTTCAAATATGGATATTCTTATAACCAACCCAGACCCCATAAAATTATCTCAAGAAGAAGTTGATGATCGTCTCCAACAAATAAAGATTGGTGATGCTTTGATGGAGAGTGAGAAGGAATCCTACCTCCATTCTTTCAAGGTACATACACCTATTCACTTTTGATTACAAGGAACTCCGCCAAGTAAGTTGGGTAGAACATTGTATTGAGCTATGGTGCTAAGCCCATAAAGCAAATGCCATATAGAATGAATCCTAATTTTCCAAGACCGTAAAAGAAGAAATAGATAAGTTGCTTGATGCAGTGATTCATATTTCATTGTGGAGAATTGAATGGGTTTCTATTGTGATCTCAATAAAAAAGAATGGAAGCTACGCATTTGTGTTGATTACAGAAGCTCAATAAGGCAACAAAGAAGGATCATTACCCTCTTCCATTTTCAGATCGATCTTGGACGAAGTAATCGGCCAGAGTGCTATAGTTTTGCTTTATGGATATAAGCGGCTGCAACCAAGTTCGATAAAGAAAGATCAGTGACCACGTTCACCACTCCTTGGGAACGCTTTGCTTATAGAGTTATGCCTTTTAGGTTGTGTAATGCTCCAAAGAATTTCCAAATGTTTGATGAATAGGATGTTCGAACCCTACATTGGGACCTTCATCGAGTATTTCATGATTTTTGCATCTATGGGAGCAAGATGGACCACCTTACCGTGATGGAGACAACATTTCAAAGGTTAGATGAAACACAAGCCTCACTAAACCCTACAAAGTGTGTCTTTGGATGTTCTAAAGGCATTTTGTTAGGGCATGTTGTATCCAGAGATGGTATTGGTACGATCCTGATAAAGTTTCAAAATCAAAGATTTACCATTTCCTATGAATAGAAGTAAGTTGAGATCATTTTTAGGCCATGTGGGTTACTATAGAAGGTTCATCAAGAATTTCTCAAAGATCATGCCATGTACCACTAACCCAGCTTCAAGAAGGATGTTGCTTTGAACCAGAAACAAGGCGCATGAAGCTTTTGACAAAAGGAAGCCCCGGTGTCTTCACCGCTTTGAAGAATCCAGATTGGAGCAAGCCATTCATTGTACACCAATGCCTCGATATAGGTAGTACTTTGAGCCAAAAGGATGAAAATGGGAATGAACATCCAATTTACTTTGGGAGCAGATTGAGCAAAGTGCATAAGGTAAACTATATCTCGCTATCATTTTTTTGTAAAGAAGTTTAGAAATTACTTGCTGGGCAGAAATTTATAGTTGTAATGGATCATCAAAGCTCTAAATATATTGTCAATAAGCCTAACCCATCGTAGGATAAAGAAGATGGATAATTTTGCTCACAAAATTTGAATTTGATATTATAGATAGGCCAGAAAGAAGCATGTCAATGCATGATGCACTCTCTCGAGCCTATGATGGTTTAGGATCATCTTGTGATGATGATGATTTTCCGATGCAAGATTGTTCTCCTCGATACAATCCCTAGTGAATACATAGATATTTGGAATTATCTTAATGAATTCAAGTTTCCGATGGTGCCAATGCAAAGACTAAGAGAAAGATTATCAAAGCTTCGTCATCCATATTCTATTCTGCATGGAGCATTATTTCGAATAGGACCTGATGGACAAAGATAAGAGGGCAATTGGACGTGATCAAGGAAAGGAGCTGCTAAAGAATTCCACAATGATACATGTGGAGGGCACTTCTCCTGACAACTTACAAAAAGAAGGATCTTGGATGGTGTTATCACCGCCCACTCTTTTTAAAGATTGTTATAATTATTGTAAGACATGTTATTTGTCAAACACATGGTAACCGTAAGACTTCATCATCCTATTCTTCCCCTGGTCCCTTTGAAAAATGGGGAATAGACATTGTAGGTCCACTTCCAACTACATCACGTCAAAATAAATATATTGTAGTTACCATGATTATTTAACCAAGTGGGTCAAGCTTAGGCCATAAAACAGCTTTCCATGAAGTGGCAAGGTTCATATATGAACGCATTGTCACCAGTTTGGTTGTCCATTAGAAATTGTAATGATCAAGGAAGCCACTTCATTAATGAGGTGGTAGAAGCCCTAGTCAATAAGTTTTCTATCAAGCACTAACGCATAAGCCAAGCACAAATGGACAGTGGAACGAACAAATTTTGTGTGTGTAAAAGATGCAGAAATTTGCAGGTACATAAATGGGATAAAAGGATTCATGCAGCATTGATTGGGCATATAGGGCAACATCAAAGTCAGCAATGATACTCCCCATTTCACTTGGCCTATGACATTGATCCAGCTTCTTCCTATTGAGTTTGATATTCCCACCGTGAGATATGAAAAATGAAAGGATGGATGAAAGTGATTCAAGAAAAGAAAGGTTGGTACATCTTCATTTGCTTACAAGCCATAAGAAGAAAATGAAGCAAGAAGGAATACTTTGATCAAAAGATCCGATGGTCTCCATTTCATGTGAATGACTTGGTCCTAGTATATGATTCCAGTATATGAAGACAGAGAAAATTTCTTCCAAAATGGATGGGGCCCTACAAAATAAGAAATTGTGCATGAAAATGGTACGCTCTTGGATGGCACTCCCATTACGAAATGGGTTAACCACGACAAGTTGAAGATTTTCCAAGCACTAAATAGTCTATCAGGAGACGGAGTAGAAGCTCAACTTAATTTCTATTTCATTAATGTATGTATTAGTAGGATGTTGTTAAGTGTAATTAGTAGTAGCATCGATAGAAGATAAAGGCGCTTTCAGATGCCGCCAATAATGTGGAGTACGGTAATAGTCAAAGTACAATAGGAATGTTGTAAAAGTAAATATTTGTCGTAAGTGGTCCATGAATGTTAAAATGTCAAAGTTTGGGTAATTAGAGAAGTAGGGTCTACATGATTAGGAATTATAAATATTATATTGGTAATAAGGACAAGAAGTGAGGTCACAAATATTTTGTGTATTTTATTTGTAAAAAGTCTAAAAATGTGGAACCCATGTAAAATGATATGGTTTATCTTATCTTAACAGATAAGCTTACATGTACGTAAGAGTTAAGGTATGGAATATGATTCTCAATTTCTTATCCTATCTTAGAGATAGGATGGATAAGCCTTTCTATAAATAGAGAGGCCACCCCCTCATTTAGCATAGAAAGAAGTAGTGAGAAATATTGTAGGAAGTGTGCGAAGGGAGCCATCGCTAAAGGTGTGTTGAAGAAGCCATCAAGAGGTGTAATTGTAAAGTTTCTCCCATAGTCTTGTTGAAGTATCTCATGGGTGAGATTGTAACAGATTTCATGTTAATATTATAATTTATTTTGATATTTTAGATTTTTCATCATTTGTTTTATCATAGTCAATGGTATTCTTTGTTCGGTTGTTGTTTTGTTTCCAGATTACATCCACCAAACTAAAGGTCATGCATTAGTAAATAATCATAAGACGAGGAGTTACCAAAGAAGAATTATCATAGTGCCGGATTGGTGATGACAGTTGAAAATCTTGTAAAATCAAGCTATCAATCACAAATCCATTCCGTATATACTTGGCTAGATAGGTATTTCAAAACATTTATAATCTAAAAAAACAGTTTCGCTGAAGTATAATAAATGTAATCATTATCCTGCTAAGCCATACTCTATTCAAACGCCTAAGCTGGAGATACAGATAAATGAAGTCAATGATTTCCAACATGAGCTAGTCCTTCAAGGTCAAGGAATATAGCACTGATAAATCCTTCATAACATATTGTGTCATCTAGGAGTTGGGTGTTTGTAAGTTTTTTGTGGGGGACCAGGAGCTAATCCTTTACCTGCAATAGGGAAGAGCGTAATTTTATGCTTAGACTCAAAAGGGACCAGTATAAGGGAAAACATTGCATTTGAAATACAAACAGAAGAATATCATTCAGAAAATGTCACTAATCTTCATCCAAATCTGGCGATTCTAGAACCAGAGCTTACTCTGGCAGGGTTCGAGTCCCAAATTCTTGTTGGGTTGCCGCTTATAGTCACTATTAGACCATGTTACAAGGAAATGTTACTCCTTGGTTGTCAAGCTACAAGGAAATGTTACCAAATTTACTCCTTGGTTGTCAAGCTACAAGGAAATGTTACCTGTGTGGCATTTACATTTAGCAGCTATAGCCGATATATCTTCATAGTCAAAGGTTGTAAAAAGAGACCCACAGGTTCCACAGATGCCCTGAACAGAAGGTAGCCTAAGCCTATTCCCTACAGGAACAGTTGTAATATTTGGACCTTGCAGTCAAGGACAAGGATTGAGTGATCCCAAATTACTCATATTGACTGAACAACTCTTTCAAACATCTTCAATACCCATGTTATCTATTGCTTTGTTTTCAATCCCACATGGTCCACAAGCACATTTCAATGTAGTGGCTTCGACATACATTATCAAAATCAAATCCAAGGTTTGTGTGTTCCAGAACTGGTGTAATATTATAAGTATTTTCTATATTGTATATATTTTCTTGAGATTATATATGATGCCATGATCCACAGATGCTGCAGTTGTTTATGTTAACTGTACCATTGCTGGAAAGACTAATGGCTTGAAAACTTGCTATCTTGTCATCAGTTAGATTTCGATTCTGTCAGTACATTGGTAGTTGTAACTCACAATGTTTATTTAGTTTCTTTAAACAAACAAATGAAAAATATTATTTGTTTCAGATATTCTGTTTCCATAGTTCAGATTCATATTTTACTTTCTTGGAACTTCCAATGGTGACAGAAATTTTTAGTTGGGTTCATAACAGCAGTGTCTGAATACATTCTTCATGTAGTGAGAGAAGCCCTAGCCATGACAGATTTTTTAATAGAATTAAAGAGTTTATTAACCCACATAAATCAATAACCAGGCTTATGAAAAAACATATAATTAAGAGTCTCCTTCGTATCTATCTTTTTCAGAATATTTTGAGCTTTAATGAAATATACCAAAAGTCATGGATCTTGGAGCTTGAAGGTTCTGTAAAGGATGGGATTGGGTCAATCAAATTAAGATGGTAAGAGACTTGCCTTACTAGACAGCCGGAATGAACATGAAGATGATAATGAAGTTGTTTTTAAAATCTTGCTCAATAATTGCTGTCAGTCTTCTAGAAAGACTCGAAGCAAGGGAAGGAATTCAGGCAAATTACAAACATATAACACTGACACCCTTGTTACGATACCACATTTGGAGGAACAAGAGGAAATAATGAAGCTATTATATCTAGCTATTCTGAATTTAACCTAGAAATCCTGGTTCCGCCACATTTTTGTTTAGCTTGTTTATTTTTATTCTATTGATGTACCGAAGGCATTTCACACTTGTACCTTGCAATGTGTAATCTTTTTTGCTAAGGTTTTTTTCTCTCAACAGTACCATCCATGCTTACTGTAGATTACTGCTACTTTAAGAATCAAGGCCTTGCTGACACCTATTCAAGTCATATAAGAGGTTGACACTTAAACCTGCGAAGGAAAGATTCAATCTTGAGGACGAAAAAAGAAATTTTCTGTGATAAACGTGCCCAGAGTTACCATAAGTGATAAAGATGTCATTTTTTTATAGTTTTAGTTACCCATGTGTTTCAAAGTCAATAATAACTAGCAATCGCATGTGTACAATGCAATGTGAACGCCGAACGGTATATGTTATTTGATTTAGAGGGATAGTTATTACTTTTGTAGTTGATGTTGATAAAGGGTGTGCCCAATCCAGACGCACCATCTGTTTTGGGGGTCAAAACTGCATATTCTTCCCTTGAGTCTTTAGAAAAAATTGTATGTTTTTACGCAAGGAACATATTAGACCAAATTTTGGGGATTTTCACTCAAGTGAAAATTTGGGTATTATAAAGTATAGAGCGAAATCAAATATAGGGAATCTCTGAGCAAATTTACATACCAAACCGCACAATTGCACATAAAGGTAATTGCACAACAAGATGGCTGCAGGCGTTCTTCCAGACTCAGAAAAACAGACAACACCGACCAACTTGGAAAACTGTAAAAATACATCATTAAAAGAGATCCACAATCCTGGAGAAAAAATAAAGATTATAGTTGATATATCAGATTCCGATGGTGAGGCCAATATCCCAAATATGAATGCCCAAGAGAACACTGATGCTATTTCTACTGCTGAGATGATATCCCCAGCTTATAAAAGTGGTGTAGATTCTTCGCTAAACTTTGCCAAACAGGGCTTCTCCACTCCAAATCTATTAAGAAACGACAAAGAGACTTCATCCTTGTCTTCTTGCTGACCAATATCACAGTGATGATTTTGAAGTTGCTTCGTTTCATAAGTCGGCAAGTGAAGCTAGAGTTTAGAAAAAGGTGGTGGTGAGCTTTCAAGGATCGTGACTAGAGAGGAAAAGAACCACATACTTTGGAGCAATTCCATGGGGAGAGTGAACCTAGTGAGCAAAATAACATCTATAATTCACCGTTGCCTCCTTTCGAATATGACCAAAGACTATCACTTTAATGAGGTCAATCGTGTTGAAGAAATGGAAGATACCTGACAAGATGAGAAAGAATTGAAGAGCTTTTCACATTTCTGAAACAAAAGAAAATGGTAGAGTTGGCCAAAATTACAATCTTTGCAGGAATTGATTCGACCGAGCTTACCTTGCACCGTGGTTTCTTTGGAGAGTGGTAGAGGAAGACCAAAAAGTTGGAAAATAATGACCTACTAGAAGGAACTTGCAATATCGCAGTGGCTTTGAGATGGGAAATCTTGGACAAAATAAGAAAGAAGTAGAGGATAAATTTTATTATTCTAGTTCATACTCTCAAAAAGGAAAAGAAAATGGCAGCAAAGTTGGTCGAATTACATAATTGCGGACAACGATTTCAATCAAACAGGTTTGACCGAGACACCTATGAGTAGTGGCAGAGGAAGACCATTAAAGTTGGAAAATAATGTCCACTCGAAGGAACTTGCAAACATGATACATCTACTATTCATAAACCCTCAAAAGAGAATATACTTTTGAGTCACGTACCCACAAGCTCTGTGAAGCTACTTTCAACAGTCTCATTGAAGGATATTCTGTCAATACTTGTACCGCAATGTAAGTATATCTTTAGGTTCCAATCCTTTTCAAAATAAAGCCAATTCTTTTTGTATCTTTCGAGAACTTTGTTGGTTTAACTCTTTCACTTGATGTGTATTCAAGAAACACTATGGGGGACAATTGTTGGGGAGGAATCTTGTGTCAATGCAGAAAATGCAAAGGAGAACAAGTAGGTTATAAGGAATTTGCTGAATATGGTGTAAAGATGTACTAAAATTTCCCGATTCTGATATTTAATCAATTGTGTGCTTGCTTTTTTAAGGTTGTGAACCTTACCACTTTGAGAAACATGTTGGTAGTGCAAAGAAAAACGCCCCAAGACTACATACGGTTTGAAAATAAAACATCTTTCACTCACTCGTGAGGGTCACATAATACTCCATTGACAGGTGATATATATGACACTTGACCTAAAAGCGATCTTCAAACTCAATTTGCTTTGGGAAAGCTTAAAACATTAGATCGTTAAAACATTTAATCAAAGAGTCTTTACCATCTACCATAATTATGATAGCTCAATTACACATTTATTGGCAATGTATACTACAAACCGGATGGAGTGAGATCGGTTATCAATTACGCAAACTATGTATCCAGTAAATAAGAATGGAGCTGCTAACGCATACTATCTTGAATTGCAAATTGCAACAAAATGATATATTTCCATAATAAATTGTTGAACACTGAGCAATATATTCAGCTGTCACATAAGGGGGTGTCTTATATTCACATCCATAATTGTAAATACACGTGTCTAAGACATATATCAAAATATAATAATAATGTCTAGAATGAGTATGAATATATATACATGTCTAAAATCTCCAAAAGTATGTCTAAAATGTTTGAAATCTATAAAATATCACTGAAGTCTCCTCCGTGCACTAGGGCGAGTGCCAGACCCCTCACTACGCTCTGCTGCACCCTGCATGTTAAAAAAAGGAATATACATGTCATAAACTATATATAGCATGTACCATATATTAAAATATATAAGCAGAAATCTACAACAATTTCTTAAATAATTCAATACATTATATAACTGATATGTACAATTGATTACCTCAGTATCTGTCCCTACGCGGATGTTGGGAGTATCTACGCTACCCGTAGATCTCTGTCCCGTAGATCCCTGTGAAACAAAATAAATAAAATGTAAGAAGTTGATAAATAAGTTTTTTGAATAAAGTTCATTAATTTCTAACATTTCAATTTAGATTAAATATTAATTATATTAAAACACATGTATTTATACCTCTGCGGAACGCGTCTCCAAATGTATGGGATTGTCATCCACGACCTCAACACCAACAAATATCTCGCCAACTAAGCCAAGTTGACTCAGACCCGGAACATCAAGATCCATGTTGTGCTCACTCAAGAGCTGTGTGTATGTGACACGGGTAGATGGTGTGGGCTGTGAAGCTCCACACACTGGAGCAGAAGCCTAAACACAAAAGTACATGTTTAATTTTAATATTAATAAATTGTAAAGTAATGATCAATTAAAATAAATTTTAATTATATTAAAGGTTTAATTTTCACACACCGAACAAAATGTGCCGAACATCGGGTGTGACAATCCCAAATTCATGAAGTCTATCTCATAGCAAATGCGCATAGTACCCTGACTAGAAGATACACTCCCACTCTGCTCTATAAAATCTAAAACCCCCGATAGTGGAATGCTGCAATGCCGTGCAATCACCTCATACGCACGCAACAAGTCAACAGCCATGATGCGTCTGGCCCGACGTGCCTCGAGTGGGATCTCAGAATTAGCTCAAAGTCATCTCTGGGAAATCAAAGATGCACGAGCGTATACCTCGCCATTGCATGCATCATCATCGGTGCTACTAGCACCTCCACTGCTAGTATCGCGTCTCTGAAGGTACTGACCCACACGGTCAGAAGAGATCAATTGGGTCTCGCGAGCAATGCCAGCAAGACCCTCGATAGCACCCTCATGTGCAGTCATAACGACAGGTGCTGTGACATCCTGAAAGCCTGATAAGAATGGTTGTGGCCTTGGTACAAGCTGCCACGCATCAACAACTGCAGGAGCTCCCTCCTTTCTATATGCCTTCCTGTGGCTAATACGGCCACGCCCCTGCCCCAAATAACTAGGGATGTCTAAATAGTTCACCTTTAGGTTTAAGTGAACCTCAGCATGTAGCATCATTATGAAGTATAACGGTAATTGGTCATTATTTGGAAATTGGCCTTGAGAGGCCACAAATCTAGGATAAATCAAAGGGGCACATAAAGGACATGAACATTTGTTTACATAATATGCCCTTATTTTCCGTTTGTCTGCATAAAAACTCCAACAAGACCTCTTAACGACTTCCTTATCGGAAAGTCGTGATGTAATCTCATTATAACCTACATCTCCTGAGACACTTGATTTTAGTGAATCCATAAATTTTGTTATTGATTCGGAATCAAATGGATTATATGTTTTCAAACTTGTCTCTATTCTACGAAGATCAACCAGTATTCTTTCACAATGGGCTTTATACTGCCCAACTGTAGTTGGATTTTCGAGAATAGATTGCAATTTTGCAATCTCTAAATCGGTCCTCTCAAACAAATTAGGAGTTCCAGAAGAAGCCATGACTGTAAAAAAAAATGAAAGTAAAATTCTAATCAATAGTACTTTTTATTAAAAAAAATTCCTAAGATATTCTCCTATATTAATGAAAACAGAAATATGAACTTTTCAAGCTTCAATAAATTACATAAATTACAAATCATTTGATAACAAAATATACCAAGTGATGTTGCAGAGTTCAGAAATGAAAAGTTTTGAATACATTTAGATGATCTTAAAGTCAAAGCAATGTTTGTAGAAGAGAATGTAAGTTTACCTGGGCACAAACCATTATCAAAGCAGAACAATTGAGTGGGATTCACCTTTCCCTGAAACACATTTTTTGTGCATATGATACAGAATTAGCGCAATCAAATAGAACACCAATCCAAATTTAAACAACAAAACACATCGGTAAAAGACATGTCTAATGCATATATTTAAACAACAAAAGACATCGGTAAAACATTGAAATAGAGACACAAGGTTCAATAATTCTTTTTGGGCATAAAAATCAATCTCATGGCAGTAGTATTAAGGTTTGTGAAAATGGAATATCTCCATGATATGCATTATTCTGGCAGTGCACTCTGCAATCTCGGCTCCAATCAACAATTATGCCACTATTGGGATCTTAGTATGGCATAGGCAGCTGTGAGCTACACAATATACTCATTTTTCTAGAAACTAAAAAGATCCTTCATGTTACAATTTGCAGCACATAAAAGAAGCCCTTCAAAAAAA
Organism: Taxus wallichiana var. yunnanensis; assembly: GCA_018340775.1. Classification (NCBI taxonomy): domain Eukaryota; kingdom Viridiplantae; phylum Streptophyta; class Pinopsida; order Cupressales; family Taxaceae; genus Taxus; species Taxus wallichiana. Next base: position 155,330,641 of record CM031237.1, read on the forward strand.
TACATTGAACAACGGGGGCAACCAAGAGGACCTTGGAAAAATGTACAGGTAACAGCCATATGAATTCTTCCTTAGTTGTGGATCAAAGCTAATAGAAATAAAGCTAGATAAAATTAGCTTGAAACTACAGTATAATCGTCCATTGTAAAAAACAAGTTTCTCTGAACCTGGTAAAAGAATACTTTTTATTGTCTGATTGGACGTACATAATGGAAGGGTATAAATATTGCCTATTGCCCTCAGAGTTTCTCAAAGAGACCATTTACAAGTAACAAGGATGTAGTATACAAAATGGCCAACCAGGTATTTTCGAGTTGACCTTCACATTCAATTCATTTCTAGGAGAAAAAATGCTGAGCAATATGAATCGTTTCATTCTGCACTATAATAAACCTTCATCTCCTGATTCAGGGAAATTTTATGAAGCTTTGAATAGCGTGACTCCAATCCATCGTACACGGCAGTGAATATTTGTTTCCTGCAATCAATCAATATGGCATTGCAAACTTCTCATTTAGGTGACAAAGGAATGATTATTTTACTCGTGAACATCATTCAGAAATCTTGAATCGAAAAATACCCCGTTGCCTCCATCTCGTGGGTAATTGTTAGTGCGATCTATCTCCTCCACAAAAAGTATGAATCATTCTATGGTCTTCATACATAGAATTAAACCAAATTCAAATCATAGGATGGTCTTCATCCATAGGCTTAAACCAACATCTATAGGGATTGACCTTGCCACCATGATTACACTTAACTCTCGTCAATAATCGTTAAGTTTGTTGTAGTGTAATCAAAATTGTTTTTAGCTTTTCAGCTCAACTACTTTATATTCAAGCTTAACCCAACATTTTTGAAAAGAATGGTTTTACCACAATGCTCACGGTTCTTCCTTATTATATAACACTTGTAGTAAGAATGTTTTGGCTTTGCCATAATAAGCACAATCATACCTTCCAAACGATGAGAAAATACCATTACCAATAAAGACCTAATGCTGCCATGATGATGACCCAGGTTCATGCCCATAACATGTCGATAGACACCCTTAAGACTGATTCTTGGCCAAAGAGCCCCTCGGTATTTTGGCAGTGCATTCTGCAATCTCGGCTCCAATCAACAATTATGCCACTATTGGGATCTTAGTATGGCATGGGTAGCTGTGAGCTACACAATATACTCATTTTTCCAGAAACTAAAAAGATCCAAAAATGTTACAATTTGCAACACATAAAAGAAACCCTTCAAAAAAATACATTGAACAACTGGGGCAACTAAGAGGACCTTGGAAAAATGTACAGTAACAACCATATGAATTCTTCCTTAGTCGTGGATCAAAGCTAATACTAAGATAAAATTAGCTTGAAACTACAGTACAATCGTCCATTGCAAAAACAAGTTTCTCTGAACCTGGTAAAAGAATACTTCTTATTGTCTGATTGGATGTACATAATGGAAGGGTATAAATATTGCCTATTGCCCTCAAGTTTCTCAAAGAGACCATTTACAAGTAACAAGGATGTAGCATACAAAACGGCCAACCAGGTATTTTCAGAGTAGACCTTCACATTCAATTCATTTCTACGAGAAAAAATGGGGTTTTACCAAAAAAAACTTTGCCAGGGTTTTGCAAAAAATGGTATTTTAGTGGCTACATACCTGGGCTCGTCGTTGCTCGCCTTCGTCGCTGGTGGGCTCTCAGCTGGTGTGGTGGGCTCTTTGGTCGGTTGCACAGACTTCGCGCGAAGGAGGCGGGCGGAGGAAAATGATTTTCTCCGCAGCGCCTCCAATATGTGAACAAGGGGGTTCACGCAACACACCTTTTTCACGAACGCCGTTCGCGCGAACATGTTGTTCGCGCGAACACTTTCAATTTCACCACGCGGCAAATAATACGGCTTACGGCCAAACGCTGATTTCGCGCAATGGAGTGTTCACATGGCTTACGTGTCTCTTCACGTGAAACGGGTTCGCGTGAATGGAGTGTTGTCGCGAACCCTCATTGGAAACCGCGCACCTCTCATTTTGCATCACATTTTCCACAACAACAAGTGGGACACAACACCATGCTAATTTCATTAATAAAAACTAAAGGGGACATCTCATATGGATGTTCACCTTTTAATATGAGATGACTATACTTGAGATTAAAATTTTCGATAGGTACAATTTTGTTTCTTCCACTCCTCGAAATTTTGCAAGCTAGTTACGTCAAAGGCATCTCCCTATAGGAAAGGGCTTTGTTATGGGACTATGCCAAATTGGATGAAATTAAATGATGGTTTTGCTATTTTTAACAATTTTACTTTTGTTATTTTTAACAATTTTGCTTTTTGCTTTTCTAATTTTACATGCTGCTTTGGGTTTGCTATTTTTAAATTTTATTTTTTTAGCTTTTGCGAGCAGTTGAGTTGCATGCTTTGGGCAGACACTTTTGGGAAAAATCACGAATGGTACTTTATTAGGGTTACAGATTTATCTCCGTTTGTAGGTCTGCGGTGAATGACAGGGACTTAACGAAGTTCTTGTCTGTTATTGTTTTAGCATTGCATGTCATGATTGTGCATGGTGGCACATTGATAGCTAGAGGATCGGGGCACTTGAAACTTTGTGCACGCAACTTCGAGTCACTCAAGTATTTTCTTGTAGGTGGAGAGCTCCTACTGTAGATTTTGCATGACAAGAAAACATCTATCCTCAGCTTGAACAAGGCTGCGAGGATAGGCTCAGTGAGATTAGTGCTGTGTGTAATAAGAATCGAGATCTGTTAGCTGCTCCATGACAAGAGTGAATTTGTTCTCCTTGGACTAGAGAGCATCTTACAACTATTGACTCTGGTGCTTGAGATGTTTGATCTCTTCGAGGAATGGTGCGTTCTTTTTCAAAGACTTTGAAAGGGATACTTCCATTTGGGATTTGGCTGCCTTCTTGCTTGCTTTGCCCATGACTACAACAAAGAAGAAAAGGAACATACATATGAATATCAGTTCACTGGCTTAACGCAAAGAACTAAGGACAGAAGGTGTGACGAGCTATGAGCTATGAGGTATGAGCCCATCTCTATTTTTTAGTGAAATCCATTAGTTTGATAAATTCTCTTAGAATTGTGCCTATCACTTTAAATATCTTCTAATTACAAAATTCGAGAGGGATTATAAGCTTTCCCAATCCAGGAATTTTATCAGATCCTCTTTAGAAGGGTTGGAACCAACATTTTAATACCTTACTAATAAGCTTGTATTGTTAAAGGATCCTTTTTAAAGATCTCATCCTTGTTTGTTAGATTGATTAACACAACCATACAATATTCTTTTCAGTGCACAAAATTAGTTGAATCTTGTGTTTTGGTTGCCTTTGTTGGGCTACACATATTTCAAGTGTCATTTTTGAAGGCCATGCCTTAAGAAATATGAAATTAATGCATGGGAGCTCAGATAATAAACATCCAAGGCCATAGTCGTGGGATTGATACTAAGTATAACAATATGGTTTATATTAGGGCTTGATAGGCATGCCTATATTTATTTTGGAGGAGTGTCTAATATTGCCTTTTCTCTTTTGCAGCTTTGCATAATAATTATAATATTTGAATCACCTTAAAGTTTTAATCTGTAATGGTTTCTCTAAAGGATGGGTTTATGGGGTGTGTGGACCCTCTTACAAGTTCTCCATCAATGCGAGAGGCATATTGATAAGGAAAATATTTTGTCACGAGATTTCCTATTTAGCTTTAGATGGCCTATCTAGGACAATATTTTCCTTAGTTTGTGCTTAAAGCTCAAAGACTCGTAAAGATTTCCAAGTTACTCTGATGCTTAAGGAAACAATTATATTACTTATTTGTGTCTACTGCAATGAAAATTATTGTGGCATTCGTGTTTGAAATCTTTTGTAAATGGGGAAGGTGATATATAAGTGAACATACTAGGTTAAAGGAAATTTCCTCATCTATTTGGACTAGTCATTAGGAGATATTGTTTAAGTTTGCAGTTACAGGTTGTTTTGGTCTGCATCAATGGTTTTACAACCTGAAATGGCCTCACATCAACTTGCAAATACCATCAAAATATGTGACAATTGGGGCATGGAAATGGTTGTTTGTGACGTGAAACAAGGCTCCCCAAATATGTTTTAATGTATAATGAATATGGAATGTAATTTCCAGATTTCTAATGGTATACCGAGGGATGGATTAACTGAAATCAATTTCAAAGCTCATGATGTTGACATGGATCAATTAGGGTTGTGGGATAATTCCAAGGGAATATGTATCGAGAAAGGACATCTAATGTCTAGTCATGTGAAATTGTTAAGAGCTAATTCTTACCATGTGCTATAGTTCTTAAGTAACTTGTGTGTTATCTCCATTGTGTCATGTTTCCAAGTAAGGTGATATCCCTTCTTTTAAATTCATCATTTGAGGATCTTAGAGAGAAATGAGAAGTACACCACAATTTCAAAGAGTTGGGAATTACAAGAAATCAAACTCTATTGTTGGCATCAAGTCGAAAGAGGTGGTGTTGGACAAAGTTTAGTCCAATACAACTGATGTGTATCTCAAATCTAGGGCTTGCTGTTGTAGATAACAATAGTTTTTCCTTGTTTCCCGGCATCCACTCGCTTTTCTCTGTTTTCCTCAAATTCTTCATTTTGGATTATGTTAAGATCTTCAATAAGATTAGTTTTATCTAGTTTGTTGAGTAGTTTCTTTTCATTTCAGTGCCCCAATTCTATTATGTGACAAGTGGTTTCAGATAAGCATGGACCTGTTTTGGTTGAACTATGCCTTTCTTCAAATATGTTAGGTCTTCAATAAGTTTAGTTTTATCTTGTTTGTTTAGTAGTTTCTTTTTTATTTCAATGCCTCCATTGAAAATAAAAACCAGATTTCTAATGGTATACCGAGGATGGATTAATTGAAATCAATTTCAAAGCTCATGATATCGACATGTATCAATTAGGGTTATGGGATGATTCCAAGGGGAATATGTATCGAGAAAGGACATCTAATGTCTAGTGTGAAATTGTTAAGAGCTAATTCCTACCGTGTGCTATAGTTCTTAAGTAACTTGTGTGTTATCTCCATTGTGTCATGTTTCCAAGTAAGGTGATATCCCTTCTTTTAAATTCATCATTTGAGGATCTTAGAGAGAAAATGAGCAGTACACCACAATTTCAAAGAGTTGGGAATTACAGTAAATTGAAACTCTATTGTTGGCATCAAGTCGAAAGAGGTGGCATTGGGACAAAGTTTAGTCCAATACAACTGATGTGTATCTCAAATCTAGGGCTCATTGTTGTAGATAACAATAGTTTTTCCTTGTTTCCTAAGACCCACTTACTTTTCTCTGCTTTCCTCAAATTCTTCATTTTGGAGTATGTTAAGATCTTCAATAAGATTAGTTTTATCTATTTTGTTGAGTAGTTTCTTTTCATTTCAGCCCCAATTCTATTATGTGACAAGTGGTTTCAGATAAGCATGGATCTGTTTTGGTTGACTATGCCTTTCTTCAAATATGTTAGGTCTTCAATAAGTTTAGTTTTATCTTGTTTGTTCAGTAGTTTCTTTTTATTTCAAAGTGCCTCAATTGAAAATAAAAACCAGATTTCTAATGGTATACCGAGGGATGGATTAACTGAAATCGATTTCAAAGCTCATGATGCTGACATGGATCAATTAGGGTTGTGGGATAATGTCAAGGGGCATATGTATCAAGAAAGGACATCCAATGTCTAGTTGTGAAATTGTTAAGAGCTAATTCTTACCATGAGCTATAGTCCTTAAGTAGCTTGTGTGTTATCTCCATTGTGTCATGTTTCCAAATAAGGTGATATCCCTTCTTTTAAATTCATCATTTGAGGATCTTAGAGAGAAAATGAGCAGTACACCACAATTTCGAAGTGTTGGGAATTACAGTAAATTGAAACTCTATTGTTGGCATCAAGTCGAAAGAGGTGGCATTGGGACAAAGTTTAGTCCAATACAACTGATGTGTATCTCAAATCTAGGGCTTGCCATTGCAGATAACAACAATTTTTCCTTGTTTCCTAGTGCATCCACTACTTTTCTCTGTTTTCCTCAAATTCTTCATTTTGGAGTCTGTTAAGATCTTCAATAAGATTAGTTTTATCTAGTTTGTTGAGTAGTTTCTTTTTATTTCAGTGCCCCAATTCTATTATGTGACAAGTGGTTTCAGATAAGCATGGATCTGTTTTGGTTGAACAATGCCTTTCTTCAAATATGTTAGGTCTTCAATAAGTTTAGTTTTACCTTGTTTGTTGAGTAGTTTCTTTTTATTTCAGTGCCTCAATTGAAAATTCTATTTTGTGATGGGTGGCTTCAGATAAGCAAAGATATGTTTTGGTTGGACAATGCCTTTCTTCAAATACATAACAAAAATGTTGATGTCTTTGCAAGAATTTGTTTGCTATCTTGGTTGCATCTCCTCATCTATAAATGGAGATCCAAAATTGTTAGAAAAACAACCAGTGTAGAGAGAAACAATCACAATGAAAGAAATATGAAATTAACAGGTCTAAAACACATACACAGATATTATGTGGAAAACTCGGTATGTACTAGGAAAAAAACCACAGGCAAAGGTCTCTCAATATTTTATTCAGCTTTAGTAGTGGAAAATCTACCACCGATTGATGCTTAGAGACCTAGATAGCTGCACTCCTTGCTAAGGAGAAAAGAAAACCTATAGTAGACTTTCTCTTATCTCTAGTCACCACCAAAATCGACATCCACAAAACCATTTACCTGAAGACTACTCCCACTGAAGCAAATAGTAGCATCAGAAGTGCCTCCCAAATATCTAAGAATCCACTTCACAATCGTCTAATGATCATATCCGAGATTTGCCATGTAACGACTGACTAATCCCACTACTTGTGCAATGTCAAGTCTGGTGCACACCATGGCGAACATAAAACTTCCTACTACTGATGAGTACGGTACACGAGACATCTGAGTTTTGGCAGAGTAGTTTATTTGAACTAAACATGAATACATGAAGACTTTCGTACATTTGCAGATTTTATATCGTGAGTAGTAGGCTTTTGTGGCCATTTTTTTGGCACTAAACATGAATACATTTGCGAGTCAGCAAGGAACAATGCATTGTTTGATGACATACAAATGCAGAAATAGTCAAAATCAATAAACTATATACAATTGAAATGCATGTGGAGTTCCAATGAGAACTACGTGTAAGATGTAAAATTTTGAGGATAAAAAAACTAGCATATGTTGCTAAAGGAAAAGAATATTAGTTATATGGAAAAATATAGTACGTTCACATAGTCTACAAGGATGCAAATATGTACATAACAAAAGTACAAGTAATATTCATTTATTTTCTTAATAGTACTTTCAATCCACATAGTAATAGGAGACAATAATACCCCACGTAAAAAGAAATACAACAGTTTTTAATTCACTAAATGTAGTGTTTCATCTATATTTTTATACTTACAAAATCAATCACATCCCATACCAACATCAAATACAAAAATAACAACTATCCCTCTAAATCTAATAACATTTAACTTTAGGCATTCACATTGTACACATTGTACATTGTACACTGCTACCAGAAATGCCTAAGGCCCTGCTTTCCGTTTCCGAAACGTTTCGAAACGGAAACTCCTTCGAAACGTCCTAGTCTCCTAGAGATAAGTATACATGATAATAATGTATAATTTCAATGAATACAAAATATTTTGAGTGTTTTATCAGTTATTCTTATCACTTATGGTGTATGGAGTACAATTTTAAAATGAGTACTATGCACACACACATATATATATTTTAATAATATATTGTACAGACGTTTCCCGTAACGTTTCGTATCCAAGGTTTTTTGAAAATTGCCGTTTCCGCGTTTCGTACACGTTTCCGTTTCCGTTTCCGTTTCCTGGCAACATAGATTGTACATTGTACGATTGATAGTTTTAAAACCGTTTGGTTTTCCGTGAAAAACGATAGCCACCGGCCCACCGGCCAAGCAAAGGAAAAGACAGACTCAAGAAAAGTTTGATAGAAACGAGGAATGTGCAAAATTTGTTAGAACTCGCGACGAGCCGACGAGAATATCAAGAATCGTGAAATTTCAATGCAAGTTCGGAATCGTGGACGAGACTATCGATGGTTTGCTTTGGTTTCATCGAATCTGGTGGTCGAAAGACGGAACTTTCGAAGCTTTTCTTGTAACTTTAAAGCGGAATTTGACCTACAAATAAAGCAAAGAAAATTGTGAAATCTTTCTGGTTTTGCTGTAAAACTCATATGAAGGAAAACAATGGAGGAGTACCGTCCGTTGAAGAAGATTTCGCTGGAGAATAAGAAGTATCATGTATTTCTAAGCTTCCGTGGAGAGGACACAAGGCAGAATCTGGTGGACCATCTCTTCCAATGCTTGAGTGGTGCAGGCGTTCATGTTTTCCTGGACAGCAAAGAAATAAAAGCAGGGGACAAAATCAGTGAGAGATTGAAGCGGGCTATTGAGGAGACAGACATCCACATTCCAGTTTTATCACCAAATTATGCCAAATCTGCATGGTGCCTCAAGGAAGTTACAGAGATGTCAAAATCCAAAGGCCTTATTATTCCTTTGTTCTACGGCGTCGAACCTGCAGATGTCAGATATCCAGACCAGCGCAAATACGCCGCAGCTTTTTGGTATCACTCCATGAAAGGCAGGCACAAACCAGAGACCATAAATGAATGGAAGACAGCTTTGAAAAGAGTCTCCTCTCTTTCCGGATGGTCTTTGCAGACAACGTCCGGGTCAGTACATTCTGCATTTTTATTTTGTTTACAAGTTTCAAACGAATTCTCATTATTTATAACGTCGAAACCTGATGTCATTGCAGGTACGAGGGAAAACTTGTGAAGCGTGTTCTTTTCGATGTTCTAAATACATTGAACAATGTTCCGTTGAATGTCACAAACTATGCAGTTGGTCTTAAAAATCAGATGGATGCAGTGATCGATTTACTGAAGATTGGTGTGAATGACAGGGCAATTACAGTCGGGATTTGGGGCGGTGGAGGAATTGGTAAAAGCACGCTAGCTAAGGCTATTTATAATGACATCTTCAGAAAATTTGAAGCGGTTTCTTTTGTCTCGGATGTTAGGGCCAATGCTTGGCGCGTCGATGGAGTATGCAAATTGCAAAGGCAAATCTTGCAAGATGTATTGAAAACAAAAATTAGGGTGAACAATGTTGATCACGGGAAATATTTAATGAGAGAACGTTTACAATCCATTCGAGCTCTTGTTGTTTTGGACGATGTGGATCACAAAAACAGATTGAAGCTCTGGGCGCACAGTGGCTTGGAGCAGGTAGCAGAGTCATTGTTACCACCCGGGATAAGAGTGTTTTCGATGATAAAATTCTTGTTTTTGTTTTGCAACAACTGAGAAAGGATGACGCTCTGCAATTATTCAGCTGGCATGCCTTTCTCAAACCAAGTCCACATAAAGATTTTAAAGATTTGTCGGAAAAGATCGTGGATGCCTGTGGCGGGCTCCGCTTTCTGTGGAAGTAGTTGGCGCCTTCTTGTACCAGAAAAAAAGATGAAACGTTTTGGAAGGAGACTCTGCGTCAACTGCAAAATGCAGTGTTTGATGACATTAATGGAAGGCTCAAAATTAGTTACGAAGATCTCAACTCCCAAGAAAGAGAAATCTTTCTTGACATTGCTTGTTTTCTACAGGGCCAAGTAAAGGATGCCGCTATTAGTTACTGGGAAGATTTAAATCTTAATCCCCACATACATTTATCCAACCTGGTGCTCAAGTCGCTTGTGAAAATAACAAAATATAATCGGGACGAAATAATTTGGATGCATGATCAGGTGAGGAATATGGGGCGAGCAATTGTTGATGCTGAATCTACTATTCCTGTGAGGCGTAGCCGGTTGTGGAAATCACACGAAGCTTATGAAGCACTGGTGACTCCCTGGCTGGTAAGAATCTCGTCTTTCATGCCCGCCTCTGCAATTTATTAAATTAAATATTTAAAAAAAAACACAAATATGATATATTAGAAAACTTTATAACAACATAAAATGATTAAAAAGATCAAAATTTGATTGGATAAAAATATATTTATTGATTGGGAAGAGTAAAATTTATAATAATTTATTTATAGCTACAATAATTACATCTTTAACTAATAATTATTATAAAATTTTAGTGATATGTAATTATTGCAATACTAATACAAATGTGTGATTAGTCCTATAAATTTAATTATATCCTAAATAGTGTTATGATTAAATGTACAAATTTAGATTTGTAAATAGACTATTTACAAGATTATATAATTTTAAATCTATGTATAAAAATATAATAATAAGTGAGAGGAATTTCTAATTTGGTATCCACGAAGTTGGTAGAAAGTGTAATATATATGAGTATATTCACTTTTAAAACTCCACAAATTAGAAACAAATTATATCAAATAAAACTCACAATAATAATTAGACATATTGTATTTATCAATTTAAATGAATAGCCAATGGGGTTTGGGTGGATTGGTGAAGACAATTGGTTATGTCACAATCCATCCAAGTTCAAATCCCGCTAAGCATGATCCCCTTTGGGGTGGTAAACCTGCTGATGGTGGGATTTACATCATTGGTAGGTTGGAATTTTTTGCATCGATGTCCGATAAAAATTGCATCGTTGTGAGGGCTTCGTGTGGCGGATAAAAATTACATCATCGGTGTGGGCTTCTTCATTGTTGTTTGTATTGGTCTAATTAATATCTTGTCTATTAAGGACATTGTTCCGGTTCATTGTTTGTGTTGGTTAACATTGTCCCGAGTTCATAGCTCCGATCAAAAACATTTATCCATCCCAAAAACTATTTACATAAATATGTTAGAAGTATATGAATAACACATATATTCAAACAAAGGTGTATAGAAATATCATCTAGAAGACTAGATAGCCTATATTTACACTGTATAGAATCTAGATATTTATACTTTTCTATATTTTAGTGGACAAGGGTTGTATAAATAATTCAATAACATGAATAATTTTTAGTGCAATATGCGAACAATCAATCACTATGTGTGAATGGTTCACCTTTTTGTGTGCACTATCTCAACAAAACTCAATTTTTAAAATAAAATGCCAATTAAACTTGCAAAGTGGTATTATGAATGTAATTGCTTAATGGTGCTTATAGAGCATATCATAACATAAATTGTGTTTTCATTAAAATTCTAACTAAACATGTGTTTGTTGTATTGATGTATTTTCTAGGTTCTTATAGAGCATATAAGAATATAAAGTTAGCAATAATTACAATACCTCTTAATTTTGAAAGGGACCCTACAAACATTTTCATTAAAATTCCACATAAACATGTCTTTGTTGTATTGATGTATTTTCTAGGTTCTTATAGAGCATATTAGAATATAAAGATAGCTATATTTACAAAACCTCGTTATTTTTCAAAGGGACCCTATAAAGGTTTTCATTAAAATTCCAACTAAACATGTGTTTGTTGTGATTGATGTATTTTCTAGGTTCTTATAGAGCATATAAGAATATAAAGTTAGCAATATTTACAATAACTCTTTCTTTGAAAGGGACCCTATAAACGTTTTCATTAAAATTCCAACTAAACATGTGTTTGTTGTATTGATGTATTTTATAAGTTCTTATAGAGCATATAAGAATATAAAGATAGCAATATTTACAATAACTTTAATTTTGAAAGGACCCTATAAACCTTTTCATTAAAATTCCACATAAACATGTGTTTGTTGTATTGATGTATTTTATAATTTCTTATAGAGCATATAAGAATATAAAGATAGCAATATTTACAATAACTTTTATTTTTGAAAGGGACCCTATAAACCTTTTCATTAAAATTCCAACTAAATATGTGTTTGTTGTGTTGATGTATTTTCTAGGTTCTTATAGAGCATATAAGAATATAAAGTTAGCAATATTTTCAATACCTAAATATCCAACTAAACAGGGGTTTGTTGTGTTAATGTATTTTCTAGGTTCTTATAGAGCATATAAGAATATAAAGTTAGCAATATTTACAATACCTCTAATTTTTAAAAGGGACCCTATAAACGTTTTCATTAAAATTCCAATTAAACATGTGATTGTTGTATTGATGTATTTTCTAGGTTCTTATAGAGTATAGAAGAATATAAAGTTAGCAATATTTACAATACCTTTTATTTTTGAAAGGGACCCTATAAACATTTTCATTAAAATTTCAACTAGACATGTGTTTGTTGTGTTGATGTATTTTCTAGGTTCTTATAGAGCATATAAGAATATAAAGTTAGTAATATTTACAATACCTCTTATTTTTTGAAAGGGACCCTATAAACGCGTTTTCATTAAAATTCCAACTAAACATGTCTTTGTTGTATTGATGTATTTTCTAAGTTCTTATAGAGCATATAAGAATTAAAATTTTTCACTAAAAGTACAACTAAACATGTAATTGTTGTATTGATGTATTTTCTAGGTTCTTATAGAGTATATAAGAATATAAAGTTAGCAATATTTACAATACCTCTTATTTTTGAAAGGTACCCCATAAACGTTTTATTAAAATTCCAACTAAACATGTGTTTGTTGTGTTTATGTATTTTGTAGGTTCTTATAGAGAATATAAGAATATAAAGTTAGTAATATTTACAATACCTCTTTTTTTTTTGAAAGGGACCCTATAAACGTTTTCATTAAAATTCCAACTAAACATGTGTTTGTTGTATTGATGTATTTTGTAGGTTCTTATAGAGCATATAAGAATATAAAGTTAGAAATATTTACAATACCTCTTATTTTGAAAGGACCCTATAAAAGTTTTCATTAAAATTCCAACTAAACATGTGTTTGTTGTATTGATGTATTTTGTAGGTTCTTAAAGAGCATATAAGAATATAAAGTTAGCAATATTTACAATACCTCTTATTTTTGAAAGGGACCCTATAAATGTTTTCATTAAAATTCCAACTAAACTGTGTTTGTTGTGTTGACGTATTTTCTAGGTTCTTATAGAGCACATAAGAATATAAATTTAGCAATATTTACAATACCTCTTATTTTGAAAGGGACCCTATAAACGTTTTCATTAAAATTCCAACTAAACATGTGTTTGTTGTAATGATGTATTTTCTAGATTCTTATAGAGAAGTTAAGAATATAAAGTTAGCAATATTTACAATATCTCTTAATTTTGAAAGGAACCCTATAAACGTTTTCATGAAAATTCTAACTAAACATGTGTTTGTTGTATTGATGTATTTTCTAGGTTCTTATAGAGCATATAAGAATGTAAAGTTAGAAATATTTACAATACCTCTTATTTTTGAAAGGGACCCTATAAACTTTTTCTTTAAAATTCCAAATAAACATGTTTTTGTTGTATTGATGTATTTTTAGGTTCTTATAGAGCATATAAGAATATAAAGTTAGCTATAGTTACAAAACCTCTTATTCTTGAAATTGACCCTATAAACGTTTTCAATAAAATTCGAACTAAACATGTGTTTGTTGTATTGATGTATTTTCTAGGTTCTTATATAGAATATAAGAATATAAAGTTAGCAATATGTAGAATAGCTCTTAATTTTGAAAGGAACCCTATAAACGTTTTCAAGTAAAATTCAAACTAAACAAAGGTTTGTTGTGTTGATGAATTTTCTAGGTTGTTATAAAGAATATAAGAATATAAAGTTAGATATATTTACAATACCTATTAATTTTTAAAGGGACCTATAAACGCGTTTTCATTAAAATTCCAACTAAACATGTGATTGTTATATTAATGTATTTTATAGCTTCTTATAGAGTATATAAGAATATAAAGTTAGCAATATTTAGAATACCTCTTATTTTTGAAAGGGACCCTGTAAATGTTTTCATTAAAATTCCAACTAAACATGTGATTGTTGTGTTGATGTATTTTCTAGCTAATTCTTATAGATTATATAAGAATATAAAGTTAGCAATATTTACAATACCTCTTATTTTATTTTTTTGATCAATCTGAAATAACTGCACGGGTTAGGTGCACAAATTCTTAGGCTTAGTTGCCAAGGACTGAGGGGTATCCATTCCGCCAAATTCACCCAGGGCACGATCCCGGCCTCATCCCTTATTAACAATATCTCCTGACTTCGCTTGCAGCGAGAATTGAACCCTGGTGGGCTCATTAAGAGCCAACATCTTCACCATTGAGTCAAACGTCATTCGATATACCACTTATTTTTGAAAGGGACCTATAAACCTTTTCATTAAAATTCCAACTAAACATGTGTTTGTTGTGTTGATGTATTTTTGAGTTCTTATATTCATATAAGAATATAAATTTACCAATATTTACAATGTCTTATTTTTTGAAAGGGACGATATAAATGTTTTCATTAAAATTCCAACTAAACATGTGTTTGTTGTATTGATGTATTTTCTAGGTTCTTATAGAGCATATAAGAACATAAAGTTAGCAATATTTACAACACCACTAATTTTTGAAAGGGACCATATAAATGTTTTCATTAAAATTCCAAATAAACATGTGTTTGTTGTATTGATGTATTTTCTAGGTTCTTATAGAGCATATAAGAATATAAAGTTAGCAATATTTACAATACCTTTTATTTTTAAATGGGACCCTATAAACGTTTTCATTAAAATTCCAACTAAACATGTGTTTCTTGTGTTGGTGTATTTTGTAGGTTCTTATAGAGCATATAAGAATATAAAGTTAGTAATATTTACAATACCTCTTATTTTTTTGAAAGGGACCCTATAAACATTTTCATTAAAATTCCAACTAAACATGTGTTTGTTGTATTGATGTATTTTCTAGGTTCTTATAGAGCATATAAGAATATAAAGTTAGCAATATTTACAATACCTCATATTTTTGAAAGCGACCCTATAAACGTTTTCATTAAAATTCCAACTAAACATGTGTTTGTTGTGTTGATGTATTTTCTAGGTTTTTATAGAGCACATAAGAATATAAAGTTAGTAATATTTACAATACCTCTTGTTTTTGAAGGGACTCTAAAAACATTTTCATTAAAATTCCAACTAAACATGTGTTTGTTGTATTGATGTATTTTCTACGTTCTTATAGAGAAGATAAGAATATAAAGTAAGCAATATTTACAATACCTCTTAATTTTGAAAGGATCCCTATAAACGCGTTTCATTAAAATCCGAACTAAACATGTGTTTGTTGTATTGATGTATTTTGTAGGTTCTTATAGAGCATATAAGAATGTAAAGTTAGCAATATTTACAATGCCTCTTATTTTTGAAAGGGACCTATAAAAATTTTCATTAAAATTCCAACTAAACATGTGTTTGTTGTGTTGATGTATTTTGGGTTCTTATATTTCATATAAGAATATAAAGTTAGCAATATTTACAATGTCTTATTTTTGAAAGGGACCATATAAACGTTTTCATTAAAATTCCAACTAAACATGTGTTTTTTGTATTGATGTATTTTCTATGTTCTTATAGAGCATATAAGAACATAAAGTTAGCAATATTTACAACACCACTTATTTTTGAAAGGGACCATATAAATGTTTTCGTTAAAATTCCAAATAAACGTGTGTTTGTTGTATTGATGTATTTTCTAGGTTCTTATAGAGCATATAAGAATATAACATTAGCAATATTTACAATACCTCTTATTTTTGAAAGGGACCCTATAAACGTTTTCATTAAAATTTCAACTAAATGTGTGTTTGTTGTGTTGGTGTATTTTGTAGGTTCTTATAAAGCATATAAGAATATAAAGTTAGTAATATTTACAATACCTCTTATTTTTGAAAGGGACCCTATAAACATTTTAATTAAAATTCCAACCAAACACTTGTTTGTTGTATTGATGTATTTTCTAGGTTCTTATGGAGCATATAAGAATATCAAGTTAGCAATATGTACAATACCTCATATTTTTAAAGGGACCCTATAAAAGTTTTCATTAAAATTCCAACTAAACATGTGTTTGTTGTGTTGATGTATCTTCTAGGTTTTTATAGAGCACATAAGAATATAAAGTTAGTAATATTTACAATACCTCTTGTTTTTGAAGGGGACCCTAAAAACATTTTCATTAAAATTCCAACTAAACATGTGTTTGTTGTATTGATGTATTTTCTAGGTTCTTATAGAGAAGATAAGAATATAAAGTAAGCAATATTTACAATAGCTCTTAATTTTGAAAGGAACCCTATAAACGTTTTCATTAAAATCCGAACTAAACATGTGTTTGTTGTATTGATGTATTTTGTAGGTTCTTATAGGGCATATAAGAATGTAAAGTTAGCAATATTTTCAATGCCTCTTATGTTTGAAAGGGACCTATAAAATTTTTCATTAAAATTCCAACTAAACATGTGTTTGTTGTATTGATGTATTTTTAGGTTCATATAGAGCATATAAGAATATAAAGTTAGCTATATTTACGTAACCTCTTAATTTTGAAAGGGACCCTATAAACATTTTCATTAAAATTTAACTAAACATGTGTTTGTTGTATTGATGTATTTTCTAGGTTCTTATATAGAATATAAGAATATAAAGTTAGCACTATGTACAATACCTCTAAATTTTGAAAGGAACCCTATAAACATTTTCAAGAAAATTCCAACTAAACGGTGTTTGTTGTGTTGATGAATTTTCTAGGTTCTTATAGAGCATAGAAGAATATAAAGGTAGCAATATTTACAATACCTATTATTTTTGAAAGGGACCCTATAAACGTTTTCATTAAAATTCCAACTAAACATGTATTGTTGTATTAATGTATTTTCTAGTTTCTTATAGAGTATATAAGAATATAAAGTTAGCAATATTTACAATACCTCTTATTTTCGAAAGGACCCTATAAACGTTTTCATTAAAATTCCAACTAAACATGTGATTGTAGTGTTGATGTATTTTCTAGCTAATTCTTGTAGATTGTATAAGAATATAAAGCTAGCAATATTTACAATACCTCTTATTTTTGAAAGGGACCCTATAAACGTTTTCATTAAAATTCCAACTAAACATGTGTTTGTTGTGGTGATTTATTTTCTAGTTTCTTATAGAGCATATAAGAATATAAAGTTAGCAATATTTACAATACGGCTTATTTTTGAAAGGGACCCTATAAATGTTTTCCTTAAAAGTCCAACTAAACATGTGTTTGTTGTATTGATGTATTTTCTAGGTTCTTATAGAGCAAATAAGAACATAAAGTTAGCAATATTTACAATACCACTTATTTTTGAAAGGGACCCTATAAACGTTTTCATTAAAATTCGAACTAAACTTGTGATTGTTGTGTTGAGGTATTTTCTAGCTTCTTATAGATTATATAAGAATATAAAGTTAGCAATATTTACAATGCCTCTTATTTTTGAAAGGGACCCCATAAACGTTTTCATTAAAATTCCAACTAAACATGTGTTTGTTGTGTTGATGTATTTTCTAGGTTCTTATAGAGCATATAAGAATATAAAGTTATCAATATTTACAATTCCTCTTATTTTTGAAAGGGACCCTATAAAAGTTTTCATTAAAATTCCAACTAAACATGTGTTTGTTGTATTGTTGTATTGTCTAGGTTCTTATAATAGAGCATATACGAATATAAAGTTAGCAAGATTTATTATGGCCCTTATTTTTGAAAGGGACCCTATAAATGTTTTCATTAAAATTCCAACTAAACACGTGTTTGTTGTATTGATGTATTTTGTAGGTTCTTATAGAGCATATAAGAATATAAAGTTAGCAATATTTACAATACCTCTTCTTTTGAAAGGGACCCTATAAACGTTTTCATTAAAATTCCAACTAAACATGTCTTTGCTGTATTGATGTATTTTCTAGTTTCTTATAGAGCATATAAGAATATAAAGTTAGCAATATTTACAATACCTCTTATTTTTGAAAGGGACCCTATAAACGTTTTTATTAAAATTCCAACTAGACATTTGTTTTCTCAGTATTGATGTATTTTCTAGGTTCTTATAGATCATATAAGAATATAAAGTTAGCAATATTTACAATACCTCTTATTTTTGAAAGGGACCCTATAAACGTTTTTATTAAAATTCCGACTAAACATTTGTTTTTGTATTGATGTATTTTCTAGGTTCTTATTAATCATATAAGAATATAAAGTTAGCAATATTCGCAATACCTCTTATTTTGAAAGGGATCCTATAAACGTTGTCATTAAAATTCTAACTAAACATGTGGTTTTTCTATTGATGTATTTCCTAAGTTCTTATAGAGCATATAAGAATATAAAATTAGCAATATTTAGAATACCTCTTATTTTTGAAAGGACCCTATAAATCGACTTTCTCGGATGAAAAGAAAAATAGGAAAATTGTATATAAAGAAGCATTGGGGAGGGTAGTGAGATGAGAAGTATTGCAACAATATAAGACATACAAAATCAATGTTGTATATTTGCATATTGATTCATAGGAAACATGATAAAAATAATTCTTTTATCTTGTTATACTTAAGGTTAATTAACGTATAAATATAAGTCTATGCCAAAACAGCGAACAAAGGTGCTTGATAAGAAAATTATCAAATATTGACTTTGTATAGCCTCTCTTAAAGGGGAAGTTTAAGTTTGTTTTCTATAAATATAACTTTTCCCATTTGAATTTGATCTAGGTCAATTAACTTGTTAATGTAATTCCACAATAAAGTAATAAATTAAGGTGTTTTGTGAGACACTAACATTTTTTTCACTTGTTATAGCATCTCTCAAATATAGGTTTAAGCTTGTCTTGTATCTACATCTAATTTCTCATTGTGATTTTCTTTTCAGTAAATTAAGTTGTAAATGAGAGTCCACACCAAAATACTAAACTAGAGTGCTTTGTAAGGCACTCAAATTTTTTTCCTCATTATAGTTTCTCTGTACATAAATTTAAGGCTGATAAAAATATATTTATGCAATTTATGTTTTTTTGTTTGTAACCAAATTATGTTAGATTATTCTATTCATTGATAAAAGAAGCCACTTATCTGAAAATACTACTAGATTATTAAAATTGTGACTTTTAAACCTCTATTTCTAATCATTT
Organism: Taxus wallichiana var. yunnanensis; assembly: GCA_018340775.1. Classification (NCBI taxonomy): domain Eukaryota; kingdom Viridiplantae; phylum Streptophyta; class Pinopsida; order Cupressales; family Taxaceae; genus Taxus; species Taxus wallichiana. The sequence continues at coordinate 155,349,766 of CM031237.1, forward strand.
CAGCGTATTCTATGTTCTGAAAAACAGTAAACAATAAAATGCATTTGGGCTTCTACTTGTAATTATCCGAATAGATATACCTTTGAAAGCCCAGCAGAATGCGAATTTGAGCATTATCAAAGCTTAGATATAACGTGGAATGTTGTCAGGTAATGGAACCTGCCCGGAGCATTTCCGTTTCCTCCTCAGATTTTGATTATGCTATAACGTCTCTTGACATTTTCAAACATGATGACGTGGATTACGAGTTTGAGCCAATAAAGAAGCTGCGATTAGTTTGGCTGGATCAAATCGCCATTCCAGAAGATAATATTGAGAAGCCAATTTTTTCAGATTTGAGATGGTTTAAATGGATTTCGTGTCCAGTTACTCATTTGAAATCCGAGTGGAATATGGAACGTCTTGTTGTTCTAGATCTAAGTGGCACCACCAAATTCCCATCTCGTATTAAAAAAATTTGGGACGAAAAATCCCACTATAAGGTAATTTCTCATTTCCCTAACATTGACTGTGCAGACTTGTAAATATATTTATGTAAATCTAATGTATATTTCTGATCGCAGAAGCCCAAACATCTTAAGATTCTTCTCCTCAGTCGGTGTGTATATCTGAAAAGATTGCCTGATCTGTCAAAATATTGCACATCCCTTATTAGGCTGGACTTGAAAGAATGCGTGGGAATAACAAAAATTCCCGATTCAATTGGCGAGTAACTACATTTGAAATGGTTAAGTTTGTCGGGTTGCAAAAATCTAGAGGAACTTCCAGACAGTATCGGCAACCTCTCATCACTTGAAATGCTCTTTATGGATGGCTGCACATCCATCAGAAAATTGCCCTCTTCGTTTGAGAAACTGGGAAGCCTCAGAGAAGTGGACCTCGGCGGTTCAGAACAGATTGAGGAATTTTCCCCTTTCAGAAAAGACTGCTGCCTCAAAAAAATCATCCTCAGCGGCTGTATCAGATTAGCATGTTTGCCTCCTCAATAGGCCACCTCAAACGCCTCAGCTACCTCGAAATGAATGGATGCACTAATATGTCTCGTCTACCAGAGGAATTCGGGAATCTTGAAAGCCTCAGTGAATTGTTTCTCAATGATTGCCCCTCTCTACAAGAGCTTCCTCCAAATTTTGGGAACCTCAAGAGTCTCAGAACTCTGGAAGTGAAAAAAATACAAGTTTATGTAAGTTTCAGAGAGCTTTTCCAGACTTCTATTGCTGGAGCGATTCGATGCAACTGGTTCATATCTCCTGGGCGGTCTTCCTCTTGAGGTACATGATTAACAATATTGTGTGACGATTTTCCGAGATAGATTGTGTAGTTTCTAGTGGCTGTAAATACACCCTTTATTTGAAAACATTCAATTTAAGCGAGTAAGCTCTGTTTTTGGTTGTAAAACTTGAGTATTTTCCTAACTAATCGTTTTTCATATCCCCATACTAAACTCCAAAAAAACACCATTTTGGAACTTTTCGATCGTTGGCAGACATTAATTCATAGTGAACTTCTACAGGTTGAGGAATTGTGCGCCTTGGAGATTCTCAATTTGGAAAAGACATTCATTCGCAGTTTGCCTTACAGCCTTGGCCTGCTTGAGAAACTTACAATCCTTGTTCTGAACAAATGTGACAAGTTGTTGGAATTGCCTCCGCTTCCTCCAGGGTTGCTGAGGTTTGAGGCACGAGGATGTAAGCAAATGAAAAGAATCTTGAACCTGGCGGATTTGAAAAACCTCCAAGTTTTGGACCTGCGTAACTGCCAACGCCTGGAGGAGTTGCCAGGATTAAGCTCGTTGGAATTCCTAACAAAGCTTGACATACGTGGGTGCACCCTCCTCAAGAATCTTAAAGCTTTATTCTTGGGAAGATTGAGGAGTTTGCAGACGTTATACACGCTCGGCCCCCATGTCAATCGTTTAAATATTTGTCAAATTGTTCAGGTGCCCAAGTCAATTCAACAAGCCTTAGTTTTCATTTATTGATTTTTGACCAAAAAGAGTTTTTCATTCAGGTACCCAAGTAGTACATTTCCACTGCATTGAGTTTTAAAGGGATTGCTAAACATCAGAAAAGATTGAATTGTTGTTTATATTGAATTTTTCCCCAACAAAATTTCAGAGTCCATTACAACAGTTATCAAACATTCTACACAACACTAGGAGAGAGAAAGTCATCCCTAGCGCAGATAGATTATCTTCTTGCAAGGGCACGTGCAAAAGAGGTGCAAAAATAAACTTTTCTTTCGAACACGAAAGAGAGGCATGGAAAAACTCTTATTCTCCCGAGCGCACAAGATGGGCGCGGAAGAGACTCATTCTCTCCCGAGCATGCAAGATGGGTGTGCAAGAGGCTCAATTTCTCATGGGCACGCATGATAAGCTCCGGGCACACAAGAGGCTTTTCCTCTTCTGCGAACTTCAAAAGGCCATAACTTTTGATAGGGAACTCTGTTTTTGGAAAATGAGGAATTTTGAAAGCTCTCGACGTCCTCTTTGCACAAAAACCTTAAGAATTTAATTTGGATAAAGTTTTAAGGGTCAATTTTGAGAAAATTCTTTGCAGACTTATAAAATGAAAACTGGTAACATTTGACTTATAAATTTTGTTCAATTCGACTTCCTTCCTTTCTCAACATGCCAAAGACATGGAGGGTTGCACTTAGGTAAATTTAGGATGGATTTCAAGGGTTAATTTGTTTGATGGATTTGCAAATCAAGATTTCCAATTGTACACAGCAAGAAGTCTGCAATTTTGCCTTTGCTTGATCTGAACGGTTCTTTAAAATTTTCTTAAGTATTTTAGTTTGGTTGGGGTCATTTTAGTCATGCAACTACAATTTAATTGTTTCATTTCATTTCCTAAGGTTGCAGGGTTGTTTTGTTCAATTTCTGATTAATAATTGCCAGTATGAAAATTATCTAACAGAGCTCAAATTCGAATAGATTTATTTACATTTACCAAATTTAATCTATGAATTCATTCCAACCAAATCTAACATACTAAGTTGATTTAAATCAAAATGTGCAAAAGCCAAAAGATACAGTTCTGATTTCCAAATCATACTTTTCAAAAGAACAAAGTATTGTAACATTTCTTCATCCGTATTTCACTTTTCAACTTTCCAAACAAAGATTTCAAAATACATTCAACAATCATATTTCAATACCTAATAATGCCATTTGAGTAAAGTAATACAATCTTTTATTGATTCAAAAAGATACCTTTACAACTTCTTCTTTCATTTCATTCCCAAGGACAGAATACAAATCTTTCTTTTCTTTCATTCAAAAATAGAAAACAGAGTGCATCTCTTTCACATTTTGAATTATAACTTTCATAGCCAATACAAAACATCTTTCCATCACAAAATATATTACATTTTCATCCACTTCAAGTGGGAAAAAGGATTTACAAATAGAATTCTCACAAGGGACTGTCAAAAATGTCTTTTTCCTTTACTCCAGAACAACAACATGAAGATCCTCCATTTTCAATTTTGATCACAACAAAGGTAGGGGAAAGGCAACACTCTCCACCCAACCAAGATATCCAATGAAAGGAGAAGCCATCCTTCTTCATTGACCCCCGAGCCCCAACCAAAATGTAATAAGAGGTGCATTTTAACTCATGGAAACAACAGGGTTCCAAAAACACACATGCAAACTTCACATTAAAAGCACAGTCTAAAATAGAATATAGTTTTCAACCACATTAAGACATAACAAATTAAACTCGGGCTTCATCATGCAAGCCAAAGGAGCAAGAAACTATGGGGGATGCTACTTATGCCTCCCAAAGAGGAAATGGGTATCACCCCTGAGAACAAAACGCTAAAATATAACATTTCGAATCCCCACATGCCCTTATGCCTCCCTCAAGTACCCCATATTCCTCACATTTCCTTATGCCTCCCCAACCTCTTATGGCACCCCACAACGAGTAAAGAAATGCAAGCTAATTCTTTGTAAGGTGGAACACAAATCCCAACTCCCTCCACACTTATACCTCCCAAAACACTTATGCCTCCCAAAAATAAACCCCATAGCCTTCTCTTACACCATTCCTAGGCCATCTATCCAACAACCCACAAACGTGCTAAAACATTCAAAACAATAACATTCAACTATTTACATATACAATAAAAGAAAGAAAGAAGGGCATTTCAAGAGCCAAGCTCCTACCTCTCCATGATGGAGTTTGTTCCAAGTCCAAAACAACAAGCTTTCCAATGCAAAATAGTCCAAGATCAACAATCCACAAGCATGCAACAATCTCCAATCTTCTCCAAAAGCAAGAGCTCTCAAAACCCAAAAGAAGTCTCCCAAAAATGAAGTGATAAAAGTGAAGCAACCCAAAAAAAAGCTAAAGAATTCCAATTAATAGAAGAGGAAGGGAAGAGGATGAGGTGGATCCATGTAGGATGCCACTTCACACATCCTCAACTCCAACACCAAAGTCAACTTCATTCTCCAATGCATAATCAATAGGTGGGTGAATAATATGACAGTTTTACTTACACACTCAAATCAAACCCACGCCCAAATGATTGAAATTAAAACATGTAAGAATAGTACAATAAAAAACATTCAACTTGCGTTATAAAAGTGTATAAAGAAGGTCTAAATTTAACCCTCCAACCATAGGCAAGGTTGGTATACAAATTTTAGAGGTATGGGATAAGTTTAACGTGTCCCACAAGCCTCCAAAATCAGCCTCCAAGGATAAATTCGAATTTCAAAGAAGATGAAGTGTTTCTTACTCCAAAATCAACTTACATATCTCTTACACATCACTTACACATGTCTTAAAAATTTAATTCAAGGCCAACAACTCTATTAATTACCTTCTTGTGACATTTTAATTAACTTTTTACAACATGATTACTCACAATATTAAGACACCATTTAATAAATAATGAAAGGGGTCAATGCACCACAAAATAAACACATGCAAACATTAACAAAGGGACCAAATAAAAGAAAATACATAAAATCCCTTGGTCACATTTGAAGGTGATCCCCCCCATGGGAATCCATAACACAAACAAACACACACAAATAAATACAGATTGCCATGGTGACCCTACTAAATTCATATAGAATTCCAAAGTGGTTGGTCTCTAATCCCCTGATGTTTGTTGTGATATTTTAAACCTGTAAAATACAAATACCTCCTTCGGCCTCGTGGCCACATCGAACATCCAAATGAATATAATATACTTCCAAAGTCATCAATATATATATGAATCACAACAATCATCAAGACAATCAACAATATCACTTACAATTTCATCAACAACTATATCATCATCAATATTTAATTTAATTTTCATTTTCTAGGTCTACTCAAAATATCTAATTTTGCAAGTATGAACAACATCTATAATATAACCATGTCAAACAGTATATCAACAACAATATATAAAATGTATAAAATGTCCCCAATAACACCATGTATCAGATATGAACCAAGTCAACAATAATCCATGCTCTAACATCTAACATCATACTAAATCAAAACTATAATAATGTCCATAATATAGTCAATAGTGTCATGATCAGTATCAAAAGGTGTCAAAGGGAAGTGGGCACTACATCCCCCTCCCCTTAGACTCGACTTCCTCCTGGAAGTCATTGGAATAGATGGGGAAACTAACTTGTAACAATGTAGCATCCTCCCAAGTAGCTGCAGTCTCATCATATCTATCCCACTGCAATCGCACTTGATCAATCTCTCTGCGCCTCGAAGGCCCGGGTCCTATGATCTATAATGTGAATGGGCTCCACCATCACCTCTGCCACTGATCCTGCACTGCAATGAGATCCAATCTAACACATGAGAAGGATTTACAATATATCTCGTAAGGACTGAAACATAAAACACATCATGTACGCGAGACAAGCTAGGCGACAATGCTTTGAGACAGTAGGCCAAAGGGCCGATACGCTCCAAGATCTCAAAAGGACCAACAAATATAGGAGCTAACTTAGAACCTCTTCCATAACGAAGAGGGCTATTATGTGGTCTAACACAAAGGAACACATTCATGCCCACATCAAAACTACGGTCGGTATTATGTTGATATGTATACTTCTTCTACCCGTATTGTGCCTCCCTGCAGCCTCTCGCCGGACCAAAACCACCCTGCTACTCCATGTCCTATAACAAAGTTGGTCCAAGAGAAACCTATCCTCTAGTTTTCCTAGCTAAGAGGTGTCCTACACTCTCTACCATACAAGGTCCGAAAAGGAGCCATGCCTATAGAACTCAAAACTATTATTGTAGGCAAACTCCACCAAGTACAAGTACTCTTACCATCTCGAATGATGATCCATAACATACATCTTGAGCATATCCTCTAAGATCTGATTCACCCGCTCAGTCTTTCCATCTATCTCCAGGTGATATCCTATCCTAAAATTGATCTTCGTCCCAGGGCATGCTTTGCATGGTAGTCCAAAAATGGGAAGTGTACAAAGGATCGCAGTCACAAATTATCTTCTATAGAATCTTGTGTAACTTGATGATCTCATCTAGATAAACCCATGCCACTGCACTAGCTGTATAAGTGGTCTTCACCGGAGAAAAATGATCCACTTTTGTCAATTTATCCACCGTGACCATGATGGCGTCATGGTGATATCTCAACATCGGTAGCCTAACAATGAAGTCCATGGAAATGGTGTCCCACTTCCATTCCGGTATAGCATGAGGAAAGAGAAGGCTAACTGGATGCTAATTCTCAGCCTTCACTCTCTATCACTCCAAATAGCGTGACACAAACTAAGCTACATCTCTATGAAGTCCTCTCTAGTGGTATAAATGTCTCAATGTAGCGTTCATCTTCTTTCCCCTGGGATGGGCTGAATAGGGTGCATGATGTGCCTATGTCAAGATGTCCTACCTCAAGCCTCTATCATTGGAAACATAAATCCAACCTCTGTGCCTGAGAATTCCATCTTCCTCTAATGAAAAACCATTAAAATTCCCCTCAAGGCATCTCTGGACTCGATCTCTGCTTTAGCCACAATGTAGAAGCTTGTTAAGAGGAAGGCTGCTTTGTAGAATCCTTCTCTGTAAATCATGTGCCTTTGAAGTGGCCATAACCACATGTCTTCGTCTATTGAGAGCATATGTAACCAAATTTTCCTTTCCCTTCACATGCTCTATCTCGATATCATACTCACAAAGCAACTCTATACAACGCCGCCGATGAGCGTTGAGATTGGGCTGCGTGAAGAGGTGGCGAAGAATCAAATGATTTTTCCTAAGTGTGAATCTTTGACCAAGAAGAAAGTGTCTCCATCAAACCAAGGCATGTACGACTACCACAAGCTTAATATCATGAGTTGGATAATTGAGCTCATAATCCTTGAGTTTGTGAGACTCAAAAGACACTACTTTTCCCTCCTGCATCAACACACCTCAAAGTCCTGCCAAAGAAGCATCCGTGCATACAAAAAACTCACCCTATGAATCCAACACTACAAGAATAGGTGCTCTAGTGAGACATTCCTTCAGTGTCTTGAAGGCCTACTCACATCTGTCTGACCAAACAAAATTCTTCCCTTTCCGCTGAAGGGAAGTGATGGGTTACTGTGATTCGAGATAAGTCCTAAACAATCTCCTGTAATAGCCTACTAACTCCATGAAGCTGCACACCTATGTCATAGTAGTGGATGCTAGCCAATCCATAATAGCTCTAATCTTGGAAGGATCAACTATGATACCTTTCCCAGAAATGACGTGGCCCAAATATTGCACCTCTATCTCGAAAGAAGGCACACTTCTCTAAGTTCCCGAAAGTTGTTGATCACGAAGACACAAGAACCCGATGAAGGTGCCCTCTTGCTCCTCACGTGTACGTGAGTAAATCAAAATTTCATCAAGGAAGATGAACACAAAGTGATCTAAGAAATTCCCAAATAACTCATTCATCAAACTCGATAAATATTGCATGGGAATACGTCAAACCAAAAGGCACCTTTGTGAACTCATAGTGCCCATATCTCGTATGAAAAGTGGTCTTATGACTATCTCCGCCTCTGTAATCCTCAGTGATGATAACCTGACTTAAGATCAATCTTAGAGAAAATCTGGCTCCTTCATTTGATCAAACAAATCATCTATGCACGCAAGAGGGATAATGATTCTTGATCGTTACCCTATTTAGATAGTGGTAATCAATACACAACCAAAAGGATCCATCCTTCTTCTTCACAAAAATCACCGGTGTACCTAAGGGGATACACTAGGATGGATTAGGCCTTTCTCCAAAAGGCCCTCAAGCTATAACTTGAGCTCACAGAGCTCTAGTGTGGTCATCCAATAAGGTGCTCGTGAGAAAGGCTCTTCTCCAAGAACTAGGTCTATATGAAAATAAATCTCATGTGGGGGTGGTAACCCCAAGTAGCTCCCGGAAAGACATATGAAACTATCTCAAAATGGGATGGTCATCTAGCGATGGTCCACTAGACCCACCCTCGAGATATGTCACTTTGAATGTGATAGCATACATCCCGACAACCCCATCGCACACACCGCTTAAGGCTGCATAGTGGAGATGGTGCGAATGGAAACAGGTCTCCTGACCCCTAAGATCACTGACTCAACTCCTAGATCATCTGCACAAGATATAGTTTTATGGTAACAATCCATCCTAGCCTGTGTGCAGACAACCAATCCATACCCAAGATGACTCCATACGAGCCCAAAGGAAGGATACGAAGATCCGAGGTAGTGGTGAAAGGTCCCAAATCCACTACACACTCCTTAACTAAGGAGTCCATTGAGATCTTGGCTCCCAAAGCCATCTCAACGTCCCAACTAAGACCCTGCCTAACTGCCACCATCCTGCATCACTCTACTAAAGATGGTGCAATAAAAGAATATGAAGAACTAGAATCAAACAAAATAGAGGTAGGAATACCACCAATGCTACCTGTGGTCTCAATAATTGTACTCTAATGCTCATCCTGACGGTTCTCGACCACTACATAGATCTGATGATCTGTCCCATGTCACCAATGGTAGGCTCTGAGATCTATGTCTTACCCTTGTTAAGAGGGTTCTGAGGAAATCTCTCCAAAAATGTCCATCAACACCGTAACCAAAACAACTGCCTGATCCTCTCCCATGTGTAGCAAGTCCGACGGTACTCTGGAGGTATGTGGTGTGGATCCTGATGATCCGACTACGGACTACTGAGGTCTCTACTGGTGAGCTCCTGTTGACTGAGCCCTCTAGGAACCCTATGTCCTAATGGGACCCCTAGGAGGAGGCCCCATACTCTGACCTCTGTGTGCATAAAATCTCTGCAGAGGTCTATAAGGTGGGCGGGATCACACTATACTCTGCTATGGTTTAAAAGATAAATGTGCTCAACCCTATCCACCATGAGAAGGAGGTACTGAATCCCTCGACTTATTGTCCCGCATCTGCTGAGATACGACTCGAACTTAGTCTCTAGCCTGCTTGGTCTTTCCCCAAGTCTCCTCTGCTATATAGGGCTTCTCAACAACCTCGGCCTAATGTCTATGGACAATGGATCTGAAATACACCTCCAATGTTAAGATTCGGACCCTAGATGAACTTGTGGATATGTACCGCTCTTCTTGCATGTAATCAACATACTTGGAGTAGATCCATAAATCTGCTCTCATACTCAAACCACCGTAAGAGATGCTTATCGGAGGTCATAAATCTCATCTATCCTCTCTTTGTATGAACCTCTGTGATAAATATCTTCTCTTGAACTACTCCTTAAAGAGCTCCCAAGTAACTATCTCAAAATTAACATGGAGCTTCTATTCCTCTATCCTCCACCGAGACACACCGCTCCGTCTCTCGAGTATATGGATCGCAACACGATATTTCGTGTTGCTAGAACAAGGGTAGAGCTTGAAGCATCCACTCAAGCTCACCAACTAGGCCTCTACCTGAAATCCACCTACGTCACCAGAATAATGTGATGGCCATAGCTTCGTGGATCTCACGATGTGGTCCGAAACTATATTCGATGATCCTAGGCCTCATGACATGCTCATCTCTAAGCCTAGGGCTCCGAGACCTATCTCTGTGTCTTGAAACTTGGTCTCCCTATCCCCTCTACGGTGACTCTACTCTGACTGAATCCATGTGGGATTTCTCTCCTCTATGCTCCTCGCTATGCCGAGGAGATGCATGAGCCTCAATAGATTTCACCCTATCATGTCCAACTGGACGTGCTCCTATGGTCCATCAAAGCATAGAGTGGCATTAACATCCTGAAGTGTCTGTAAAATCTATGGTAGGATAGATGCTACAACATGATCTGGTGGTGGTAAGTCTAGGTCTATGTGAAAATACCCCTCATCTTATCCGCGCCTCCTGCATAGACCAAGGTGAGAGTTAGTTCATTTTCTAGGTTTTATTCGAGTTTTCCATGTTCACTAATTATGTAATTTCAAAAAAAGTTGTTCTCTAGATTTGAAAGTGTGCTAGGTTTAATATTTTACTAGGTTTAAAGTTCATGTCTCAAGTCTTCTAGTGTGCCCAAGGGTCCAAGATTTTGAACCCACGACTCTGATACCAAGTGTAATGCCCATTTAAAACAACCACTCGAGACCAAGAACAACCTAGGTTTAGTTAGGAAAAGTTAAGGAATAATTTTTTTAGTGTTCCCAAAAATTCCAGAGTCCATTACAACAGTTATCAAACATCCTACACAACACTAGGAGAGAGAAATTCATCCCTAGCATAGATAGATTATCTTCTTGTGGGGCACGAAGAAATTTCCCCGGGCGCAGAAGAGAGGCATAGATACAAACTTTTCTTCTGGGCGTGGAAGAGAGGGGTGGAGAAACTCTTATTGTCCTGAGCACACAAGACGAGCATGCAAAGCATTGAGGAAAAAATACAACAATATCTCTCCAATCCCAATAACCTTCTCACTTGCCATGATTTTGTGGGGTTCTGATGGAGCGAGAAATGATATTTCAAACTCCTGAAAAACTCGAGAGATGAGCGGGAGACTGTCAGTCATCGGTGATCATACGAAGGGTCCCGCTCAAGATCAACTTCAGCCCATGATTAGTAAATTCATGGAATATCGAACTCGAGTTCCACATCACCTCTCCCAAACAAAAATAGAAGCAAGATACCCCCTTCCAGCTGCGATACGACGATGAATAGCTCTCTTCCTCTTGGCTTCTCTTTTTAAAAATATCTAATAGTATGTTGGTACAAATGATGACCTCATCCATGTTGCACCATGGGATGTTGTCATCCACCAAGTTGTCCAAAGTTAACATTGAATTTTAGATATTTTGTAGATATTTTGTACTTAGTTGTTGGTTCCCTTTTGCCTTCTTTCTTCTCCTTATTCTATATATACTTGGATACTTGTTGTATTCAAGAGATGGATACTTTTCAGATGAAAAATAGAAGTAAGAAGAAAAGACTTTGAGATTTTTGTAATAGAAGAAAATAGTAATACAAATATTAAGACTTTGTGCTGAATATGTGTGTTATGAGCATTTAATCTTTCTTATGTCAGATTTATGTGTTTATTTTGTTGAATCTATCTCTACTTTTTGTCATTTATTCATCAGTATTGCTTTATTCGTCTATGCAAGTAGGTTCGGCTCTGTTTACTACCAACCCAAAACATAGACCCTCTGACCTTTCTGCTTTGGAATTCATTTCTTTTCTCCCTTCGTATCTTTTCTATCTCCCCACCTTGTTTCTTTCCCTTCTTCTCATAGTAGGAAATACCTCTCCGAGATGAGATCCCAAGCCCCGAAGGCGAATATTGTGAGACTTACAGATTCCTGCTGTAGAATAGCAATAAACCAGATTTCCCTTTTCTCGACACAAAGAGGGGCTATGCCTTACACCGTTGGCTCGTCTATCCATAGATCTATCCACCTGACAGCAAATTTCGGACCAACACAATTGAAGGTGGAAGATGTCCTTTTGAGGGATTCATCTTTTATATTGGAAGTTTGACTCAAGGAGTTAATCCCTTATTTTGGAAATAATTTTTTTGGCTTTTAAGTCATGGACTAGACTATAACGAAGCATTTGGTTCTTGTTGAGAAGGCAAGGGTGAATGACCATGGGATCTCATCTAAAAGAAGATAAAAAGTATCCATGAGAATCATGCCATGTGCAAAGCCGTGGTGCACATATTTAAGATAAGGAAAAAGGGTGACGGGTAATCACATGATTCTTGTTTAGTCGTTGGAGGTTGAGGTGTGGAAAAGAGAAAGGTAAATGGCGCTCAAGGGACAAGCATGAACTAGATAAATAGTGATGTAGGAATAGAGTTCAACAACAAAATGGTCGAATATGCAAGGCATTGAGGGGCTCAGGTTTGGGATTACCATCAAGTGAAGACAAGTGATAAGCACCTGATCTATAGTCATGGGTCACGATGTATGGTCCAAGCCAATTAGGAGAAAATTTGCCCGTTTTCTTTTTTCTGCTTTGGTTACATGTTGATTTTCCTTGAGGACAAGGTCACCAACCTTGAAGGTGCATTCATGGACACATTTTTGTAGGCACGCTTGATGCATTTTTGGTAGACTTGGAGATGGTCAAGGGCATGAAGATGACATTTGTCTAATAACTCAAGTTGTGCTAAACGGTCTTGGTGAAATTCATCATCAGTAAGCATATCTTGAAGAGAGATACAAAGAGATGGGATCTGGACTTCGAGAGGTAAAACAGCCTCAGTACCGTAGACCAGAGAAAAGGGAGTAGCAGTAGTGGAAGTGTGAATACTAGTACGGTATGCCCAAAGAGCGAAAGGAATGTGCATATGCCAATCCTTCCCAGTATCGTTAACCAATTTCATGAGAATTTTTTTAGGGTTTTGTTGGTGGATTTGGCCTAGCCATTGGTTTGTGGATAATATGGCAAGGAGAAGCTTAGTTGGATGTTGAAGGCATCGCAAAGTTTCTGTAGAGTTTTGTTTTTGAATTTTTTTCCATTATTAGTGATAAGGCGATGTGGAACACTGAAGTGACAAATAATTTGATGATTAATGAACTCACATATTTTCTCAGGTTTAGTGGAGATGAGGGGTATGGCTTCAACCCATTTGGTGTAATATTTGGTAGTGGTGATGATCCATTGATGTCTTAGGGAAGAGTGGGGATTGATCTCTCTGACAAGATCTAAACCCCACTGAGAGAAGGGCCAAAGGTCACGAGCAACAGTCTGTAAGGCGATACTAGGTGTATGATGAAGACTGGTATGTTGTTGGCATTTTACACAAAGTTTAACATAGTAACAATGATCATGATTGAGGATCGGCCAGTAATAGCCTAGGCGAAGAATGCATTTAGCAACAACAAGGCCATTAAAGTGACCTCCGCATATGCCATCGTGAACTTCTTTAATGGTATAGGGGATTTCAGAGCTGGTAAGGCATCATAGAGGATACCATCAAAGCCATGTTTATAGAGGAGGCCACCCATGATGAAATAACGAGATGCCCTTTTGAGAAAGATGCGTTGTCCATTATGTGTGAGATCAGGAGGCAATATAGAAAGGGAAAGATAGTCTGCAAGTTACTTATAACAAAGGTCTTGTGTGTTTAGTGAGGTAGTTTGGACAAGGTTAACACAACAAGATTTATAATAAGGTCTCGGCATGTGTTTTACGGTAACAAAGATTTCTAAATCGTCGGTGAAGTGGGTATTTGGGAAGTGAGGCAGGCCATGGTATCCGTAAATTTATTGGTGGATTACGGAACGGTTTGAATTTGATAGCGGTCAAAGGTAGTCAACATGATGCTTGACGTAACATTTGTACTCTTGAAGTATTTCATTATGACACTGATAAACAATGTTGACTTGGTTTACTACCAACTGAGAGTCACCAAAGATATTAATGGATCTGACATCTAAGGCATAAGTAGTCATGAGACCCAATACAAGTGCTTCGTATTCAGCGATATTGTTGGTGCATTCAAAGTCGAGTTTGAATGATAAGGGCATGGGTTCACCATCAAGAGGAATGAGGATAATGCCTGCACCACCCCCATGTTGACATTTGGAACCATCGAAGAATAAGGTCATTTGGTAAGGGTCATCATCCAAAGAGAGGTTAGCAATGGATTCATCAGGGAAATCAAAGTTTGAAGATTGATTCCCAGAAAGAGGCGCATCGAAGCTAGTCAGCAATGGCCTAGCCCTTGATAGATTTTTGGTGGATGAATTCAAGGTCTAGGTCAGCAAGAAGCATGAGCCAACATGCGGCATGTTGATTTTGGTAAGGTTTAGCATACATGAAGTGTAAGGGGTCAGTGTTGGTCACAACATAGGTTTTGTGGTTGAGTAGGTAATGGCAAAGTTTGGTGGCGACAAAAACTAAGGCTAAGCAAAGTTTTTCAGGGTGAGTGTATCGGGTTTCGTAGTCCAAAAGGGTATGGATTGTGTAATAAACCACCTACTCCCTATGTTTTTGTCACGATGACCGAGCATAGCCCCTAAAAAGTGATTGGTAGCAAAGATGTATAAGTAAAAGGGTTGATCGTCTTTAGGTGGAACAAGTACAGTGGTTGGAGAAGGTATATTTTAGGGCCTAAAAAGCCTTGTGATAGTCATCATCCCATTTAAAGGAGACATCCTTCCTAAGCGAGATGATGAAATGGTTGACATCGATCTGATAGTTGTGAAATGAAATGGTGAATGGACTGTAATTTAACTTGTAGGCTATAGAGTTATTTAAGGTTAGTGGGTGGAGGCATTTCCAAAATGGTCGTGACTTTAGTAGGGTCAACTTCTATACCATGAAGGAAACAATAAATCCTAGGAGATTTCTGAGAGAACCATGAAGACACACTTTTTAGGTTGAAGGAAAACGTAATATTTAATGAGGTTGTCAACGATGGTTTCGAGGAAGGCGATGTGCTTAGTGTGACATTTAGATTTTTCCAAGAGATCATCCACGTAATCTTCCAATATGCGATGTATGATATCATGGAAGATGTAAGTCATAGAATGTTGATATGTGGCACCATCATTTTTAAGGCTGAAAGCCATCAATCGATAGTAGAAGGTCCCCCGAAGGGTTAAAGAATGCGGTTTTGTGTTGATCCTCCTGGAGTGAGCAAGATTTGGTTATAACTTGAGAAACCATTCATAAGTGATAACATCTCATGGCCAACGGTAAGGTCAACCAACTGGTCAATACCAGGTAGAGGAAAATCATCTTTTGGGTAGGAAAGGTTGAGATCACAGAAATTGGTGCAAATGTGAAGTCCCCCTGTCACCTTAGTGATAGGGATGATGTTAGAAATCCATTGGGGGTAATCGATGGGTAAGATGAAGGAAACTGAGAGAAGGCATTGAAGTTCCTCTTTGACAAGAAGAGCAATGCGAGGGTGCATTTTCCTCAAATTTTGTTTTACAGGTTTGGCATCGGGAATGGTTACAATAGTGGGATCAATGGTGGGATCAATGCCGGGCATGTCGGCATAGGACCAAGTGAAAGCATGGCTATTATTTTTAAGAAAAGAAGTGAGGGCTTCTGTTGGAACATCCGAGAGATTGGCCAATCTTGAGAATGGGGGTCATCCTCGGTGTGGATGTTGAATTTGATAGTCAATTAATTCAACATTGTTTGCATCTCAAAAGGTAATGGCCAATGAATATAAGAGTCCTCAGCACCAAGGTAGGTGAGTATGGACTCATCATCCTGACATTGAACAACATTAATAGAAGGAGTATCATCCCCTATCATGTCGGAGCTACAAGCAAGGAAGAGAGGAATGAGCCTCGCCATCATGGTGATAGGTAAAAGGCCCCAAGGAGATGGTATTTATGAAAAAAAAGGTAGGAGGGATAGATTCAGGATCCATCGACTTTGTTGGTGAAGGTGGGGTAGGTGAAGAAGGTGGAGAGGGGTCAATGTCTTCAATGAGTTCAATATGGGGCTTTTTGGTAGGTAGTTTGGTAAAACCGATTCCACTACAATCATTGTGTTTATGCGTGGTACATGAAATAACAGTGTGATGACCTTGCTCATAAAGGCCAAAGCTAAAACCCTTCTAAGAAAAGCGGTGTAGGAAAGTGTGAGAGAAGTGGTGGTTGGTAGGGTTGGGTTTGTGATGGTGGTTCGGGTGTGTAAGTGGAAATATCAAGTCCCCCATAGGTAAGATGGGTACGGAGGTGGGGAGGACCATAAAGGAGATGCTCGCCTATGTGGTGATCATAGTGAGGATGTTGGTGAAGGTTTCCATACTCTTTTGGAGTAAGGAATGTATTGACATTGTACAGTGATACTCCCCCATAGTGAGGCATTGAAAAACACCTTCCAAGGATCGGTGGCTGATATATTGATGGTTGGAATGGAGGAAGTGTTAGAAGTTAGATTAGTAGAGAGGTGTCGGTTAGTTGGGAAGCTGATGTGTGGTGGTAGAAGTGACAATAGCGGTGGTGGGAATAGAAGATTTGGGTGAAGGTGAGGTTATAATAAGACCTTGGTGGATGGGGTCATGTGTGAAGAAGATGTAGGCGGGAGGTAGATGCCTTAACAGTACAAGAACATCATTGGGCAGTAAAGCATGTTGTAGGTTTTGAAAGGTGATGGGTCAGCGGGATGGTATAGGAACATCCTTCATGTTCGAACTTTACACATTGGTGCAAAGTAGAAGGAACACAACCCATGGCATGAATCCAGGGTCTGCTAAGCAACAAATTATATTGAAACTCCACTTCCAAAACATAGAACAACTCAGGAATAGTACAGGGACCCACACGAATGTGGAGGATGATAGTGCTTAAGTATAGAGGTGATAAATAGTCATTGAATGAATGTAAAATGAATGGATGTTAATGCATATAGTTGTTGGGTATGCACATTTGTTCAAATGCGTGAGAGGAGATGATGTTAATGCTAGTGCCCCATCGATCATAATAACATGTCGGACACGTATATTATCGATATGGATGGAGATGAAAAGGGCAGGATCTGGGTCATCAGTTTGGTGGGGGACAATTTCATCATCTGAGAAACTAAGGATAACAACTTGGTGAACATGTGGAGGTGATGAGGTAGATGGCAATTTGGTGAGTGAGGCGACATGATGAGGTGTGATAATAGATGCTACAAGTGTGGGGTCATTAGGTAAAACCTCAATAGATTGAAGGACCTCCATGAGGGCTTGATGATGTGACTCTGAGGTTTGGATGAGATCATATAAGGACATTTTGAGAGGAGATTGGTGTAACTATTTGAGCATCACGTGGTGCGTAACCCCATTGGAAATAGGATATGTAGGACCATGGATAGTGATTTTAGGCACGGGTGCAATTGGTATGTTGGGTACGTGGTTGGGTGATGGATCAGCTATTTTGTCTTTCCCTTTGTCTCGCTGACCTCGGGTAATGACGTGAACCATATTAATTTGAGGCAGAGAGGTGGATGGGGTGGGGTTACCATGAAAGGTATACTGGCAAGAGGGACATTTACCAAGAGGTGGATAAGAGCCTTCTACGATGAGTGTCCAACACGGCATTTAGGAGAAGGTTGAGAAATCTCTTGGATATGGACCATGTTGATTTCAAATTTCGGAGATGGAAAGAAAGGTTGTGGCGGTGAAGATGGAGGTTGTGGTATAGGTGTAGGAGGAAGGTGTGAAGAAGGTGGTGAGGGTGAAATAGGTTCATCATCCAAGAGGTCATCATCATCAAAATTAGGGTCAGAAGGACATAATTGAATGAGGGCAGCCTTTAGACCCTTATAGTTCTCAACATCATGTCTTGGCACATGATGGTAAGCAAAAATTTTAGTATCATCAAACCCTTCCGGTTTAGGTTTAAGAGGGTCATAAGGTCTAAGAGGAGGGAGGGTGATAGCAGAGCTTTCCAGGAGGTTAGCCAAGATGGTGGCGTATGATCCCACTAGTGGATCACAATGCGAAGTGAAAGTAGGTTTGGTTGGAAGATTGGGTAGTTGTGGTGGTAGTTGAGGTGATGTAGTCTTGGATTTGGGTTGTACTTTCTTTGGTGTAGGTGTAGCAACAGAAAGAGGGGTAAGTTTAACCACTTCTTTGGAAATTAACGGTTTTTTCGATTTTTGGTGCTTTTTCTTAGGTAGAGGTGTAGGGGGAGCACGTGATGTAGATGGCAATGCAGATGGTGGGAGAGGATGAGTGACCCAAGGGGATAACTGAGGTACACCTGGTAGGTGTTGGTTGAGGTCAAGAGGGAGGTACATGTGAGGTGGAAGAAAATGTCATAGGTAGTGAAGGAGGTATAGAAGGTAATGGTGGTATAGGAGGCAAAGAAGTTATAGATGGTGATGAAGGATGCAAGGTTCGCCTAGGTAGAGCTACAGGATATGGTAAAGGGGTCAAGGGAATTTTAGGTTTACCCTTGGAGAGAGTATATTTTGTTAAGGTAGAGGGGTGAGGTCCCAAGATGGATGGTAGGGGTGAAGGTGATAAAGGTGTAGTTGGTGAGGTTGGTGCATGCGGATTAGAAGGTTGGGGTTTTTGTTTAGGTTGAGGGACTAGTTCAATAGGCATATGGGAAGATGTGGCCAAGTGTATCTTGGCGGGGGATGTGAAAGGTTTGATGTGGGTGTGACCCCTAGAACACTAGTGGGTTTAGATACAAGAGATGATGTTGGAACATATTGGCTAGCAAGTAGAGGGGTGGGTATAGATGAGGATGATGCAATAGAAGATGTATCAAGAGTTATGTTCATGTGTAGTTTGGGTTGTTGAAACATATTCGGATAAATGGTAGAAGTGTCAGTGGAAGATGATTGCATTTGGGTCGAGACCAGGGAGTAAGAGAATGCCCCCAAAGTGAAGACCTATCAACATAGTCCAGGCGGTCGGCCAAATGTGAGAACGACACTATGGTAGATGAGGTAGATGTGGAGCGAGTGGTGATTCCCATAAAATGTGTCTGAGAAATAGGGAATTCACTAGATTTGGCCTCTATAGGTAAGAGAGCCGAAAGTAGGTCCGCAGGATCTTGGGTAGCTAATGGAGAATGGTCACCGAGTGGTAACGGAAAATCTATTGGATCCTGAATAGGTGGAGAAGATGATGGGTACTCCTCTATGGGTGGAGGAGGTACAATTGGTAGCAGCTCACTGGGTAGGGAAGTTGAAGGGAAAATGATATCGGTGCTAACGAGAGACTCCCCCGCAAGTGTACGGGGAGGTGAAGGGCCTTCCTCTATGGGTAGAGGAATGGATAAAGTAGCTTCTAGTGCGGGTAAAGGATTTTGGGCTAGGATTTCCTTGATGGAGGGGATAGGAGATATTTGGGAAATAAGTGGTAAGTCGGTAAAGATAACATGTACCTCACGTGTATTACTTTCGTTGTGTGAGGCATCACCAGTTTGACCATTAGATGAGGAATGGTTAGGGAATGGTTTCTTGAATATATGAAGGTTTTGATTGGTAGGTGCATTACGGTTATCCAGAATAACTCGCTTCTCTCGAGCATTCCCTAAAAAATGTTTTTAAAGGTGATAAAATTGCCATCATTGTGACCTTTTAAACGGTGATAGTTACAAATAGTCATTTTCCTTATACCAACCTTTGGTATGGGGTGAGAGGGTCAAAACCGTATGTGGTTTGATAGGAGGAATGGTGATGGCATTAGCTTTAATAAGATTTTCTAAAAAATATGAATATGGTTCCCAATTTCTATGTATTTCTTTTGTTCTTGTTTGAATTGGAAGGCTTGGACCGGTGATAGATTGGATGAAGGTTTAGAATGATTGGATGGATGGGCAAGGCTAGCCTTAAGTACCACTTTGTGTTGGAAATTCCTTGGCTTTGGAATAACTTGTCTAAGGTTTCAAAGAAGAGGAAGTATTGTGTGATTTAAATAAGGAGTTATTGTTTCGTAATTGTATCTTCTTCTCTTCGATGGTGTGAATTTTGAGCTTACACATCATGGTGAAAGCCTCATCAAATGTTCGAAAGGTTTGCACCTGTAAGGTAGGTGAGATATGTCTAGCACAGGATCATGTGAAGAGCTCTATGAGTTTAGTTTATGGTAATTGGAAAGTGAGTTGGTTGATTAGGCTACACTAACAAGCGACAAAATCTGCGATAGATTCATCATCATATTGATGCGTAGAATAAAGATCAGTCATGGTAACCTTCTTGATGACATTAATCGAAAAATGATCCAAGAAGGCTTGGGCTATTTGGTTGAATGAGAAGATGGAATGTCTAGGTAATCCACTATACCAGTCCAATGTTGGACCAGTTAGGGACATGGGAAAGGTTCGCAAAAGCAAAGCATCATCATGGGCAATTAAGTAACACCCATGTTTGAAAGATCACAAATGCTGCTATGGGTCTTCCTTACTATTAAAGTAGTTAAACTTAGGCATCTCCTAGTGTACGGGATATGGGAAAATGGGAATGGATGGGTGAATAGGCTCATTACAAATCTCGTCATAGGTGAGAGAATTGCGGGAGCCAGAAATAGATGCTTCTAATGTCTACATCTTTTCCATCATTAACTTGATAAATTCATTGTTAGGTTGTGAAGATTGGGTACCCCCTAAGTAAAAGGAGGTTGTTGTTAGACATATGAAGAATATGACATTCCAGAGTATGGTGGTGTTGAATAAGGAGGCGGGAATTAAGAGACAGACATAGAGGGTATATACCCAGACTGAATGACCGATGAAATTGGAGGTGGGCATGGCGGTAGGTATGTGAGGGTAAGACACTCATAGTGACCTTGGTAGAGATGGGAGGTAGATATTGGGGACAGAAAGGAAAACATTTTGAAATGGGGTAGAGGTTACTGACACCAAGGGTGGTAGCATTGCGACTAGTATATATGAGACAACAGGTGCGAGATGATGCTATGTTTTGGGTGGTGGTTGAAGGTATGGTGGAGATTGTGGGTGCAATAGAGGTGGCGAGATGCGGTATTTAAAGCTAGCGTGGGACCTAGCTACGACACAACCGGGGATAAAATGGGTGAGGTCACTATGGTAATAGGTGGAGCCGAGGAGGAAGTGATCATTAGGGATGGAGATAAGGATATGGGCATGTCATAAATCAATTGACCCGAGGCATCTCGAGTGGAGGCATGGGTGAGGTAGTGGTTCAAAGCAACAGGATTCTGATCCAGGAGTCGTGCAAACTTTGTGTCACCTGTAGGAATGGTGATAGGTTGATTGGGATCCATGGATGATGAGATGGAAGGTGGTGAAGGACTAGGTGATGAAGGGCTAGGTGGGAGTGGTAGTTGACTAGCGTCAAATATGAGGGTGCTTTCCTAACTACGGGTTAGCACCATGTGGGTAGGAACTGATTTGGTGAGGTTATTTTATGTCTAAATGACACGAAACACAACGAGAACTAGGAAAACAGTCAACGGTAAGTGAATTAGGTTGGCTTGGTGAGTTGTAAAACAACACAGGGTGACCGACATTGGTTTGAGTAAACCGATGCCGGTTAGGCTTAACCGGTGTCAGTTACTGTGAAAAACTAACAGTCTGTTAAGTTATGGTCCCAAATTGAAATTTTTTTACATAGGATGAGATGCAAGGTGACCGTGATTAAAGTAATGACAATATCAAAGGTGATAGGAGCCTTTTACAACTCAGAAAGTGAAATAGGTGTATTTTGGATAGGTATCCAAAAATACTTCCAACCGACGTCGGTTCGGTTAAACCGATGCCGGTTGGAATGTAATCAGAGATGTTTAAAGATAACCGTAGCCGGTTATTGTGAAATTGAAATAGAGAATAAGAAAAATGGTTGTGATTTAAAAATCTGGTGTATAATCAAACTCAAAAGTCTAAGAATGATGTAGATGTGGTCTAAACACACTCGGAAGAAGTTAGAATACACTGACTATGATTGGGAGTGTGCAAGGAAAGACAAAAATAATGATTGAAAGCTCTCACCTCAAAACACAAATCAAGCGAACACTATGAAAGAATGTTCTATAGTGCCTATTCTATTACGTTTGTTTAGCTTATGCTATTTGTATTGATTGAATGTTATAAACAAAACAATAGAATTTTTGTGTGAAGAATGCTTCCTATGAAGAAATAATTCTAAAGGGTGAGGTTTCAGGAATGTTATGGCTGGGATGGGCTTCACTCTGAAGTATGACTCAACAGAAGCGGTGAGTTGGGGAGTACCTGACGATCCTCAAGATCAATGCGATCGTTGTCAGGATTTCTGAGGAAAGAAGATGTTTCAGAAATGTGTGTAAATTTGATTCTTTGTGAAGTTTGGATATGACTCAGAAGAAGAGATATGTGTTTGCTATGGTTCATTTTTCAACCATTAGCTGGGCATGACTTCCAACGTATAGGTTACCCTCAATTAATGTGAGCTAATGAGCTAAATCAAAATGTAGTGCACTTGTTTTAAACCCAAATCAAAAGTATGATATTCGATGACAAAAATAGATGAACAGGAAGAGGGATGCTCTTTCACTAAAATGTAGAAAACAAGAATAAGAAGGTTCTTTTTAAATACACCAAAAGAAATGTGTCTTTCGGAGCAAGTAGAAAGAAGAGAATGTTACCAAGGAGAAAGTTTTAATGTAAATTCTCTTTGGAAGGGAAGCAAACACAATTTTTCACCTAGGAATGAAGAAAGATGCAAGGAACCCCGAATGGGTCCCAATGGGTGTGCAAAAATGTTTCACTTGATTTCTTAGTTTTCTAATAATTACTTGATGAAATAGATAAGGTAAAGGTGGTAAGAGGAATACCTGGTTTGAGATGGTTGAAGGTTGTATGTGCGCATATCTGAATTATGAATCAAAGTGATTGTGAGACCTTCCTTTTGGCTAGGAGGAACTACCCGTATAAGAAACAAGACAAGACCACCAAAGAGAGTTAAAAATATATGCATTGGACTACCTAGAATATGCTAGATCCTGGAAGTGTGATACTTCCTAGATGGTTGTCAATCCACTATTTAAAACAATTCAATGCTAAAATAAAGTAAATATTGTCCTATTATAGTTTAATATGATTTAGGAATCTCATGAAAAACACAATAGGCTAGATCTAATCTAACAGCTAGGCTAGAAGGGAATCCAGAGGTCAAGTAGGTTGTTTATAGGTAAATCTGAACTAACAGGCTAGGTTAGATACAAATTTAAAGGTCAAATAGGTGTTCAAGTAGGTATATGTCAGAAAAAATGAGGTTAAGTTAGATGTGGGTCACAAACAGGTTGTTATTCTAGAAGAGATCAGGCGACACAGAGACCAACCATGGTTTTATAAAACTGATGACAATTTCATGGCAGAATCGATGATGGTTAGAGAGAACGACGATAGTTAAATCGGGGTTGGTGGAATCACACAGTCTAGGTTTTGGAGTCTTGGGTCAAAAGTGAAGTGAATAGAAGACGGGATTGATTATTAATAATTGTAAAACAAGTCGAAAACGTATGCCATAAAGAATCAAAGAATGAAATAGTATAAACATGCGGTTTGGGATCTTATTGAGATGTTTGATTCATTTTACATAGTTCATCATGATAGGAAATCATGACTTAGCAGATTCATTTTACATAGTTCATCATGTTGGGGTCTCGGTTTTAAAATTGTAGAATGTCCCCATATTGTGAATATGATTTTGAGGTATTGACAAGACCCTTTGTCCCTAAAAACATTAAACACTAGTAGCTTTTTGATGATGATGCTCAAATCAGAAGATTTCTGCAGAACAAGGGTGATTTTTTTTATGAATACATTGATTAGAGGCCAATGGTGTTTGTAATAGAGGAAAGGAAACCTTGTTTAGCAAAGGCATAATCTAACTAAAGACTAATGCCATTCCTAGAGGGTTGGTTTCTCTGGAATCAAATTTTGATAATGTTGATTGCATTATTAATAGGCATATGGAAGCCTCAAGGGATGTTGAGGAGCATGATCTTGGTACTAAGGAAAAGCCAAGGAAAATTTGGTTAGGCAGCAATCTCAAAGGCAAGGAGGAGAAGCAGCAGTCATACATCCAATTGTTTACGAAACACCAAGATTGCATGGCTTAGACCTATTTTGAATTCAAAGCATATAGAGACAACTGTTTCAACATGAGATTCCTTGGAGTCTAATGCGAATCCATTAAGGAAGAAAAAAGACCAATCAATCCACTCTTATCTCTCAAAATGTAAGAGGAACTGAATAAGCTAAAAGATGGAGGGATTATTCAGCCCACAAGGTATTATTTTTGGGTTGCAAACCTAGTACTAGTAAGAAAGAAGAATGGTGCTATCGGGTTATGTGTGGACTTCAATAATCTGAACAGAGCTTCAATCAAGGATAATTATCCTTTACCAAATATGGAAAACATGATGTAGTTAGTGACTGGTTCTGAGTTGCTCTCTACCTTGGCTGGTTTCTCTAGTTATAAAAAATTGTGATGAAGGAATCGAAAAGGATCAAGACAACCTTTACTACTCCTTGGGGAACATATGTGTATGTTAGGAAGCCCTTTGGTGTGATGAATGCTGGAGCCACTTTTCAAATAGAAATGGATGTTGTTTTTGCTGGTTACATCAATGAGTTTATTACAATTCACCAAGATGATGTAACAGTGTTTTCTAGAAAGAGAAGTGGTCACTTTATGCACTTGGAGAAGATGCTGATAAGATGTAGATAATATGGTATCTCACTCAATCCAAAGAAGTGCCATTTTGGAGTGTAGAAGGAAAATTTTCTTGGTCACATTGTGTCACAAGAAGGGATGATGATTGATCCAGAAAGAGTAGAGGCCATCAGCAAGGTCCCAATTCTAAGAACCAAGAAAGGAATTTAGTCCTTCTTTGGGTAGATAAACTTCATCAGAAGATTCATATCAAACTTTTTTGAGTTGACCATTTCAATCACTTACATGCTAAAGAAGGACTAGATCATTAAATGGGAGGAGGCTGCCATCCAAGCTTTCAATGGGATCAAGGAGGCATTGAAGCATGCCCCTGTTTTTTAGCAGCTCCAGTTATAAGAATCCTTTCCAAATATTTTTCTTTGCTTCAGAGAATACTATTGCTTATGTCCTGCTGCTGAAGGATGAAGAAGGGGCTGAGAGGCCAATTGCCTTTTAAGTAAGGCCTTTCGAAGTGATCTGAAATACACTATTATGGAGAAGCAAGCATTTTCCTTGTAAAAGTAACAAAGGTTTTAGGCCTTACATTCTAAGTTCTAAATTGGTTGCTTATGTTACCCACACCATGGTGAAGGACATCTTATCGAGATAAAAGTCTCAAGTAAAATATGTAGATGGGTGAACAAGTTGCAAGAATATGACATGGATATTCAAAGCACGAAGTTGGTGAGAGGTTTGGGCTTGGCTAAGCTTATGGTTGAGAGCAACTTGAAGATTATTAAGGTAAATGAGGTTGAAGAAGAAAGGGTAGGTGTTTTTGAAAAGTTGATGAGTTTTGAGTGGTACAAGGATGTGATTTTCTATCTCAAACACTTAAACTTCCCTGAGTATTTAAGCAAGAACCAAAAAAGAGCCCTTAAGTTAGCTTCCTAGAAATATGTCATTACTAATTTTGGGTTAGCTTGGAATAATCTGAGGAGTTATCTTAAGGTGCGTCAAAGTGAATATGAAGCCCCAAAGATAATTTTTATCTCCATGGAGGATTTTGTGGGGAGAACTTTTTGCAAGAGTCACAACACACAAGATCCCGAGGGTGTGTTATTGGTGGAAAACTCTCTTCAAGGATGCAACCTTTTTGTTACAAGATGTGAGAGTTTCCAAAATTTCTCTGGAAGACTCGAAAGCTTCAAGTTCCGTACCTTTGCAACATGTATCATTTGAAGCTCCATTCAAGAAATGGGGAATGGATTTCATTGGTGAGATTTTAGACCCTTCAAGTGTTGGCCATAAGTGGATTCTTGTAGCCACTAATTACTTTACTAAATGGCTGAATGAAATCCCCACCAAGAAGGCAACACACCAAATTGTCATCGATTTTGTGTTAAATCACATCATTTGTAGGTTTGGAGAGCCAGTCAAAATTATCACCGATAATGCCATGAGTTTCAAAGCTAAACCTCCGGTGGCAATGTGCAAGGAGTATGGTATCAACCTAACATATATGTCTAATTACAATCCCCAAGGAAATGGACAAGTTGAGTCCAAGAATAAAATTTTCCAAAGATTATCGAAGAAACTTGGAGCTAAAGAAGATAAAGTGGGGTGAACAATTAAAGTTTTATGTTTGGGCAAATAGAATCACTATTAAGAGAGTTACTGGAAAGAGTCCATTTGAGTTGGTATATGAGACTCAAGGCCTGCTACCCCTTCATAAGCAATTATCCTCGTATGCGAGTTTATTCAACAACTGGAAGATCAAGAAGTAAGCCCTTATTATTCTCGCATTAACAAGATTATTGAGCTTGATAAAGAGAGGAGGGCATCCCACCGAGGCATGTAAGGTTTGGAGAAAAAGCTGAAGAAGCTATTTATTAAGAAGGTCACTCCTAGAGCTTTCAATATTGGAGATCTTGTCTTTGTATGGGATAGCAGGCATGAAGATAAGGGAAAGCATGGAAAATAACATCTAATGATTATGATTAATTTCTCATTTTGTTGGTTGCGGGAGTGGAAATCTCTACAAACTTATTCCCTGAGGCATCCAATGAAACCCTAGAAATTGTTTTAGGTTTCTTGCCATATTTGGTAGGAGAAGCCTTGAGTGAACTGAAATCGAAGGCTGGTAGGGGAACTACCACCTTCCTCTTCCTTGGAGTTTGATCAACCAACCATTGAGGTATAGTGGAAGAAGTTGTCCCAATCGGAGGTGTTATGGTTGTATCCACAGGTGGGGGAAGATTTACTTGTGGAGTGGTAATGAGTGCAAGTGTAGTGACTGTGGGAATAGATTCAGGGAATGAAGGGGCAAGAAGGAGGAGGCATTTCTATGGCCATCATGGGTCCAACAGAGAGAGGTGAGAGGTCGGAGAAAATGTTAGCCATGGCTGATGAGAGTGGTGTAGAAATATTAGATGATGAAGATTAGGAGAGAGGAGGTAAAGATTCTAAAGCAAAAGTTTGAGAAGCAAGAGAAATAATTACTTCCAATGAGAAATTCAAAAAGGAGAAATAAGAGGTTTACTAACCTCAATTTCTGAAAATATTTTTCCTTTTTCGGTGGAGGAGGTGAATCCAATATCTCAACCATTTATGTAGGAGTGGCAGATGATTAGGCCCCTTGCTTTTCTCCTTTTCTGAAAAACTTAAACTTTATTTGCCTCTTAGTAGGGCTTTTATCATTTTCCTTCTCTCCCTTGGAGGGTCCCACTTCTAAAGTAGATAGTTTTGAAAAGCTCTTTTCTTTATAACTCATTCCCTAAGAAATAAGCCATGCCTTAGTGCGGACAAGATTTTGAGCAGCTCTTTCAGCGATAGAATCCTTTTCAAAGAACAAACGAATCAATGGCTGGGAATCCAAGTTGGTCTCCATCTGATTATTTGTACCTAGGTTCCAGAACACTTTCATTGTCCATGGTGCCTTTAGGGATATCAACTAGATCTAACATCTGAATTTCTTCAAGTGTCAGTCTGATGTTATCTTTTCTTCGATGACAACTTCATCACGAAGATCAACCCAGATATCTTCCACAGTGGGCACATGCAAGTACAAGGTTCCATATGACTTGAGGAATCCTCGGATGTCGAATCCCTCCCTCATCTTCATATGTTTTCCAATTTATCCTGAAGCTCGTGCACCATGTTCTTGGCCTTAACCACAATGGAACATGTATACCATCCAATGGAAATGGGGAAGGAGACAATAACTTTGCACCTACTTTTTTGGAATTTGTGAAGATCCAACAATTGTCTGACCAACTCCATAAGGATCAGTTTACACCTGAGATCCTGGGAAAATGGCAAGGATTACCCTGGAACCTTACCACCCGAAGATAAGTAAACTTCTTGAATTGCAAGAAGATGCAACCCCATTTTGACACTTCGGTCCATGCTTCATCGGAAACCCTTCTCTTCCTCATATCAAGATCCAATCTGCAAATGTTCTCGTAGAAGAAGGTGTCATTCACTCTTCTAAATTGGTCTTCAGACCCTTTTATTATCAGCTATGGGAAGTACTAATATATGTGTTTTGTTGCTCGGTTTCCCTTTGCATCTAGCCCTAGATAGTTTCTCATGCCTGTTGCCACATAGGTGACGTATGACATCATATAGAACTTGCCAGTAGACAAGACCATTTTCATTTGGGATTCTATCTCATTACTTATTAGGCTACCCCAATCAATCCCTTGGTCATTTTTCTTTATGATGACCATGAACTAGTACATCCAACCTTGGAATTCTTTTGAATCTGGGATCCCAAATAACCGGCTCAGCAGGGTGATGACATCGTGACTTCAAGGATAAAATCACTTCTAGGAACCGACTTGGGAAACCTAGAAACAACTAGCTTAGCCTTGATCAAGAACTTCTTATTTACATGCTTGATGTAATCTTCTTGATCTTTTTCCCAGGCCTTTTGTGCTGATTTAAGGTCTAAATCAACATATTCCGTAAATTTGGGAAACTTTAGGAGTTGATCAAAGTAATCTCCATCTAATTTTACTATAGATTCCCCTGCTTGATTTTTCACTGAGCGGGAGGCTGAGTCATAGTGGGAAGCACAAGCCAGGATGAATTCAGGGCATTGAGTTGATATCAAAAATACTACTACGAGAGGGAGACCGCTAATCGGCTATTGACTTCATCCATGAATTCTGAGAATAATCTACAATTCTTTTCCAAAAGTCTTCCATATCTATATTGCCAAGCTCTGTGTCCCGGATGTCATAATTGTAGCTTACATAAGAAGAATATTCCATCTTTTGGTACTTATACTTCATTTTTCCTAACTTATCCGACTTATCCTTAGATGGGCCAGGTCGACATGAGGAGTCTTGGAAATGCCTTGATGACTTCTGGAAGAGCAATCAGGTGTGAAAGCTTGTTGGACAAGTGCACAGACCCGCCACACCTTTTAGGTTTTGAAACTTGTAGAAAACCTTCAAAACCCGAAAGACTAGATTGTATGTCGAAAATTAGGCCGTGTTAAACACCAATGGAAACCCAAAATATTGGTGGAGTTTGGAGGATGTCGAGCACCTTGAGAAACCTGAAACACTGGTGGGGTGTATGTCGGAAGTTAGGGCATGCGGCACATCGATGAAAACCCGACACAAGGCGAAGTGAGATGATGTCGAGCAGGTAGAAATACCTGACACACTATGGAACTTAGAGGATGTAGAGCACATAGAGATACCTAACACGAGGTGGAAAAAGTGAGATGTTGAGCAACTAGAAAAACCTGAAACAAGGCGAAACTAGATGATGTCGAGCACCCTGCAAAACCTGAAATCAATATATCGGGTTTCTGACCTGTCAGAACATGAAAAATCCCCATCTCATGATCACTTAGGAATTTTAGAACCTTGAAATCCATAACTTACAACAAGTAAATAACCTAAGGGGTAAATTCCAAATGAGATCCCTCATGAAAAAGACAAGAAACAAGAAAAACAACCTAAAACCCTAAAACAGTAAAGAAGAAGAAAAAGAAAAGAAAACCCCAAACAAAACACCTCATAAATAACCCCAAAAGCTCCAAAATATAAAGAGGAGAAGAATACCTTCAACTAGATCGAAAAATGATCAAGAATGGATGGTGAAATTGACTCGAGAAGCTCAATCGGGTCTGGAGGTGGAAGAAGCATGCACAAAAATCCAATGCAAAAAAAATGTACCAGGTAACAAATGACGTGGAAAACCACCTATTTATAAAACCCTAACATTAATTACACATCACTTGACGTGTGTGCCAACTACCAGACAACTGGACATTAATGACATGTCATCATGCTTGGAGCCTCCAAAAACCCGATACAAAGGGTTTGGTTTAATTTAGGTTTCAGGTTTTGGAAAACATGAAGCATGATGCATGAGATGTTAAGATGCTTCTAAGTCCCAAAATCCCGACACAAAGGCTTCATTCGGGTTTCGGGTTTTGGGAATCACACGACATGAAACATGCATTGGACAAAGCATGTTCTAATGCTTGGGAGTTCTGAAAACCCAACACAAAGCTAAGACAATCGGGTTTCGTTTTGGGGAACATTAGACATGTAATGTGCAAGAAACATGCTTTCATGCAGTGAAAGCCCAAAACCCAAAATTCTCCTTTAAAGGGGAATTTTAAAGGATTTACCTAAAATTTTCATATGGTTATCTCATTTTTAGCTAGTATCACTACACTAAGATAACTCGCCTTTTCATCCTTTAATTCACATTGCCACCGAGCTCGATTAAATTTTCCTAGCTTAGCTCCTTGGTTAATGTAGCCGCCTCTTCCTCTTTCTCCTTCAACTCCCCCTCCAGCTCCCTAATCCTATCATTTCTCCCAAAGATTCTAGCCTCTATCTCAATGAAGACTTTGTTAAGTGTGTTGCTCAGTTGTTCATCCAAGAGCTACTAGGTATCCACCACTAGATTATCTTCCCTGGTCCTGAAAATGTTACTATTGCCCCATGGCTTACCTCAAACTCTGGCTCATCAAGGTGGGACTCAATTTCCCATGAGATCATCTTCCTTGTCCATGGGTAGGCAACCTCTTTGTCAAAAGATGACATACATACAAGCTCCTCCACCATAAGTGTACTGGAACCGCTCGCAAAACACCTTCTTGGGGTCATCAATATAACCCATCTCTGGCCTCCCCCATCTACACACCTTCTTCGCATGTGTGTACCCTTGGGTATACTTACGCTTAAACCCGGCCTCTAGTGCTACCACGTTCCTCTTCCACACTTTCCTTCTCTTTTCTTAATATTGGCTCAAGCACCGTGTTCCACTTTGTCCTCCGCTAGGGTCTCAATGTCCCTTGTCTCCTCTTCTTCTGCCACCTTGGTCATTTGCTCTTGTGCCGAGCTTGGAACCTCTTGCTTCTCGTGTGTTAGCCTCTTCATCTTTTCCCATGTCTTGGGTGCTTCCTCCTACCTGGCTATCCTTGTGCATGCACAAAAAGGAACCCTTGTTCTTCTTCTCTGCCTTCCTCCTCTGAATCATGTATATTGAAAACAGGTGGCCCTTGATCTTTCCTGGGTCCTCTTCCCCACTTACTTCTTCTCCACTACCATCCTTCTCTCCTATGTACTTGCCCAAATTTCCAGCTTCTTCCAAGGTGGTCTCCTCTTCTACCCTCTATTTTTTCCTAACCAGAGATTCTGGTGTAGGTGACTCTATTTCTTCTTCCTCTGATGACTCCTTATCTAATGGCTCTTCTGGCTCTAGAGTCTTCTCTTTTACTATGGGATTTTTCTTATGTGTGTGTACATGTTGGTTATGGCACTTGTCCCGAAGAGGAATGTATTTCCTATGTTTCAAACCACACTTGGGATCTTCTTTTTTGGTTCTGTTTCCTCCTGTTTGGGTGTGGGTCTTTTCCTCCCGGTTGATCTGCCAGGTATAGATACATCATTCTCCATATATTTTCCCTTCTTCTAATTTTGTCTTATGCAAAAGTATACTTGAGCTATGGATCCTTCTGCAATGGGTAGAGTCATGGGCCTTGTCATTTGTACCTCATGTGATATGTACTACTCCACGTAAGTGTGCTTTCCAGGGTATACCAACCCTTTGCACATTTCCTTGTGGTCCTGGTCTAGATTACCAAGGTCCAACTTAAACATTTTTGACTCCTTGAACCTGTTTACTAACGTTTGGAAGTATTGAGCTATAAAGGAAAAGGGGAGCTTGCACCATGGGCTCCATGTCCCATCTGATAGTTTGAATCTACCCAAATAGAAATGCTAGTACATAACAAAACATTCTGCTTCTCCAAGCACACACTATTGTCATAGGTCTTTATTTCAAATATTTTGGTAGGTGAGGGTTTTTCATGGAAATTGTTTGGGGTTAATTCTCCATTCTTCCCTAAAAACGTTCCTTAGGTGCATGTACCACTTTTCCAAGCACACCTTGTGCACTATTGTCATAGTGTCACAAGTGTATTTCTCAAATCTTTTGGTAGGTGAGGGGTTTTCATCAGGGTACTCCTATACAAACTTATCTGATGCATCTGGTACCCCGATCTTTGAAAACACAATGGTTAACAACACATTTCCAAAAAGGATCATGTCACCTTCCTTCACGTAGTTGATAATTTCATCCATGATAAATGCGGGCAAATTATAGATCGTGCCCTCTAAAATCTTCCTATAAACGTTCAACCATGGCTTATTGACTTGGGTCCATCTCTCCTAATCCATTTAGCTTTGAAACCAAGTGTGTGGCCATCTTCATTCTGGATTCTTGATGTCAACCGCCACATCATAATAACTTGACCCGAAGCGCGGAAAATATTTGCATGCAAAAGCGGTGATCGTTTCCTTAATCACTTCTTTTCGAGTCAAGTCATCCTCTAACTGCGTCTCCTCCAAATCCTTCACAGATCCTATGCCATTTTAATGCATTGGCATTCAATGAGGAATGGGCTATGAAATGTGAAATTAGCCGAGGAGTTATGCGCATCTTGCTTTTCTCTCTCTAGGGTTGAAAATGGAGTTCGAACCTCCTCCCTTGCTCAGAATGGCGTTTATGCCTCTTATTAATGGAATGATGTTTGTGCAAACTCAAAGCAACAAAACATGTTGGATGCATCTGATCCTTTCTGTTTTGCTTGTTTTCTTCTTGCCTCTCTTCATCAGCAACAAATGTTTGAATGTTCATTGTCCCTGTTCTGGAGTTTTGGGACATTTTACGTGGTGAAATCTATCCTTGGGCAGTGATGCATGTCCATCCTTTCGTCCTTTTTGTGTTCTTCTTAAAGTGGAAATAGTCCTCATGCACGCGTGACATCACCCACGATATAGTCACTTAGATTTCCCAAAGTAGGATTAGATTATCTTGCAACTCAAAGAGTTGTAAGAACCCTACCTTCTCCACTTGAGCTTCAATCGTCATCATTATAAATGGGAAAACCCTTCTGGATAATTTCATCCATGATTTCCTCTCTGTTTTGTTGGGCACACTAATTCCAGCTTTGACCAACTCCTTTTTCCTTGATTGTGATTAACTTGTCTCGATGATTATTAATCATTTACGGACATGTCCCTAAGGCGGGACTCCCACTCCTTCCCCAATCAACACTCCATCTTCCCAAAGTAGGGTAACTCAAAGAGTTGTAAGAACCCTTTCTCCAACTTACCACTCTTCATTTATGCTTGCTTCAACTTTCACCAAATCCTTTTTGATTGATTTTCGCTTTACGCCCTTCCTTCCCTTTCCCTTTCCCCACTCTTCTTTATGTGTACTTGTTGCTTGCCCTTGCCCTTTCCCTTTCCCTTCTTGGGTGTCTGGTTTCTTGGGTGCCATTTTCTAGGTCTTCTTCCCACTTCAATCACTCCATCTTACTCTATTCTTCCGCTCTCTCCAATCTTAGATCTCAAACTTGTGAAGAAAATTTCTTAAACTTGTGCCCTAGTTCTTCAAACCCTAACTGGGATACTCCCTTCACAAGACAGCGCCTTCTCAAAATTTCTCCTACACCCGTGAAATCCCTTCCTCCTGGTTCACAAATCCAAACTAGTTACCCATGCTTCAATCTCTCCAAATTTTTCTTCACACGGATCAATTTTTTGGAAGCCCTAGTTTGCAAAGGTGTAAAAAGTGCTTCATTCTCCTTATATGCAAAGTGAAAAATGAAGTGTCTCGACCCCTTTATTTATAGTTTTCCCCTTTTTGAGCATTAATTGCTACTTCACTTACCACCGTACCTTTTTTATTTAATGCGGATTTTTCAAACAAAGACCATCTTGGTAGCTTTCACTCATGTGTCCAACGCGTGCGCGGATAACCCTCTAACCTTTTGCGCAAAACCAATCCAACATGACAGGAGACTCTTCCGCACGCATAACCAGCACTGAAGGCACTTCTTATGTCTTGATTTTTTCTCTTGCCTACCTCATGTTGCTTAATTCACTTTCTCCTCCTTTATACGTGGGTTCTACAAGTAGTTTTATCTTGACACCAACCATCCTTTTTCCATATTTTCTCTTCATACACCTCTTTCACCCGGGCCATTTAACTAGGATTTTTAAGACAAGCATCCTTGGCACTTTAACCATGCACTCCTTCACATTACTCCACCCCACACTAAAACAATGTGCGGTCCTCTACGCACTCAAAGATTCTCAAAAAGTAGCAATAAGGTTATTGGTGCCCAAGGCACAAAACAAAACAACAACGTGAAAGGGAAACACAAGAAAAGAAATGCGTAAAGGAAATATCTAAACTAAATGGCAAAACTACCTTATTTACAATCACCAAGAAGACTTATTTATAGTAGGGCTTCAACCTACTCCCATTAAAGTGTCCGGAAACTTTGTCCCATCCGAGTTCTTATAATTAACATGTGACTAAATCAAGGATGTACAAGATTGTGTAAGGAACCAACGAATGGATTTTCAAATTTCTAGGATGGCTCAGAAATTTAGAATCATAAAGTAAGACCATATACCCAACCTCAAACTTCTTGTTTCTTGTGTGGTGATCATGACAAGCTTTCTACTTTGATTTTTATTTTGTTTGGCTCCACCTGGTGAGTGATCATTTCTTATCCAGCTTCATTAACTCATCAATTATTTCTTCTAGCACTTGCTCATCGGCTAACCCTCTTGTGCGTGCTATTCGTAGAGAAGGTAACATGAATTCAACTAGCAGAACAGCTTCCGCACCAAACACCAACTAAAATGGTGTGGCTTTATTCAACCTTTTATAAGTTGTCATGTAAGCCCATAATACTACTGCTACTTTGTCATCCCAATCTTGTCTTCTAACATCACAAATTTCGGTCGTGGTATGACCCAGTATTTTATTGAATTCTTATGCGGTTCCGTTTTATTATGGTTGATAGGGCGTAGTCTTGTGATGAGCCACCATGAAATCTACTAACAAGATCCTCATGGTATCATTCAAGAAATGCATACCCCTATTGTTGGTTAAACTCAAAGGACATCCATACCTTGTGATAATGTTCTCCCACAAGAATCTTGTCATTGTGGTTATTGTGCAATCTTTAGTTGGGGCTACCTCCGCCCACCTTGTCAGATAATCCATGCAAGTGATGACATAACGTGACCCATTCCTACGTGTCGCTGGTGTAATAGGGCCTACAAAGTCTATTTCCCACTTTTCAAAAGGCTCCATGCTAGGGATAGGGCGTAAAGGCATTTCATCTCTCTTTCCTAGCTTGCCAATGCACTAACAATGGTCACATGCTTTACAATAGTCTTTACAATCCTTGTACAGGGTTTCCCACCATAAACCTGCCATTAATATCTTACGCGTGGTGGCATCACCTGCATAATTCCCACCCGCACTTCCTCCGTGTGCTTCCTCCATGATGGCGAGGCACTCATGCTCTAATACACACCTACACAAAACTTCATCACGTCCTAACTTGTATAAGTCTCCACTGATCAACATGTAGGGTGCAACGCGTATGGGTAGTTTTGTTTTCTTAACGCCTTCATTCCTTTTGATGCCACACCTTCCTTTAAAAATACCACAATTTCCTCCAAATCCGAGGGTGCACGTCATAACCTAAATAGTTGTGCATCGGCATTGTCTCCTCAATACTCTGCGTGTCCTCCCCTGAATCAATTCTTGATAGATGATCAGGTCCACAATTACTTTTTCTAGGCTTCACTACTATGGTGAACTCAAATTCTTGAAATAACAATACCCAAAACATATGATCCCTTGTAGAATGGGCTTGTTCACCAAATACTTTAATGCCACGTGGTCGATGTAAAACATGAAAGGTGTTCCCAGTGATCTTGTCTAGACTTGAAAAGTGCATAGATCATTGATAATGTCTCGTGCTCAGTTGTGGTGTAATTTTTCTCTGTTGGTGTCAACTTCCTACTTACAAAACATAGAGGATGATCAATAATTATTTCACCCGGTTGTGCAAGCACTACTCTAATAGCGGTTCTTGAGGCATCTACATGGACATGGAAGGGCTTGTCCTAAGAGGGAAAATGTAATATAGGCGTGGTTACAAGCCTATCCTTTAATGTATAAAATGCCCTCTATTACGCCTCTCCTAATGGAAGGTAGTTTTATTTCTGAGCAGTTCCTCTAAAGGTGCGGCAATCTTGGCATCCCCCTTCATGAATTTCTTGTAATAACCTATATGCCTAAGGAATCTGCACATGCTGTGCTCTGGCTAGTAGGCCCCCTAACCCCACAATGATTGTAAGTTTAGTGGGATCTACTAACAAACCCTCTTTACATATGATATACCCCAATAACATACCAAAGGGTGTAACAAATACACATTTCTTAATATTGAGGATATCCTCAACTGCCTACACCTATCAAACATTAACCTCAAGTTGTCAAAATGGTCTTTGACTAGATGATACATTTTCCAATCATCCAAATAGACTTGAAGAAACTTATGGATGAAGTCTTGGAATGCTCGCTTGCACATGATGAGTGAAAAAATAGCAGGCATATTCTTCAACCCAAAGGGCATGACCATATATGCAAAACTTCCCCACTCAGTGGAAAAAGTTGTCTTCTCTTGGTCCTCCTTTGCAATCCAAACTTGGTGGTACCCTAAAAATCCATCTGTAAAGGAATAGATTTCACACTCAGTGACTCCTTCCAAAATTTCTTGAGTGAAGGGAGTTGGAAAAGGATCGATGACACAAAATACGTTCATCTCCCTATAATCCAAGAAGATCCTAATCCTCCCATCCTTCTTGATGGTGATTACCATTGGACTAACCCATTCGATTCTTCCACCGCTTCAATGATCCCAGAAGCTATCATTTTGTCTATCTCCTCCTTAACCTTCATGCGCAAATTGGGATTCATCCGGTAGGGCCTTTTCCTAACTAGGTGCACACCATCCTTCAGTTTTATCTTCATCTCCCCCAAGGAATGGTGAACACCTTTGAGCTCATGGTACCCACATGGGAATAAATCCTCAAATTCATGCAACAGATCAATGATCTTAGATACTTCCTTCTTTGACCAATAATCTCCAATAATAGCTTCCTTAGGTTCTTCTCTTGAACCGATGTTAACCTTATTTGTCTTTAAGGGCTCATGGTAGGTGCACACGTGAGTATCAGCATTGTCCACTACCTCACGTGTCCCTACAGAATGGCTAACATCCAAGATTTCTGCTTCCTCTCCATCAATCACATACACCAACTTTCCTTTCTCCTTTTTCAAACACATGCACTCAAGCTATAACTCTTTTGTTTCCTCTACTTCTTCTTCAAAGCATGCCTCCAAACTTGTTCCACCCAGTAAATCCAACATCCTATCTTCCTCCATGGCACTATCCCCCATGGTAAGGTGCTTGATACCTGTAAGGCCTTATCAATGGATGGCTTGGTACTACGATACTCAAAGGTGTGAATGAGGTCAGTTCACCACGAGCTCTTACCAGCCCCCAATCTAGCAGAACATGTCTCTAAATGAATGTACCATGTGTGCGCACAACCCCGTGTGAGTGTAGAGTACACTTGTGCACCTAGAGGGATGGTGGCAAAGCTTCCACGTCTTCTCTCTAGACCTATTCACACTCCTGGATATGGAAAGAGGCGGGCTCCTTCCCATGGTAGTCCTTGATGGTGGTGGACATATTACTCCTAGAGAATCTGACGGAGAGAGGCAATTCTTACCTCGCATCATTCCAAAAGCTATCCCGATGTGTAGCCCACAACCCCACAAATGTGTGTGTCAAGTAGGACATAGCTTAACATCCCTCTCTGTTCCTTCTCATTCTTCCACTGAGCTTCCATTTTCTACAAAAATATATCAGGGAAGGCTCCTCTTGAATACTTAGGCAGCTCCTTTCCTCCTAGGTACCATACAGTGCATGCCTTTGTCACCTTGTTCACCAAACATCTCAACTACCATCCCATCAATTCTTAAGTTCCATTCACCCAATTGTCACATGCTAGACCGGTGGTATCACTTATTGATTGAGCATCCTCAAACCGGATAACTCCATTAGTATCATGTATTATCTCTAGGTCCTTGATTGAGCACACATATATCCCGTCCATAATTTCCTCCCCATAAGTTTCAATGTAGGGTGTCAACTTTCCATCATCTAGGGTATAATGACCCGTTCCTCCTTATTTTTAAAATCTGGTGTACCCTTTGTTTAAATGAAGGTCTGCATTGTTCTTGTAACACCATGGGCGTCCAAGTAGTCTTGAGAAATTTTCTGCCTTAGTGAGTGCCAAGACTTCAAAGTCCCCAGTAAACTTAACTCCCTGGATATTGATAGTTTCATCCTTTAAGACACCGATGGGCATCACCTTACTCTTGTTTTCCATATATAGCACATTCGAAGATGGCTATAATGCAGGTCTTCCCATCTGATGTCATGTATCCAAAGTTAGAACATTAACCTCTGCATCTGTGTCAATGAGGATATTACTAAGGAGCCATCCATCTACAACTACATTCAATGTGATTTCTTTGTCATAGTCAAGGTTGTGAGGGGGAAGGTTTACGTGCAAGACCTACCTCTCACACTCTTCTCTAGCACGTGGTACCTTCTCTCTTAACCATGATCCTAGCAAGGGAATGATATTCTCTTGCCTTAGCATTTTACACACCTCCTTGACCTCATCCAGGTCATCCTTTGGTGCCTTGACTCTCCTCCCTTGTTCTTCCCTCCTGGATTGCTCCTTTAGACACTGAATTTCCCCTTGTAAACTTTAAATGACATCCATGGTGTCCTGATATACCTCCTTTTGATGTGTAGGGTTAAGGTACTTTCCATGAACTACTTCCTCCCTTGAAACTAGGTTCTTCTGTCTTGGTATCTCTCTTGTGTGCGCAGCTTCTTCCCTTGTTGTTACCAAGACAAGCTTTAAACCTGCATCCCGTGTTACCCAAGGGCATCCACCGTATGTCTTCCTTCATAATGTCGACCATTGCAGCGCCCTTGTCTTTCCAAAGTCTTTGCTAATTCATGTGCTCAAACAACTCAGGCACTCCTTGTGCTCATGCTTCTTCCCACACCATGAGCACTACAATAGGTCTGGGAACTCTCATTTATAATGATTTGTAGATCCACAATTGAAACAAGTTCCATGCGGGAACTCACTCCTTCCTCCTCCATGGTTACCATGACCCCAAAATCCTCCTTGAAAACCTCTTCCATGTGTGCCTCCATCTACGCGTTCCTCATAATGGTGATCATCACCCTTGGAACTACTAACAACGCTAGTTTGGCGCACCCCATGATCAATGGCCTCATGAATCTAATCAATGAGCCTATAGTCCTTAGTATCATGGGTTATGGAGGTGTAAATCTTACGGAACAAGACACATTCTTCCAGATTGTGCGTTATAGTAAGGGCATTTACTTGCATCATGGTCCCCATGATAAATTTCACAATCTACTGCCATGGCATGTACTATCCTTTGGGGGAAACTATCCTTAACGTGCCCCTCTACTTCACAATTTATGCACCACAAACCACTGTGAGTCTCATGGGATGAGTTCGTAGACAATTTTTCCAACTACTTGGCCATAGCAGCAATTTGAGCCTCCAGGAACGGGCTAACACTAGTATCAACACTACCAATAGCCTCGGTGCACAAAGCAGCTTCCAACACCTTACGCAGTCTATAAAAGTTTTATGAGATAAGGCCCTTCTAAAAGGGGTGATCAATCCTCCGAAAAATCACTGAGCATGTTGCGAAGGGTGAATATCATATGATAATTTAGACAAGAGAGTTTTAAAGCACACATCATACTCCCATGCAAACTCTCTACCATTCCTTGTTGAATATCCTTCAAAGCACTGATGCTCTTCTACTCAAACTTAGGAATGTGGAATTCCACCAAGAATGTGTTCTTTAAAGTAGTATAGCCCACCACTATTTGATGAGGGTTATATTTCGTATACCAACTATGTGCGTGTGCCCTTGCAACGTGGTTGCAAACTAACTAGCCTTCCATTTTGGGGTTGTGATACCCTTTGTGCGCCATAGCAGTTCACACTTGTGAACATGTTCCGTAACATCCTCAATACCTCTGTAATTGGGAAAATGTAGAGACATTTCAAAGAAAACTTGTGGGGGTGGTTGGGGCCTGAATCCTCTTGAGCCAGAGCCTTGGTTTCCACCTGTGTTTCCTCTCGCCGCCTGATCCACTAGGTCCACTAGGTCCTAAACCACCAGATCCACCAAGCCCACCAGGTCCTAAACCACCAGATCCACTAGACTCACCAGTTCTTATTCCTCTTGAAGCATTAGACCCACCAGGTCCTAAACCACCAGAGCCACCAGATCCACTAGGTCCTAAAGTGGTCGTGCCAAGGGTCCCCACAGTTCCACTGAGCTACATGCCTATGGTCTACGAAAATGCCCCACTGCCAATAGTATACCCCGTGCCAGTCCCAAATGCGAGACCAAAATCTTGTGTGTCTACACC
This sequence comes from Taxus wallichiana var. yunnanensis, assembly GCA_018340775.1. Classification (NCBI taxonomy): domain Eukaryota; kingdom Viridiplantae; phylum Streptophyta; class Pinopsida; order Cupressales; family Taxaceae; genus Taxus; species Taxus wallichiana. The sequence continues at coordinate 155,390,230 of CM031237.1, forward strand.
TAGCCCGAAAAGTCCTAACACTGGGTTGGTTTTTGCAACCATAAAAGGCCCAAACGAGAAATTATACCTCCTAGGTGTAGACCAATCACCTCCAATGTAACCAACTAGACCAGCAATATTTTCCCCTTGATCTGGAAAACCAAGCACTAGGGTCCAGTCACTAGGTGGGCTTAGATGCACGCCAATGGTTCTTCTTTCTCCATGCGACAAACTCTCATCAGAAGCCGAAGGGGTCTCTCTTACGCAATTTCCTAGATGGGGTCACATAGATGCTCGGTTCCACATCCTCTATGTAAACCTCAAATCCTTCCCAAACGTCTAACACCATACATCCATCACACTTGCAACCTCACATTGTCTAGAAATCTCCTTTCACATACTTCACCATACTTAAGTCATCTCTCCTCCCTTTCTTCCTCTCCGCCGCAACATCTTCCATCTTCCTCCACCCTAGTTTCCATGCCTAGCACTTCGAATGGTTTAGTCAACCATTGGGAATGCCTCTAAACTCATGGTAACTATCAATATTTTCATAACTAGAGGGACAACATGTAGAAATGATCCTTTTGGATCCCGTAAAAACTCAAACTCAACAACCTCTGACAAGAATATGTGGAAATGGCATACTCCAATGTATAGCTAGCCAATACTCCTTTCCACTAATGATCCACGACATGGGTCTACTTCAGATCTACATCCCATAGCCTTTGGTATTCTTCTTGGGTCAACATACACAATCCATAACACCAACTTGATCTAGACACATAGGCTAAGAGCCATTTATATAGTTCCACCGGGAAGTAGCATAAAAAAATTTCATACGAGACCATGGTAGAGGTTTTCTTCTACCCATCTACACGCATCAAACTCACGTCTAATGCTGAATCTATGAGAAAATTCATCCTCCATGCTCTTGAACCATGATTTAACACTTTCCAACGTTAACCACTTTGTCATTATGCATTACACAGATCATGATGAATTTTATTTCTGACTACAAATTCAAAAAGAGATCCCGGAAACAGAACCAACATGTAGTCACTTTTACCCCTATCACAAAAGAAAGGAACCCCATTTGCACTGGCCTATCACCCAGTGGAAAATGGGCACTCACCCAAGGCATGTGTGGGTACTGAGTCTCTCTTTTATGTGAGTTTAGTGGGAAACATCATCTATGATTTGTGTTTAAGAGATTTCAAAAGGATTTAAGACATACAAGAACCATAGAGCTTAGAACGACCTCTAGATCCTTGCAGCTATTCTAGACAGAGTTCTTAATAGATTGCATAACTTGTACTATAGTAAAAATAAGTATACAAACATACATATTTAACATACACATAAATGAAAAATACCTATGAGCAAGATGTATTCATCAGAACCATTGATATTCACACACACACACACACACACACACACACACACACACACACACACACACACACACACACACACACACACACACACATAAACGATAACCTCACTACATTCATAGAGTCATTACAGAGTGTCCAGAGAAGCAAGATGTATTCATCAGAACCATTGATATTCATATATATATAACCAATAACCTCACTACATTCATGGAGTCATTACAGAGTGTCACAGAGAAGCAGACCGCAGTCATGCATTACAACTGGACTAATGTAACTATGCTACCAAAAAGAAAAATTACAATTCCCTTGCCCCATACATCCTATCCCCAATATAATTACCCACTAGTAGAGTTCTTGCAGTATTTTTGCAGAGCTCCACCCACTCTCTAAGTATATCTGTTTACTCTGCAGTGCTTGTATTTATAGCTTTTCTGACTACCAACTCATCCTCCAACGCCCTCAAATCTGATGCCAAGTGTCTGAATGTGGTCCTCCATGAGAGCATGCTTCTCCAGGCCTAAGCCTTCCACTTTATACCATGATGTGCTTCTAGAAGCTTCTACCATAGGCATGCTCCTTCTTGGGCCAACCTGTCACCAGGTTGGCACCTTATCCATGTGCAATTGGGTCATGCTTTTCATGTTTTCTACCCCGGATGTCCAATTTGACTAAGTTCTGAACCCTTGGTTCTGTCTGTACGTGTCGCACATGCCACGGGCTTCCTTAAACCCTTTTCTTAAACCATGCCTTGTGCATTTTGTCCTTACACTCCTTTCCTTAACTGGGACCTTGCGTGCCTATGTGCCTTTTGTTCTTAGTCAATGTTATAAGGGCCCAATAGCTCTATAAGATGGACTACTACTTTCGAGGATATTTAGGAGATCCTTAAGTGCTTTAGAAATGTGTTTTTATTGAGTAGTGCTTTAAGTGTCATGTGAGCTCTTAAGTACTTGATGAGAAGAGACTTCATGCATTGGACCACCTTAAAGTGTATCATATTTGCATTTGCAACATCTACAAAAAAATGCATCATCCCTCACAAGTTCAATATCAAAAATCTTGTTCTCTAGGAGAATTAGAGAAACACTACAAAAGAAGAGAAAAAAAAGGTAAATTTGAGGCTAATTGATTGGGCCCATACACTATGGTAGCTAAATTTGGATCGGTAGCTTACAAGGTTAATCATCCTAATGGTACAAAGCTCAAGTATCTCATGAACTTCATGCACCTCAAAAGATTTTACGTGTAAGCTCGGATGCATATACACTTTAAAAAAAAAAAGAGAAGAAAAGAAAAATAAATAATTTCATCCAATGGTGAAAATTGGTTTCAGATCCGTGTGTAGGTCACGTTATTCATAAGCATGTTAAACTTGGGGACATGATTGATTCATCCTAATGTTGTTATCCCTTACATTTGTAACCTTTTCATTCCTAGTTCTTATGGCCTTGATCCAACTTTTCCATAGGTGAAGAAGAAGAAAAACTTTGTATTTTCTTTTTAATCATTGAAGAATAGGAACAGGTGTTATTTTACAAAATTTGTGTTGTGGGATTCATCTATCTTGAGAGATTGTTCTTACGTCCAAAATCTTGAGCTATTCTTTGTTTAGTATTCTTAATCATTTTAATCGTTTCAAAATATTACACTCATTATCTAGAACTCCTATAAGTATTTCTAATCTAAAGTTGTAACATCCCCATTTCGTGATGATATGGATTTCGAGATTGCATCCCAACCCCAATGATTAGAATAGTGTGGATATTGTATATATTATTTCTGCTGTGTTTTAGATTAGTAATAAATAGGTAGCCTCACCTATCTTTGAGGAGGGATTTAATCCTATGCACTTGTGGTTGAACCTCATATTTTGGCTTGACAAAATATCCAACCAACATTTTTGGTGACTTTGTTGGGGATACGGATTTATAAGACTATGCTTATCTTATTGGTGTCCCACGACTCCATATTTTCCTTATTTTCGAGAAGATTCACTTTCTAGTTTAAGCTGGCCAAAAAGATATTCACTCGGTCAAGCCGAGCCAACGGTTAAACCGATCCATTCTTTGATTTGATTCAACAACATAATTTCAGACTTTCCCCCAATAGTCTTACATCTAGCCATGTAAGAATTCCTTTTCCTATATGAAGAAATCATGTTCCTTAAGAACAAGAAGCTTCTACCACTGCCGGGCATTATTCTTGTCTCATACTTAGATTCCTTTACACACTTCATTTAGAAGGATGGCTACACAACCTGTGCCTTGGGGTGTAGCTATTGGTCCTCTTTCCCAAACTCCACCGTTGCATGATCTACCTCGTGGATCTTGTAAGAATATTCCTAATTTTAACGGTGATGGGAAGTAGCACCCTGATGAACACATCGCTTCATTCTTTATCACATGTGGCATCCTTGGGGTTGCTCATGAATATGTCTCTATCTAACTCTTCGTTGAGACATTGCATGGTGTAGCAACAAAATGGTTCTACCATCTTCTGAATGCATGCATTACCAACTGGGCTACCATGAGATCCGTATTTGAAGCAAGGTTCAAACCAGATGAAGATTCTCATGCCTTGTTATCACAACTTACAAATATGAAGAAGGAATCTTATGAACCCATGTGGGACTTCATAGCTAAATTCAACAAACTGATTCGTAAGATTCCAGACCTAGCCATTCCCACTCTTGAAAATCAAAAGTGTTTCTTCATCAATGCTCAGCCCCCTGATGTGAGATTCTTATTAAGAAGGTTTGTTATCCCGATTTGGCTCTTGCTCAGCTCAACCACTAAAATAGAAGATGATATCATTCTAGCCGGAAAGATCAGAAGAGAGTCATCTAAGCCTAACAATCATAGTTCTTCTCAGAGTACTACTGATCCTATGATTCAGAGGATGGCCAATTACTTGATCGCTTTGAAGAATAAAATGTCTCAACAAGTGACCAATGTTCCTTATCGGGATATTCCTAGATAGAATTTCAACAATACCAATGGTGCCCCATGAGAGATAGGAATCGGTTGATTGCTACTCCCACTAGGTTGGCCATTGAAGCTCCTCCTATCAATGCAACAATGGAAATAGTTGAGGATGGTGAAGAACCAGAAGATCAAGATTCTCATGAAGCTTTTGAAGCTTCAGGATATGCTGATGAGTCTTTTAATGATTCAACTCAAGACTCCAAAGATTGGGAAATTAGAATACGAGGAAGACGAAGGTGAGCATGATGGTCAATCATTTGTAGTATTCACTCGATCTCAATCCTAGAACCCTAGAAAGATGGTTAAATGCTCTAAGGAGAAAAGTAAAGAAGATCTTGTAGTTATGGCTAAAAGAAGCTCTCTATCTCGGTGCAGACTAAAGGAGACAACTAAAAAGGTAACCTCACCTACCAACTCTCCTTCTCCACCTTTAAAGCTAGTATCTCAGCTCGGACTAGTGTAACCAGAACTGAGCCCACCATTATTTCTTCATATACCACTTTTGACATTATTAATCATGCAAAGAAAACTAAAATCCAAATGTCGGAAGCCAAGTACCTTTAGTCAAATCCTGAGCAATTTGAGAAACTTTCCAAATTAATTAGAAGCAAGGATGTTATCCTTCATCTTCAAAAGGCATTTTTCCTAGCCCCACTCAGCCTTTACCTCAGAGTAATATGACCTCTGCTACTTCTTTGGGAAAAATTGAACCGTTTTATTTGTCCTTACTTATAAACGGTTTTAAACTCAGCAATTACATAAGTGACTCAGGATCCTCCAATAACATAATGCCCACAAAAGTAGCCCATGCCCTTGGACTTACCTTGACTAAATATTATGGGGGTGTTACTCCATGGAAACTAAACAAGTCCCCTTGATTGGCCAAATCAAGGATGAATAATTTGCATTTGTTGCATTCCTCGAAAAGAGAGTAAAAATGACTATCCTAGTTATTGGTATCCCAGTTGCTTATGGTATTCTCTTAGGAAGAGGTTTTTGCAAAGATGTCGGAGGAGAAATCAATATGGACTAGACCAAAGCTAAAATTCCAGTAAATGGAGTTCCTCGTATCCTCCACCCTGAAGCACAAGAAAAGTACCTGGTCACTAAATTAGATGATCCCAAGGCTCAAATTATCTTCAAAGATGCGAGGCTTGGGTAATTATTTCATGACATCTGAGGTTCCTACTATAGAAGTCAAGGAAGAATATCCTTATTCTATTTGCATCCTTGAGTTCGACAAAATTTGTTCAACTACTAGGTTGGGCGCTGGTGTGGTTCTTATATCTCAAGATTTTGAGATTTTTCCCTTCACCTTCAAGCTATAGTTTGTGACAATACTAATAACACGAGATGAATACAAAGCTTTGTTATTAGAATTAGAAATGGCAAGGAATTTAAAGGAATCTAAAATATCCAAGTGCGGGAGATCTTTGAGTTGATTATGAATCAAGTAAGGGGATCTATTAGGTGAAAAAGATAGCCTAAGGCATTACGGGAACAAGGTGTGGGAAAACATAGAATGATTTCATGATTTTTCCATTAAACCAGTTTTGAGAAATCACAATGATAAAGCTAATTCTTTATTTGTATCTACATTTCTTCTCCTTCCTCACCCAAAGTTCAAATAAGACAAGTATACCATTGAGATTGTGTATCGTCAAGCGTTTGAGATAATTCAACAATGTTTAATGATGATCGTTATTGTCAATATCAATTAAGTTGCTTCGTTGAAGCTGGGTAGGGGAAAGGCTGGTTTTGGTTTTGATCGGAGGAACCGTGCGATTCTTGATAGCGATGCGATATAAAACTTCCTTTCGACGATGCGATTAACACAAAAAGCGAAAATATCAATTAAGTTTCTTGAAGTAGGTAGATCGGAGGAACGTGCGAGGTTAGTTGCTTTGTGGGGTAGTTGTGTTGTTTTTAAAGTTTGTTGTTTGTAAGAAGGTATATAGGTGGTATTAGGAAATAAGGTGATGAGAGGTAGATGAATGATAGTTAGAGGTAATATGCATCTTTGGGTAGTGGATTCGAGGATGGATTTATGAGGATTTGTAATTCAAAAGGCATAAGAAATGTTATAACGAGAGGACATGCAGATGTGACTTCTTGGGTTTTGACAAGATGCAAGTGATCTCCTTTGCTTTGTAAACACTTCTGGTATTTCCACTCGTCTCTGCTCGGTCAAGTGAAGATCTGGACTCTCTTTTTCGCTCCCAATGATCTCTGTTGATTCAAAAATCATTCGACCTGATCCCAAAAATGAAATTCCGATCCTTTGTTTTTGGTTTGGGGAGCCCATTTACAGGGAACCGATGGCGGTTGCGTAACCGATGGCGGTCGAGTAGGAACCGGCATCGGTAAGGAAAAAGTAGGCTATTTTTAGTAAAATAACCCACCTTCCCTGCTTTTCTCCCGAGAGATCAGTTGCGGGCTTGGTCAAGTGGCTAGAAGGTCGGTTTTGGGTGCGAGTAAGGAGGCATTAGTTATGGATGTGAGTCTAGACCAAGCCATAAGTCTTAATTAGGTTAGTTTAGGGTTAGGGCTAGGTCATGATGAGGTGGCAAAATGAGGTGGCAGGTAAGGTGATGTGGATTTATCAATTACAAGGTAATTAATAAATAATTGTGTAAGGTTTAGGTGATGAGGTTAAGTTGCGAGATGAGATGCGGGTCACAAGGGGTCGTAAGACACAAATTTGGTGTCTACATTAGCCCCTTATTGTCGTGTAGCTTGTTTTGTAAAGCTGCACGGACAATAATATGAAGTGGTTTCCCCTGTTAAGGGTATAGGTAATCCCCTCAAATCTATCACAGAGATTGAGTGAGCGGGGAAATCGGGGATAGGGTTGATAAAGGGTAAATGGGGTAGAGGGGATGGTAAGATGGTGGGGTAGGTCGAGGAAGCGAGACGCATGGTAAAATGCAATAAATGCGACTAGGGTACATGATTTGTGAGCAAACCAACGGCGGTGCATAGGCAAAGGTCGATAGTTTATCCAAACAAGGGTGATATAATCACAGTATCAAGGCATAGGAAGTAGCTCGGGGTATATAACGGGTAAAGTACGAGGAACGTTTAGGCGTGTTCGGCGTACGAATGGTTGGTTTGGTTGAGATAAACGTCACGGTCTAGGTCTAGGCAAAGTTGGTCGACAGATCAAGTCAAGGACCCTAATCATGCTAAAACACGAACAGGTGAGCTCGATGGAACAAAAGGTACAGGATGGATGGATAAAATAAAACGTTGATTGTGGGTATGGTATTGAAGTGATACGGCCGTGGGTCGGGCCAAATTCTTGGGTTCTGCCTTGGGTCGGGCCGGATGGTTAGGGTGAGGCCTTGGATGGTTGGTTAGGTGAGGCCTTGGGTCGGGCCGGATGGGTAGGTGAGGCCTTGGGTCGGGCCGGGGTAGGTTGGGTGGGCCTTGGGTCGGGCCGGTAGGTAATGGGTAGGTTGAGGCCTTGGGTCGGGCCGAATGGTAGGTTGAGGCCTTGGGTCGGGCCGAATAGGTAGGTTGAGGCCTTGGGTCGGGCCGAATAGGTAGGTTGAGTTGAGGCCTTGGGTCGGGCCGAATAGGTAGGTTGAGGCCTTGGGTCGGGCCGGGTAGGTTGAGCGGGGCCCTTGGGTCGGGCCTTGGGTCGGGCGAGGTCGGGCCGAATAGGTAGGTTGAGGCCTTGGGTCGGGCCGAATAGGTCGGGCCGAATAGGTAGGTAGAGGCCTTGGAGGCCTTGGGTCGGGCCGAATAGGTAGGTTGAGGCCTTGGGTCGGGCCGAATAGGTAGGGTGAGGCCTTGGGTCGGGCCGAATAGGTAGGTTGAGGCCTTGGGTCGGGCCGAATAGGTAGGTTGAGGCCTTGGGTCGGGCCGAATAGGTAGGTTGAGGCCTTGGGTCGGGCCGAATAGGTAAACAAATGGTGTTCAGCAAAGGTGGATATAGGTGATATGTGGTTAAAAAAGGGGCAAATGGTAAATAAGGGCAAAAAAATGGGGGAAAGTTGGCAGAAAAACCGATGTCGATTCTACATGACCGATATCGGTTAAGGGACCGATCTTAGGTTCATTAGGGCAAAATGAAACCGATATCGGTTAAGGGCGAAAAACCTATAAAAAAGAAAAATACGGCTTGTCATTGTCACTTTGTTATTTTGAAAACCAAATTGACTTGTCGCGTGGAGAGTTGAGATTGGAGGTTTATTGAGTGAGGTGGAGCTATTTTGCTTTGGAGGAGTGAGTTGTTTGCGGGCCCGAGTGAGAGGAGAGCGGCGATTGATTGGCGGGGACCCAGCGAGTAGAGTGGAGCCATGGCACGAGCGGGGAGGAGGAGCGGCGGAGAGGCTGGACCAGTGGACCACCACCACCCATCCCACCACGGCGCGTGTCGTCGTGCGGCAGGTAGGCTCGGAACTTTTTATTTTGTGCATTTGAATGGTATTAAGCGAAATTGGGGGTTTGGGTAGGAATTTACATTTTTTAGGAAATAATGAGTAAATTGACGTAATTTGAAAAATGAAGAGGATAGAGGGTAAAATAGGGCAAGTCGGTTTGGGTGGGTAGGTTTTATGGTGTTTGGGTGGGTAGATAAGTATAAAAATGGAAAAATATGGGCGGGGGCGCGCGGGGTTCGGCTCCGGCAATTACGCCGATGTCGGTTCTTGCTAGCGCGGCAAACATCGGTCGGAAATTGTGTGGACGGGGTGTGTGTTGGGGCTGGACCGCGTCGTCGTCGTATGTCGGCGTCGGTTTGGGTTTGTGTATGGGTTTGTGGGTTTGGGTGTTTGGGTGGTGTGGGTTGGGTTTTGGGTTGGGTTGTTTTGGGTTTGGGTTTGGGTGGGTGGGTTGGGTTGGGTTTTTGGGTTGGGTTTGGGTTGGGGGTGGGTTGGGTTGGGTTTGGGTTGGGTTTGGGTTGGGTTGGGTTTTGGGTTTGGGTTTGGTTTTGGGGGTGGGTTTGGGTTTTGGGTTTGGGTTTGGTTTGGGTTTGGGTGGGTTTGGGTTTGGGTTTTTTGGTGGGGTTGGGGGTTTGGGTTTGGGTGGGTTTGGGTTTGGTTTGGGTTTTTGGGTTTGGGTTTTTTTGGGCTTTGGGTGGGTTTGGGTTTGGGTTTTTGGGTTTGGGTGATTTTGGGTTTGGTTTGGGTTTGGGTAGGGTTTTGGGTTTGGGTGGGTTGGGTTTGGGTGGTTGGGATTTGTATGGGTTTGGGGTTGGGTTTGGTTTTGGGTTGGGTGGTTGAAGGTAGGTTCTTTAGGGGGGTGGTAGAGAGTTGGGGTGTGGTCGGGGGATAAAGGGGGTTTAGAGGGTAAAGTAGATGTTGTGATAAAGTAGGTCTAAGGATGTGGGTTGGTTTTGCGAGGCACGTCGGCGATTGGCGATGCGGGATAGGATGCCCCAGCTGTTGGTGCGGATGAGACCACATGTGTCCGCAGCTCAGCTTTGGGTGATCATGCGCGAGGTGGGACTCGGTGGAGTCAGTAGTACGAGCGATAGAGAGATCACGGCTGATGGTCGCCCTCATCGAGAGATGGGATCCGGCGACCAATGTGTTCCATCTCCCGGCCCAGGAGATGGCTATCACGTTGGAGGATGTGTATCGCATCCTTGACTACCTATCGAGGAAGCGATCTTAGTAGGTCGAAGAGCTGCCATGGACAGCATATTACGAGTTTTGGAGATGCGGCCGCGCTGCCCTACCTATCACGGCGAGCATTGGGTATGGTGACATGTACCGTGCGCATCGACACGAGACACGGCTGGCTGTGCTGATGATGATTGGGATCACCTGCTTCGCCCTCCCGGACTCAGAGGGAGGCCGCTTTCCACGGGCGTTGATGGGGGTGTTGCTTGAGATGATTGAGGAGCATACTTGCTATGCGTGGGCACCAGTGTATCTGGTGCAGCTATACAGAGAGCTCTGGGGTTATCGCCGGATGAGGCGATTCGGTATCTGTTCGACATTTTTGCTGCATTGTTGGGCATATGAGCACATCATATGCATCAGGCCAGTAGGGTTACCCCAGCAGCCAGGGCCACAGGTCATATACAGATATGGCTTTCAGAGGTGGTTGGGGGTCGTGGGGCAGCCACGAGCAGTTCTTGCAGGGCGAGATGTGGCGTATTATAGACATTTATTAGAGGGCCTGACAGCGGTAGACATCATATGGAGACCTTACAGAGGTCATCACCCACACAGAGGAGGCCGAGTACGATTCTGTTGCTGGATCCAGTACACTTTACGGATAGCGGGGCGGAGGCCAGGGAGAAATGCGAGAGAGATACCCCTAGAGAGTGCGAGGCGAGATGGGGCTGCGGCAGGGCGAGCCACCTCCCTTCCCTCGATAGGGAGGGATGATGTAGAGCCCCACTTTGCTGCACCACCCCCTTGGATCCAGTTGGGTTGCGAGAGAGCCGGCGAGATGATGGCGTAGATGATCTTGGGTGCAGGGCATACGAGGGTTTGGTGGGCTGGTCGAGAGAGCGGCGAGGTAGCACAGCCCGCCTGCAGCCCGAGACTTAGCGCGGTGGCGGCGAGAGAGAGATCAGCTCGGGGCGAGTGCGGTTATTACGAGGGCGGCTTGCTGCTGCTGCGCAGCACGAATAGGGGTCTTACGAGGCGGCGCTTGCTTGAGCTCGGAGTACGAGCACGAGCGCGCCACCACCACCGGCCACGGCCACGAGTGCGAGTGCGAGTACGAGTACGTACGCGGCAGCGGCAGCCACAGCCCGGCCCGAGTACAGATACCCCACCGGCGCGCGCACACCCACGAGCACCACCGCCAGCGAGCACGAAGTGCGCGGTAGGAGTCGAGGGACCAGCCCGATCTGCAAGCGGTGGCACGGGATAGATACATGGAGCGAGCGGAGGCCGTACTATCGGGATGTTCTTGATAGTACTGGGGCGGAGTATCTCGACCATATGCGGCACACAGCGGAGACCCTCGCGTAGTCGAGAGATCGCGAGGAGGTGCGGCCACGGCCGGCGTGTGCATTACGAGGCGGGGCGAGGCGCCACGAGGGACCAGCGAGGGAGAGGTGCGGAGGGTGGTGGGGAGAGCGAGGATCCCACATTGTTTTTGTATTTTGTATATTGGATATGGGCACGGTCTGCGGAGCCGGTTATGTTGATAGAGGCTGCGTGCCGTCATTTATTCATGTATGGATTCATTTATTCATTATATACCGGCTGCGAGTCGAAATGCGGGTTGTATATTTGATACCGGCTGCGAGCGAGTATATTTTGATATGAGGACGGCTGCGAGCGAGTCGAGATTTTGGATAGTTATTGCGGCTGCGTGCGGCTTAGTTGTATGATGAGATCACGAGAGGCCCGATGCAGGGCACATTGTATATTTGAAAATTTGTATATATATATAGAGATGATGTTTTGATCCACATGCAGTGTTCAAAAATGTGTTTAAGTATTTCGTCAATGGTTTGTGGTATAGAATATATGATGAGTTTATTTGACGTGTTGATATATGGATGATGTGTTATATGATGAAATGTTGCATGTTTTGGGCTGGTTTTGTGACATTGTTATATATGTATCTGATGAGTTGGATCCAAATGATGAGTTTTTGGTTTTGTGTAGATGTGACTTAGTTGATGGTTTGTTTGTTTTTGTAAAATAGATGATGTTATGGACATTGTAATGATATGTGTGGTGGATGGAGAAATATGGATAATGGTGTTGTTATGCAGGAAAAAGGGCGGGCGCGACAAAAAATTAGGTAGAAAATGAAGAAAAAGAACCATGTTGTAAAAAGATAGGTATATAACCGATATCGGTTAGCGAACCGATGTCGGTAGCTGCTAGACCGATATCGGTCACATGACCGATACCGGTTATTTAGTTATGAGCTTTTCTAAAAATAGAAAAGCTAGGGTGGCAACTTAAGTTCTTATTTTTAGAGCCATGCGAAGTTAAATACGTGAGCGCGCGCTTTTTGGCAGTGAGAGACAGGTATTTGCATGAGAGATTTGAGTGATTAGGAGTAAAGAGACGGGGAAAGTGATTGTGATCGAGATTGAAAGACGAAAAGCGAGGTTTGAAAAAGGTGGTGATAATGGCGGGACGAGGAGAAACATCCGCGAGCGAGGGGGACAAGAGGAAGACAAGGGCCACCTCAAGCTCTGCTGACCCAAGAGTAACGTTTTGTTTGTGATTTGACTCTTTGCATGTTTTGTGAATAAGATGGGGAGAGTATGTGGGTAGATATGAGAAAGAAAAGATGATAACAAGGGTTATAAATGGGGTGAGTGTTACGGGTAGGTAATCGAGGGTTTTAGTATGTGTATATAGAGAGGAATAAACAGCAATTTATTGTCGTAGGTGGTTGTTTAGGCAAGGTGTATGAAATAACGAGGGACCGATATCGGTTAGGGATAACGGTATCGGTTACTCAACAACCGTACTGGTTAGGCTATGTAAATGATACCGATTCTTTGTAGAATTTCAAATTTGAGAAAAAAACCCGGGGATTGGAGGAATTGAATGGTTTTGTTATTTGGATGTATGCGGCGGCGAGAGGGGTTGAGGATGAATGATAGTGTACAGTATGTTGTCACGAATCCGGCGGATGTAACGCCCGGTGAATGGACATTGATAAATCGTTTGGGTTAAGTGGAATCATTATTATTCACGAATCACACGTAACCATGCTATGTTACGGGCGTTGATTGAGAGATGGAATCTGAGACAAATACCTTCTATCTGCCAGCGGGGAAATAGCGGTAACATTGGAAGATGTGTTCCGTATTTTGAGACTCCCAATTACGGGAAAACCATTATATCGGGCATTACCTAGCGCGGCACGGGGCGATAACAACGCGTATTTGGTCCATCGCACGCACGAGATTTAACACGAGGTTTGTCATTTACGTATGGGATAATGTATGCGGCACATCTGAGGAGACAAGGTTAGCGGTAATTTTAATGATAGCGGTAGGGTATTATGCATTACTGAGAGGGCGAGAGGAAGATTTCCAAAGGCATTGATGTGTGTTATTTGGGAGATGATAGAAAGGAACGTGACGTTTGCATGGGCACTGCATGCATATTTGGCGGAGCTATACGAGGGTTTATGGGCTTGTAGGTGAAATCACGAGCGACCTTTGGATTGTTCATACTTATTACCTTTGTTGGGCCTATGAGCACATTGTTTGTGTGCGACGATAGGCCGATCCATCGATCGGGAGAAACCGGAGTCTGAGGTTGGGATTGAGACGATGGGTCAGAGCGAGAAGAGAGCAAGATCCCAGGCCGTGACGGATGACTTTGAGTATTATAGGCAGGTATGGGAGAGAGTGACGATTGCGGATATCTGTTGGCGGCCTTACGGAAACTATATGGTAACAGAGAATATAGCTGAGGAGTTGAGGGGTGTAGAGCGATTGAGGTGGATCGCAGGGCACAGGCCAGGTGAGTATGAGAGGATTCCTCTAGATCGCGTGCGGCGACAATTTGGATTTGTGCAGGATATACCCCAGGCTTATAGACCCTATATGAGGATCGATGCAGAGGCAGTATTCTCACCTCCCCAGCCAACACCTCCAGAAGGGCACGAAGAGTAGCGGCCGATCGCGGGGTAATGGATGCGAGAGCAGCAGAGAGCATAGATTATGGTGGGTAGCGAGAAGCTGCGAGGTGTACGTGATCGTCGACATAGCGGTGATTACAGCGAGAGAGGATCGTCTGCGGCGTTTGGTTCGGCTCAAGCGCGAGTGAATGAGACAAGAGGATTGTTAGTGGTTGCGGAGTCACGGGCGGAGAGACTAGAGGCTGGAGTCCTCCATGCGAGAGGCGTATTCATATGTTACGAGGAGAGATTGGCGGATCGGTGGGCGGTACCAATAGCCATGGTACCATTGAGGACGAGAGGCACAGCGAGAGGGTCGGCGATCACGATCATCACCTAGTTCGGGATGAGGCGTGAGGTCTAAATAAATGTTAGCAAGGTATAAGAATAAATAAAATCTGACCGACTGCGTGTCGATGATAGAAAGATGTATTTGTTTAACATCTAAATAAAACTGAATATGTATGTTGATTTGAGTTATAATAATAAGAATGTTTTCGTTTTGACTTTTTGTGTTTTGAAAAAGGATAAAGAGGAATGTGATTAAATAGAAATACACAAAAATATTTATATTTACCACACATGATAGGTTATGGTAGGGGATGGTCGAGCTAACCTTGGGAGACCCCATGTCTCAGTCTTTGCCTACATAGCCCATTGCACAAAGCAAGGAGGGGCCTCAGACCGATGTAGTTCTCCCTTAGGATCAGGGAGAGGCGAATTCAGGCAATTTGGTACGGTTTAGGCAATTGGTTGATTGGTAAGAATATTGATATTAATATTGGTAAGGTAAGGTTGTTGGTGTCGGAAATGAATTGGTGATGTTGTAAAAGGTATAAGGGAAGCGAAAGTTAGCCTACCCAAGTGGTAGGGAACCATGTCTGATTAAGATCAACACACATCCTAGATGCGAGGCAAAGCGGAAAGAGTGCTCCGTAGGTGAAAAGAGCTAAACAAACCACCAAACGTAGAAACGAGCTTGAAGCCCTAGGTACAGTGCATAGGCGAGAAGTCCATAGGTGAAAAGAGTTGTATGATCACATATATCGGGTGTACGTTACGTCCCTTGAGTTGAAACAAATGGTGAGGTGAGGTGGATGATATAGGCTGAGTCTGAGAGAATTTATTACAAAGTGAGTGTTACGGCGAAGAGAACCTACCCTAAATAGACAAGTCCATGACCCAAAAAGTTCTTTTTGAATGAGGCTTTTATTTTCTTGAATATAGGCGATCGATGCGGGAAGTCTCTGAGGATATTGATTGTGCTATTCTTGAGGTCTTCACGAAGGCGTGATCAATGCGAAGCTTCGATAAAGGCTGGCTGTGTATATAAATCTGTCCTTCGAGGAAGCGATCTATTTATAGTAGCGAGATATGATTTTAGTGCATAGCTGTCCCTTGGGGAGCGATCTATATATAATAGCAGCAATAATTTGGCATATAGCTTTGTCCTTCGAGGAGCAGTCTATATATAATTTAGATAGCTAGATGTTCTTTTGGCGTGAAGCATCTAGTTTGGTAGGAAGTTTGACTCAAGAAAATCCCATAAGAATACGGCTTATTTTAAAACTTTGAAGTCATGGACTAGACTAAAAAGGGAAGGCATCGTTTAGGTGAGGTGAGAATCAAACTATGTGAGCTTGATTTTTTATTATGAGGTGTAGGAAGCAGAAGTGCATGTGGTGGTATGTGAGCTCGGGACGAGCGGCGGTAGATAAGAAGTGATATAACACTAAATTCAACGGTAGAATGGTCGAAGATGCAAGGCATTAAGGGGTTCGAGCTCGGAGCTTACCATTAAGCGAAGCTAAGCGATAAGCGCACGATCCATAGGTGTGAGTGATTATGTAAGGCCCAATCGATTGGGAGCAAATTTTCCACGTTTGCTCTTTTCTAGTTTGGTGACATGTTGATTCTCTTTGAGGACAAGATCACCAACCTTAAAATACGCTCATGAAGTCACTTATCATAAGCACGTTTGATGCGTTTTTGATAGATTTGAAGGTGATCAAGGCTGTAAAGGCGGCGTTCGTCAAGAAGCTCCAATTGGCTAACCGCTCTTGGCGGAAATCATCGTTGGTGAGAATATCACGAAGAGATATTCTAAGGGAGGGTATTTGTATTTCGAGAGGCAAAACAGCCTCGGTACCATATACGAAAAAAAAGGTGTGGCATTAGTAGAGTGCGAATGCTTTGATACGATAAGCCCAAAGGGCAAAGGGAATGTGATCGTGCCAATTTCTTCCGGATTCATTGACAACTTTCATGAGGATTTTGGTTAGGGTTTTATTAGAAGATTCGGCTGACCATTGGCTGCGGATAGTAAGGCGATGAGAAACTAAGTTTGATACCAAAGTTGTCACAAAGGTCTTGTAACAACTTGTTTTTAAAAGATTTACCATTATACATTATTAGGCGATGAGGAATACCAAAAGCGACAGATAATAATGTGATGGTTAATGAATTAACAATTTTTCCTTTTTAGTTGAAATGAGTGGAATAGCCTCCACCCATTTTGTGTAATATTCGGTTCTTTGTGATAATCCATCGGTGGCGTTGTGAAGAGGATGGGTGAATCTCACCAATAAGGTCTAAACCCCATTGTGAGAAGGGCGAAAGATCTCGGCGACACAGGCGGGTGGCTAGGAGTATGTTGAAGGTTGGCATGTTGTTGACACATAACACAACGCTTAACATATTATAGCGATCGTTATTGAGAGTAGGCCAATAATAACCAAGGCGAAGGATTCGTTTGGCCACAGCGAGGCCACTAAAATGTCCACCACAAATACCGTCATGGACTTGTTGGATGGTATGGGTGATCTCCGCCGGTGAGACATCGAAGGAGGATGCCATCAAAGCCACGTTTATAAAGGAGTCCCCCATAACTACATAACGAGAAACGCGTTTAAGAAAAGCACGTTTACCGGTACTAGTAAGGTCGAAGGGAGAAACGAGAGGTTGTAAGGTAGTCATGGAATTGGTGATACCAGGTATCCTGCGAGTTAGCGAACACGGTATTATCGTCAAACAACCGGGGCTGAATAAGATGGGGCGAAGTTGTTGGACCAAGACAAAAATGTCGAGTCGATTGATGAGGCTGGAATTTGCGAGGCTAAGCAAGCCATAGTATCCATGAAATTTGTTAGTAGAGCGTGGAATGGTTTGGATAGAATAGTGAGTAAATAAGGCTAGAAGCGAATCCACGTAGTGTTTGTATTTTGAAGTTCCTCATTTTTGCATTGGTAGATGCCCATAACTTGATTGACTACCAATTGAGAGTCGCCAAAAATATTGATAGATTTGATACCTAAGTGCGGCGCGACACGGAGACCGAGCAAGGGCCTCGTATTCCATTTGTATTATTAGTGCGAGGAAATCGAGTCGGAATGAAAGAGGCATAGGCTCGGCGTCGAGAGGAATAAGAGAACAACGCCAGCTCCTCCTCCACCGCGTTGGCATTTAGATCCATCGAAGAAGAGGTCATTTGATACGACTCTTCCCAGTGAAAGAGTGGCGATGAGTTCGTCGGGGAATATAAAATTGGTAAATGTTCCCGGGTAAAGGGGCTTCCATGAAGTTGATGCGATGGTTTGTCCTTTGATTGATTTACGGTGGGCGAACTCAAGGTCGAGGTCGGCGAGGAGCATGAGCCATCGGGCGATGCGTTGGTTTAGATGAGGTTTGGCATACATGTAATGGATGGGGTCCGTGTTGGTGATGACGAAAGTTTTGTGATTCAGAAGGTAGTGTCGGAGCTTGGTAGCCACGAATGATAGGGCTAGGCACAACTTTTCTACATGTGTATACCTAGTCTCATAATCCACCAAAGTACGACTTATATAATAAACGGCTTGTTCTCGATTTTCAGAGTCACGATGTGCAAGCATGGCCCCTACAGCGTGGTCAGTGGCGGAAAGGTAAAGGTAGAAAGGGCGGTCGTCTTGAGGTGGGATAAGCACGGGTGGCTGCAAGAGATAAGTTTTGAGAGCTTGAAGGCTTGGTGGCACTCTTCACTCCATTGAAAATCAATGTCCTTCTTAAGGAGGTGATGGAAAGGTTGACATCGATCAGAGTTGGGAGATGAAACGTCGGATAGATTGGAGCTTACCTTGTAAACTACGCAATTGTTTGAGATTGGTAGGTGGGGGCATTTCTATGATAGCTTTGACTTTAGATGGATCGACCTCGATGCCACGCAAAGAGATGATAAAACCAAGAAGCTTTCCCGAAAGGACACCAAAGACACATTTCTTTGGTTGAAGACGGACGAGAATATTGTAGCGAGGCGATCAAAAATAATGGTTAAAACATCGAGATGTTCAACTGCGATGTTTAGACTTGCCAAGAAGATCGTCGGCGTAATCTTGAGGATAGTGTGCATAATGTCATGAAAAATGTAGGTCATAGCCCGTTGATAGGTCGCGCCCAGCATTCTTAAGGCCAAATGGCATTACGCAGTAACGAAGGTTCCCGAGGAGTTATGAAGGTAGTTTTGTGTTGATCGGCGAGGCGACCAAAATTTGGTTGTATCTGAAAAGCCATCCATGAGAGAAAGCATTTCATGACCCGCGGTGAGATCAACAAGTTGATCAATACTAGGTAGGGAAAGTCATCCTTAGGGCAAGCGAGGTTAAGATCCCGAGAAATCCGTGCATATCAAAGTCCCCGTCGCTTTAGTAGCGAGTGCGATGTTAGAAATCCATTGAGGATAGTCGATAGGCAAGATGAAGAAGAAGCGAGAAAGAGTCGTTGGAGCTCCTCTTTGACCAAGAGGGCAATGCGTGGATGCATTTTCTCAATTTTGTTTAATTGGCTTGGAATCGGGTTTAGAGTGTAATGTTATGGACAGCAATGTCGAGATCAATTCTGGCATGTCGGCGTAGGACAGCGAAAGCTTGGTTGCGAGCACGGAGAGAAAGTAGTAAAGGCGACTTGTTACGATGCGTTAAGGGATTGTCGATCTTCACAATGTGAGATCCTCCTCCGTGTGGATGTTGATTTCTATTGTAGATTCGTTCGGCATGGTTTGGGTTTGAGATGGTAAGGCTCGTTGAATATAAGAATCATCCGCGCGAGGTAAGTGAGGATGGAGTCGTCATCGACACTCAACAACATTAATCAAAGGTGAATCCTCTTGATCATGTCGGATACGAGAGGGGAAGAGAGATGGGTCCTCATTATCGCGTTGATAAGTGAGAGGACCTATGAAGATAGCATTTATGAAAAAAAAAAAAGTTAGGAGGGATAGATTCGAGTCTATAGATTACGTGTGGTGATGATGGCAAAGTGGGTGATGATGGTTTGGTAGGGGTGGCGTCGTCTTCTTCGAATACGGTGACACGAGGTGTCTCTGTGTGTAGTGTTTCGGGAAAACCGAGACCACTGCGATCATTATGTTTGCGTGTGGTGATGGGGATGAGCGTATGTCGGCCTTGTTCATAAAGACCAAAACCAAAGCCTTTCCAAGCACGGCCCAGAGTCAAGAAGGTGAGGGCAAAGCGGCGATTGGTAAGGTATTGAAAATCGGGTGAAAGGAACCACACCAAGAGGAGGCTCGGGGGCAATGGAAGATGCGTCGACACCCCCATACGTTAGGTTAGTGCGGCGGTGAGGTGGTCGTAGGAGATTACTTCCCCACCACGACGGTCATAGTTAGGATGGGCATGTACACATCCGTACTCTGTGGGGTATGGAAAGAACTAACGTTATATAGGCGATACTCCCCCCAGCGTAAGGCGTTGAAAAACATCTACTAAGGGTGCGGTTTTGGGATGTTAGGCTGCGGGAAGGAAGTGGTTTTGCGGCGGTGGTTTTCATTAGTTGAAGGCGTAGGTGCGATTGAGGTACATGGTTGAGGCATAGTTGAAGAAGATGGTTGGGTTGAATGAGCAGGTGTCTTGATTGGTACCGGCACATCATTTGGGCGGTATAACATATTGCGGTTTTAAAGGGGAGGATCAGCTTTTACGGTGTAGGACTTCCCCTCGTACTCAAATTTTATGCATCTATGTAAGGTTGAGGAACGCATCCCATGGCCGGATCGAGGGCGACCAGCAATATATTATATTGAACTCTCCCTCGAGGACATAGAAGAGTTCGGGTAAAGTACGTGGTCTACCGAATGTTGAGGATCACGGTGCCTAAGGTAGAGGTAATAGCGTCATTGAATGACCGACATGATGGGGTTGCACACATGTAGCTAGAAGGGATATTCATTTGTTGAAAAGCTTTTGAAGAGATGATGTTTAGGCTAGCACCCCCGTCAATCATAACACGGCGTACGACGAATGTCCCGGACGTAAGGCCGAGATGAGCAGGCGAGTCGGGATCTTACATACCAAAATCGACAATTTCATCTTGAGCCATTGCGGCGGCTTGTGGTACGAGAGAGCGAAGTGGTTGGGGCGGTGGGTTGTTTGGTGAGAGAGCAACGTGATTGGGTGTTAGAATGGAGGCAACGGGCGGGGTTTCATTAGGTAAGACCTCGATCCCTGAAGAATTTCAACGAGAGCTTGTCGATGAGATTGAAATCGAATGAGATCATATAGTGTCATTTTGACGGGTGATTGGTGAAGGCTGTTTGATCATGGCTCGATGGGCAACTCCATTAGAGGCGGGGTAAGCGGGTCCACGAATAACCACTTTGGGTGGTGGTGCGTCGGGATCTTTGGACGGAGAAAGAGAGGAGGCGGGTGTGCTTTCTTTCGCTTTCTCGTTGTTTTTACGCGCTCGAGTAGCAACACTAATCATATTAATCTCGTAAACTGAGATGAGGAAGATGGTTGGGATAAATTATGGTCTTGAGGTGTGGGGTTGTAATAATGATAGATCGTGGTGAGGCGGGGATAGATGGTATAGGAGAGGGAATTGAAGCTAAAGGTCTCTCCCTTCGTAAGTTGTCTTTCTTAACCTTTCTATCTGGGAGAGGTGGTGACGAAGGATGGTTTTAAAGCTTTGCATCCCTCCACATCATGTCTGGTGTGCGGTGATAAGCGCAGATCTTAGACTCATCATAACCTATAGGTCGAGGTTTAGACGGGTCATAAGGTCTAAGTGGGGGTAGGGGGAATGGTCGCATTCTCTACTAACATGGCAAGGATTTTGGCGTAAGATCCTTTGAGTGGGTCAAAATCGAGAAGAGGATGAGGGTATTGATTGCGCGGGTTTTGGTAATGTTTGGGCGTGGTTAGTTCGTATGGGTGGTGGTTTAGCAGGGGTGTTGATATGTGTTTTTCACTAAACGTGGTTTCTTTGGCGCGGGAGCTACGTTGGCTGGTTAGATGATGAGGCTACGAGATGACATGGTAGCGGGAAACAACCACGGAGAAAGGGGTGTGACGAAAATAAATCCTTTGATGATGGAGTTTGTTTAGGGTTGATGGGTGGACGGATACGTGGGGTGATAATGTTGATATACCCTTTGATCCTGTATGGGTGCGAAGAAGGCGTAGATCGTTTTGAAGAAAAAATGCGGGAGGTATGATATATTGGTGCGAGGTGGAAGGATGAGGTCCCAATATGGAAGGTAGGTATGACGATGATGGTTTTGATTGTGATAGAGGCACGGGTTGAGTGTGTCTCTCTAGGTGGCGGGCGGCTTTATTCTTGGACAAATCTAGTCGCTTAGGCGGGTGTGTTAGGCCCAGGTATGGGTAAGGTCCCAGCGTAGGGAAGATTTGGCTAAGTTAATAGAAGTGGACGAGGCATTTGGTAGAGGTGAGGGGGTGAAGGTGAGAACATGGGCATTTTAAGCACGCAAACACTTGGGTATATGGTGGAGTCTCTCGGGATCGGTCATTTGCATTTGAGTAGAATATGGCGTACTCAAAGCGTTCCCATAGGATTTGTCTATCCTCTGGGAGAATGGCAGTCTTGAGGTTGAATTGTAAATTTGAGTACGGAAGAAAGGTGGGTTGTGATTCCGAGTCCTTTGTGGGTGTGATACGATGAGTAGATGAGTCTTTGTATCAATAGATGTTAAGAGGTCAACCGGTCGTTGAAAAGATTTAGGCGATGAAGAACTAATAGGTAAGAGGGCGTGTTCGAGAGGATCCGTCATGGTTAAAGAATTGGTGATGTCGGTGCAAGAGATTTCTCGTCTAAGGATGTCAAAAGGAGTGGCGTACCTTCCTCTTGTGCAACAAGAGTGGTAGAAGGAAATGCAGGAAATAGATAGATTAGATAACATCCGTTTCGCGATCTTGTAGGGATGTGGTATAAGCGAGACTCATCGATGGGAAGAGAGTGCAGGCGATTAACTCCTTTATGGGTAAAGGAATGATTTCGCTTTGGTTCGATGGTGGTAAAGGAGGTTCGGGCTCTGTGTTAGTGAAGAGGCTTGATTCAAAATTTTCTCGATAGAGGCTTTGGGTGGGGTATCAAAGGCTGCATGGATCTCATGAACACTCTCTTCGGCTAAGATATCTGGTTTGTGTTCTTGTTGGAAGAGTGATTCGGGAATGGTTTGTTGAAGATTTTCAAATTTCGGTTGGCGGGGGCATTAGGATTATCGAGGTTATATCCCTGCGTCAACCATTTCTGCACTATGTTTTTTTTCAACATCTTGCATTCTCATGGCTTGTGTCCCTTCACGCGGTGGAAATTCTGAAGTCATTTTCTTTGTACCGGGAAGGTATGGCGCGAGTGGAATCAAACCGGAATGAGGTTTAACGGGAGGTAATGTAATGGCTCTGCTTTGAGCAATTTTCCAATATCACACCATATGTTTCTCCCAGGAGTGTAGTTGATGGGCTCGGCTTTGTACTTATAGGTGGTTTTGGTGGGGTATTAGACGGTGTTTGAGATTTAACCATCACCGCGTGGACAGCTCCTTTTGATTTAGAAGAAGTGGACGCGTGAGGAGTGGTGGTATTTGGTTTATTGGTAGAATCGGGAGTTCGGAAATGGGGTTTTGTTGCGCAACCGCAATTTCTCTTCTTCTAAGGCTCGAATTTCTAGTTTTAGAGCCATGGTAAAGGCCTCATCAAATGTGCGGAAAGTTTGAATTTGAAGAGTAGGAGAAATGTGCTTAGCACATGCCCGTGTGAAAAGTTCGATAAGTTCGACTGAGGCAAGGCATATGTAAGTTGGTTGATAAGGCCACGCCATCGTCAGCGAAATCTGCGATAGATTCGTCTTGGTTGTCGGATGGCATAAAGGTCGGTGATGGATACTTTCTTAGCAATGTTAATGGAGAAGTGATCGAAGAAAGATTGGGCTAGTTGGTTAAAAGAGAAGATTGAGTCTTGGGTTAAAGCAACTTTGTACCACTCAAGCGGGTCTGATAAGGACATGGGAAATGTGCGGAGTAGAGAGCATCATCATGGGCGATCAAATAACAAGCATGTCTAAATGATCGCAAAGTGTTGTTGAGGATCCTCTTTACTTATTAAAAGCGAGTAAATTTGGCAACTCCCATTGAGGAGGATATGAATGAAGGGGACGAGAAGGGTGAATGGGCTCCCGACAAACTTGCTCGTATGTCAGCGCTACGACTTCCCGACACGAAGCCTCAGTTTTGCATTTTGTCCATCATTTGTTTGATGAAATCGTGGTTGGATGAGATAGATGATGCGGTTGTGGCAAGGAGGCAAATTGGGCCAAGGGCCTCCAGCTTGGACAATGGTGGAGTTAAGTGTTGATAAGGTATGGAGGATGAATATGTTGAGGCGACGAGAATAGGGATGTCCCATATAAGGTGTTGAGGTTCTTTGGATACGTGTATGGGAATGAGAAAGGTAGGCGGAGCTTGAGAAGGAAAGCTCGTGTGGATAGGTGGCGAGAGAGCAAGTCATGAATGGAGTAGTCTGCAGAGAGATGAGGTAGGGGCGATCGGTGGTAATGATATGTGGGGTCAAGATTAGCCAAAGAAAAGCCAATCGAGTCGTATGAACCTCTGAAGGCTGTCGGATTGGGAGATGGGGCTAGAGATGCGGGAAGCGAGGCGGTGTTATCGGGCGGAGTGGGAGCTAAATGAGCAGCTATATACTAATAGGCATACCAACAAGGAGGCTGACCATCGGGCGTACGGTCGGGGTATGGGACAAATAGTATTGTACAGGCTGCTAGAATTAGCATCCGAAACTTGGCAAAGTCCTTGTCTCCTACGAGGAATTTGGGGATCTCACTTTGGTATGCAGTAGGATTCCCCACGAGAATGTGAAGGGGTGATTCGGGTAAAGCGAGCAGCAAGCATGTGAAACCATGGCGGCGGCTTGCTTTGAGTGATAACAACCATGGACGGTGTGTTCACGGTAGGGTTTGAATCTATCGGGAATAGAAACAACCTTAGAATGGTGAAATTGGCGGGTTCTTTGGTTTGTCGGGGGTTGTAGAAGGCGATGTAACGATATCGGTCTAGTATCGATGTCGGTTATACTATAACCGTCGTCGGTCGAGTGTAACCGATGTCGGTGTAAGAAAAATGCAGGTTAACAAGATATAAAAAGGCTGCTAATTTGATTTTTAACAACGTTTAGTATACGTGTCAATTATTGATCACGAGAAGGCAGTATGAGAAAGAAAACGAGAACTAAAAACAAGCAAGATGCACACACAAATCCAGAGATTAAACCCTAGGGTTAATTTTAATTATCGTGGGCTTATGCCTTTAGACGTAGAATGATGTGAGAATCCTAAACAAGAGACTTAGGGAAATGTCAAGTTGTTTTGGCTTATAAGGTTACCTCAATCGGGCGGAGGAATACCGCGGAAAAAAAAGGGGGATGTTTGAGTGTTGTGTTAATTGTGAAGTGATTCGGTATGTGTTGTGCGGTGAATGTAAGATTAATTTCTGTCAATACCGTGGATATCACCCCCACGTGTACGACACATTACTTAATCTCGTTCACTAGAATTGAAAAACAACAAGCGAGAATGCGATGCACGTGTTTTAAACCCAAATCGAAAATTATGTTCGATGAAGCAAGAGAGATGACTTTCACTAATGCGAAACTAGGAAAGCAAGACAAATTCTTTACTGAAATATATAACAAAAGCAACAACAACAAGTATGCTTCCTAAAATGAAAATAAGCAAGAAAAGCGAAACCCAAGATGGGTCCCACAGTGCGTGCAAAATGTTTCACTCGGAATGATTCGTTCCTTTTAGAAAGCAGATAAGGTTAGGGGCTAGGAGGAATACACAGTAGAATGTCGAGATGGTGTGCGCGTACCGTAGAGAAAGATCGGGCTGATTGCGAAGAACTCCTTTTTGTCTTGGAAGGACTACTGCAAAATAAGAACACAAGACCACAAGATTTTGATTAGACAATAAATGAGAAGCGCCTTGGGCCGGGAAATATAAAACTTCCTTTGAAGGTGGTGAGTTTCCTACTGCTAATATGAATTAACACAAAAGAAGCGCAAAAATATCAATTAAGTTGCTTCGTTGAAGCTAGGTAGGGAAAGGCTGGTTTTGGTTTTGATCGGAGGAACCGATGCGATTCGATAACGATGCGATCGATTCTTGATAACCGATCTGGTGGGTTCTAGGATCTGTAGGTTAGTTGCTTTGTGGGGTAGTTGTGTTGTTTGTAAAAAATTTGTATATAGGTGGTATTAGGAAAAATAAGGTGATGAGAGGTAGATGAATGATAGTTAGAGGTAATATGCATCTTGGGTAGTGGATTCGAGGGATGGATTTATGAGGATTGTAATTCAAAGGCATAAGAAATGTTATAACGAGAGGACATGCGAGATGTGACTTCTTGGTTTTGACAAGATGCAAGTTGATCTCCTTTCTTGTAAACACTTGGTATTTCCACTCGTCTCTGCTCGGTCAGTGAAGATCTGGACTCTCTTTTTCGCTCCCATGATCTCTGTTGATTCAAAAATCATTCGACCTTTGATCCCAAAAATGAAATTCCGATCCTTTGTTTTTGGTTTGGGAGCCCATTTACGAGGCAGGCGATGGCGGTTGCGTATGCGATGGGCGGTCGAGTAGGAACCGGCATCGGTAAGGAAAAAAGTAGGCTATTTTTAGTAAAATAACCCACCTTCCTGCTTTTCTCCCAGAGAGATCGAGTTGCGGGCTTGGTCAAGTGGCTAGAAGGTCGGTTTTGGGTGCGAAGGAGGCAGGAGGCATTAGTTATGGATGTGAGTCTAGACCAAGCCATAAGTCTTAATTAGGTTAGTTTAGGGTTAGGGCTAGGTCATGATGAGGTGGCAAAATGAGGTGGCGGGGTAAGGTGATGTGGATTTATCAATTACAAGGTAATTAATAAATAATTGTGTAAGGTTTAGGTGATGAGGTTAAGTTGCGAGAGATGAGATGGCCATCCAAAGCCTTACCTTGCCTATAACCAAAACTCGGTGCACTCCTTTTTTGAAAGGTCAATTTCCTAAGAAGATTTGTACCTGATTTTTTTGATAAAACCAAGGATATCCTTGGGATGATGAAAGGTAAAACTCCATTTTAATGGAGCACTAAAGGGAAGCTTGCTTTCAAAGAAGTCAAAAAAGAAATTACTCACGCTCCTATTTTGGTATGCCATACTTCAAGAAGGATTTCATCATGTACAGCTACACTTCTACACATATAGTATCAACCATCCTGATGCAGGAGAATGAAGAAGGAATCAAAGCTCCCATTACTTTCATGATTTTCCCACTAAAGGAACATGAATTGAAAATGTCAAAAATTAAAAATCATGCTTATGCAGTGGTGAGAGTGGTGAAGCATTTCAGGTACTTTGTTGAGTTCTCACACTCTTGTTCTCGTTCACGATCACCGTGGTTAAGTCCATTTTGACTCAACAAGAGGTGGGTAGTCAACAAGGTAACTAGATAGCCAAATTCTAATAATATGACTTGGACATCATACCTACAAATTTGAGTACGAGAAAGAGGCATGTTCCAATTAATTGTAGAAAATAAGTTTGAGACATAATGAAAAGAAACTAAAGATACTTCTTCAGGATTGCCCATGGTGCTTTTTGTAAGCACAACCCATGAATGATATGAAGGCATTGCTTTCTTTTTAACTTATGGTGAATGTCCCCTGCATTTGAGCCAAAAAGAAAAGAGGATAGTTAAATTAAGGTCTACAAAATACGTTCTATGAGATAATGGTATATACTGAAGGGCATTGATTGTAATCCTTTGTTGTTTTGATAAGTCACAACAGATAAGGTTGCTAGAATATTTTCACAATATAGTATGCGGAGAAATTTCTCTTCCTCCGTGATGACTTACAAAATATTACAAGCTAGGTACTATTGGCCTACTCTCTTTCGAGATTTAGCAGAATGGGTGGCTAAGTGTGAAGCTTATCAACATTTAGTTGGTCGTCCTAAGTGCCAGCTTTCCCCTTCAAGCCCGTGATAATTGAAGAACCTTTTTGCCAATGGGGAATTGACTTCATTGGAGTATTGAATCCTACCTCCATTGCCGGTCATAATTATGTTCTCACTACCACATACTATTTCACCAAGTGGGTGGAAGCCACGCCCGATCAAACAAGCAACCTCCAAAGTATGTGCAATTTTCTCAAGGAGAATATAATTGTTAGATTCGACACTCTTCACAAGATTGTTGCTGACAATGCTTCTAATTTCTCATCACATGAGTTGACATAATTTTGTTATGGATTTGGGATCACATTGACTTATTCATCCGATTATTACCCCCAGGCATGGTCGGGTTGAATCAAGCAACAAGAACACAGTGACCATAATAAAAAAAGATGGTTAATGCGAATTAGAGGACATGGCACAAAGCATTGTATGATGTATTATGGGCGAGATCAGATTACTCCTAAGAAAGCTATTGGAATGTCCCCATTCCGGTGTTACATGGAATTGATGTTGAGATTCCTATCTCTTGTAGAATTTCCAGCCTTACAGTTGGTTAAATCAATTGAGGATGAAACTTCTCAAAGTTCCATTGAGAAAAGGATAATATACCTAGCCAAGCTAGAAGAAGAAAAGAGCAAGGTGGTGGATCACATTACAGATCATCAAAGAAAAGTCAAAAAGATATTTGACAAAAAATCAAAGCAACGTGATTTCCAGATTGGAGATCTAGTACTTCTCTGGGATAAGAGAAGGGAACAGAAAGGGATGCATGGCAAGTTCGATTCTTTATGGAAAGGTCCTTTCAAAATTCATCATCTGAACGGTGAAAATAGTTTTTGTCTATCATACCTTGATGGAGAGTTGCTCCCTCTACCTTTCAGTGGTCAACATTTGAAGTTGTTCCATCAATAATGCAAGATGCTCTCTTGCACTGTATTATAATTTATTTTTGTTATGTGTTTTCTTTGTTTCTTTGTTTTTGGTTTTATTCTCCCGACTCTGTAGCCCAATGGATAGAGCCTTTTGATTCTGAGTTCTCTTCCTTTGAGGTTTCAAAGAAAGTCCCCAACTGGAGCCAATTGTTATCTCAGTTTAGTGATTCCGCTAAAAATGAGATAACCATATGAAAATTTTAGGAAAATCCCTTTAAAATTCCCCTTTAAAGGAGAATTTCGGGTTTCGGGCTTTCACTGCATGAAAGCATGTTTCTTGCATGTTACATGTCTGATGTTCCCTGAAACCTGAAACCTGATTGTCTTAGCTTTGTGTTGGGTTTTGAAACTCCCAAGCATCAAAACATGCTTTTTCCAATGCATGTTTCATGTCGTGTGATTCCCGAAACCCAAAACCAGAATGAAGCCTTTGTGTTGGGATTTTAGGACTTAGAAGCATCTTAACATCTCATGTGTCATGCTTCATGTTTTCGAAAACTTGAAACCTGAATTAAACCAAACCCTTTGTATTGGGTTTTCGGAGGCTCTAAGCATGATGACATGTCATTAATGAAAAGATCAACGAGAAGGGAGAATGGTTGAAGAATGGATAAAGAGGCTACTCCTACAAGGAAGAGAGGTCATAGATGATGATTTTTCACCTCATATGTGGCCATGGGTTTGTGTGTTGTTTTTCCCTCTTTATTTTATTTATTTTGTTGTGTATGTGATTTCTTTAATTGTAATGTATTCTCACTTTATTATTTCTTAATTAATGTTCTCTTGTTTAGTTAATTAATCCAATTGATTATGCTAAGTTGGGATGTGACTATTTGGGCATTAAATGGGTTAGATATTCCCTGTTACCCTCATAATTTTTGGTTGGATTTGATTATCATTTTGGGAAGAATACCCTTTCCCATCACCCAAACTCCAATTTGGGCTTTGAGCCCACTTTTGGAGGCTTGTGGGACAAGTTAAACTTATCCCATACCTCTTAAACCTTCTTACCAACCATACCTACAATGTAAGGGGAAAATTTAGCCCTCATAATGTATTTTTTGAATAAAAAGAGGAAATTGATGTCACCTTTTTACTTACCCTTTTAATTGTGTCCTTAGAAGCATGAAGTGGAGGTTTGAGTGCAAGTTTGAGTGTGTCATAACCTCACCCTACCCATTTGTGAGTCTTGGTCCTTGTATTTAACTTAGTGAGGTGTATTGGAGGAGTAGTGATGTGGAATCCTACATGGATCCACCTCACCATCCTCTCCTCATTTTCTATTTATTTGAGTTATTTTAGAGTTTGGGGATTACTTGATTTAGTTACACACTTGCATATTTTAGTGATTTTGTTTAGACTTATTTCTTGGGAACGTTGGGAGCTTACACTTGGATTAGCTTGGATTTTTAAGAGGTTAAATTTTGTTCCTTGAAGATTGAGGAAGCTTATAATGGGAAGGTAGGGTCTATATCTTGTATTCTTGTTCTTATTGTGTATTATTTTGTAAATTTCATGCATGTAGGTTATTTAGTATGGGGTTGGGTAGATTTTTGCCTTAAGCATGGTTTTGGGAGAGGGAAGTGGAGTCATTCTTATGGAGGTAAAAGGGATTATGTGAGGATATTGTGAAGGGAGTGTGGGAGTTGTGTTCCATCTATGTGGAGGTAAAAGGGATTTATATCATTTTACATTTTGAAATGGAGAGAAAAGGAATTCTATAAGGTTGTGATAGTGCACTTGGAAATTTTTGGGTGGACCCTCATCCCAGTTGGGAGGTATAAGGATATGACTTCATCTTTTTATCTCGTTTGGCTTACTTTTAAGCCTAAGTGTATTTGGAAAGTTGTAAATATTATTACTTGTGTATGTTTCAAATGTGTTACAAGTTTGTGTGTTTACATGTTTATTGGAAGTCTTTTGTGAATTTCCCATGGTTTTAATACATCCCTTATTGTGCCATTGTTAAGGCTCAGGGGCCAATGAAAAGGTTAACTTTACCTTCTCATTGGAATAAGGTTTGGAGTTGCATGTTGAATATGCTCCATTCCTTGTTGTTGTGATTTGGAAATGAAGAAAATGAGCTCAAAGTTGATGCCTTGGATAGAGTTACATTGTGTAGAAGAAAAGAAGAGAGAATTTTTTTTGTAAATTTTATCATGTTGTCTTCACCTTTGAGTGGAGGGCTTTTGTATACTTGCATTTTAAGTTGAGCTCTTGTAAATGGGATATCCCAAATCTGAATTGTATCATTTTATTTTGTGAAGTAAATAGTTAAAAAAAGGAAATGAAAAGTGATATTTCATTGGGAATGTAAGTCATGTAAATATGTAATTTTAAATTTTGAAAAGTTGTATTCTATTACCAATTTGAAAGTGGTAATTCATTTGAAGTTGTATTGTGATCAACTTACATTGTGGTGAAATTACCATTTATTTTAAAAAGTTGTTTAAATTGGATAAATCTTATTGTCATTGTTTGATTTCATTCAATATTGATATTACAAAAAAATTTATATATTTTGGTTGTGTTTATACTTATTTTTCCTCTTCTAAATGAGTTGCAAAATAGTGAAATTTTAGTATTGTTATTCTAAGTTACACAACTTTGTACAAAAAAAAACAATGTGGGCATTTTATTATTTCTAAATCTAGATAATGATGTTCTCCCTATCATTATAAGTATTTTAGGTGAAGCTAACAATAAGTCTCAAAACTATATGGGGTAAGTGCATGAATTTTGGGGGCAAAAATTTGGACAAAAACCCAAAAAAAGAAAAACACGTATGCGTTATATTACAATGCGATCACATTTTAAATTCTTAGGTTTGGGATTTACCAAACTATAATGCATACGCGTTATTGTTGCTATAAATAAAAAATTATTCCTGAGCCACTATCATTTTATCTCCCTCGAATGCAAGTTTCGAGATCTTAACTGTGCCCTCACAGCTTTTCATACAAACTAGATCTCAATCTTAAAGGATCATTTCTAGATCACGAGGAAGATCTAAATTGACAATGGTGCCACAGAGAAGAGGTAGGCACAATTATTTTCTCAAAATTGCATTGAAATATGATAATTATAGAGTAGAATTTGAATTGAATGCATTTTTTTATTATTACTGATTTAAAGTCGAGGAATCAACCAAAACTAAACCTGTTATTCTTGTCATCCCTTCCAACCTCCAAAAATTGCTCTACATCCCTAGGTAGTCAAGAATATTTAACAACCCACATAGTTGAAAACAAAATTGAAATTGAGGATTTAATCAAAATAATGAGGGATTCACAATCTACAAACCCCCATCATGCCTCTCTTGCAAACACATTAGAGGCATTACTTGCTCATGTTGACATAGAAATGGGGAAAATTGATCGTTGGACAACATACGAGAGAGGGTTGTAGGGTTTATTATTCCAATAAATTGTCATATGTGGAAGTAAAGAATTTTTTTTACAGAAGACTTCATATGCACCTTATTCACGGACCCCCACACTAATTTTCTTGTTTTGTTGTCATGCAAATGGTTTCCCATCCATTGGTGGGTAAGTGCAGCAAGTTGGGGGACAATTAAGTGGACATCAAATCCTGAATTTTACATCAAAAACAACAAAACATCAAATTTAGTCTTCCATGGACTTGAACCATGCCAAAAGTAAAAATATGTCATAAAAATGGTACCATCACGTAGGGGAGACTGTTAGCTTTGTAGAAATATTGATTTTAAAGTGAATAGAATAGGATAAATATCATTTTATAATTTTTTACTAATAGTAGGTCTTTAAGACACTTTTTCCCGTGAATGTTTATGTCTATGTTTAAGACTGAAAATTTTGTTTCACTTATTAGAATGTGGAAAAACTTATACCATCCCAACCGTGGTGAAATTATATACATGTTTTAAAAAAAATTTATTTCAATATTTTTGATGAAGTTATGGTGGGCAAATGGAAAGTTCTCTATTTTCTTTATGTTTTCATACCACTTTCATGGAAAAAATCATAAAAAATAAAATATTGCTAAAAAAACACAAAATAAAATCCATCCCAAGATAGATAGTGGCATCTAACTTCTCACCAAAGGATAAAAATATATATCAATTTTTGGTTATCCAAATCGTGGGCAAACAGGACTCTGATCTTATAGGCGTTTTTAAAAAAATACCAAGTCATTGAATTTTGAGTGTTTAATATAGCTAATATTATCCATTTTTTTAAAAAAATTAGTATTTTAGAAACTAGATTCCGGATGCTACGATTCATATTAGTATATTTTTTCTAATTTTGAGTGTATGTATTGCTAATAATCCCTAAAAGTTGATATTATATTGTTATTTGCAATATTACGTCCACTTATGACCCCTTTTTTGTCCCCAAACTTGTTGCACTTACCCCCAGTGCAATAATAATTTGACTAAAAATAATTTTTGGGACGATGGTGGATGGTGTTTGATTTTTCACCTTGCAATAACAACAAGGTGCCACTATACTTTATGAGGAAACTCTATCATGCAACTTTATCCTCAACGAGACCCGTAATTATTTTGATTTCGAGATTTCTAGGCCCAGGAAAAGGATGCACTTGCAGATTGACTAGGTGCACAAGATGCACCTATTCAATAGGGTAGATTCCACACATAGAATCCCCCTCACCATGAGACTGTCCCTCCAGGTAGTAAAGGAGACAGAGAGATTGATACCCTCCACACACTTCGTGGACTATCTGCGACCCTTGGTTTGACATACGAGGGAGATTTCTAAGCGGATGGTCATGGAGGTACATAGAGTACTCCCTCGGGAGTACTAGCATGAGCCACATATTTTATCGTCATGTGGTAACATATGTTTGGGGCAGGGGGATAATACTTTCATGTGTATTGATTTTGGTGGTGTTGGTGCTAGGGGTGGACATGATAATGTCACTATTTTAGATGAATTTTTGAGTGAGACATTTGGATTATAGTCATTGACATCACCTTCATAAGTATTTGTTATGTTTTATTATGTGTGTTACATAAATTTCAGAGTACTTGATTTACTTATATATGTTAAATTTTTGTAATAATTGTATTTGTACATGTACATGCATTGATATTACAGAGTGTGGGAGGCGCATCTTCATCCCGACCACAAGCGGTGAGCACCATGCGTACACATACATTCATAGAGGTAATTTAGAATGTTAATTGTGTAAAATTTTCACATACATGTATATATATATATATATATATATATATATATATATATATATATATATATATATTATATATATATATATACATGTTACTGAAGTCAAATATATGCATGTTCTTGTATGTTCATCTAACTCACATGATACATGTTTGATAAATATTTTGAATTCACTAGACACCCAACCATCTCTGCGAAAAGTAGAGAAAGGTGTTGCTTGCTACGATTTCATCTACACAAAGAACTCACCGAAGTATTCAAACAACATGTAATTTTTTAAATTTCTCATGTAATTCATATTATGTTAAATTACATGTTAGTAATTTCTTTCATTGTAGAATTATTAAATTATGTTAATAATGTCCTTCATTGTGTATATGCAGTTGTTATTTGTGACAGGTAGTAGCCATGTTCACTTGATTCACAGTTGTGGCAGGGTAAAAAAAATAGTTCTATATTGATAAAATTAGTTAAAATATTGTCATTACACATACATGTACTTAGTTATATTTTCACTAATTCGATGTTATATTTTTGATCTTATGCACGTATGTAGGGAAATTCAACCCCCTCTATTTTAACTTTGAGGGAATAGAATCCTCCATTTCGTCATCTTTGTACCCTTGTTTGTACTCAGGAGCTCTCATGACTCATCTGAGTGCGAGATGCAAATTCGGCATGATCAAAACTTGCAGTAAGTTTGTGTATTTATGTAAATACTTTCATTCTAGGATTGTCTTAAATACATGTTAAAAACATATATAAATTCAGTTTTGACAAAAAGAAATTGTTTGCATTTACAGCTCATCTACTGAGACTAGTATTCGGTGGAAGAGGACTCATAGCATGGGCTTGGACAATCAAAATTCATCTCATAGATCTCCATATTTGTATAAGGAGGGCCTTCTTCTAGCAAGGCCAAGAGAGGGACAAATTTTGATGATTAGGAAATATATGTGTCTTACATGACATTTGTTTTGTATGCCTATGTGGATGGCATTGTATGTATGCCTATATGGCATTTTAAATTGATGGTATATGACCTATTTGGGCATTTTATATTTATTATGCACATTAAAATACTATTTAGAACTTGATATTTTTGTATGATACCTTACATTTCTGAGAATATTTTTGCATGAAACTAATATGATGTGCACTTGACAATATTTACGACATTATGGATTATTTTTTCATTTATTTTTGATGTACATATACTAGCATTTTCAATGTATAATATGAATCAAACTTTGGAAATCAGTATTTATATAATGTATGTATATAAAGAGTTACCTAATTTAAGTAATTATTCATTTAATTTATCAATGTGTATGTGTGTATTTACACTACTTGCACTTCTTCTTGCTCATGGTCTCTTTGTACTAGTTCCTATCTTATCATTCACCCACTACATTCTTCAATGCTTCTTAGTCTTCTCCCCTGTTAAAACACCTCAGAGTTGTCACAATTTGATGCCTTTCATCTGTTGATATTTTGAGAATGTCTCTCTATATGCATTACTCCAATGCTTGAGAATGTCTCCACATGCAATGACATTCTAATTCGGACACTCAATGATTCTTGATTGTTTATTCCTATCCAATTTGTGTTATTACCTTTAAATCTATAGACATTTCAACTTATTTGAAATCACATCACACCCTTCATTAGGCTTGATGACTACCCCTATCATTTTGAAGGAATTTTTAAATCATCCATGGGTTTATCATAGCATAAATTATCAATAAATGGGAGGTCACTAAGCCGTAGGCCAACTGAATCCCATTCAAAACTAAACAAGAAATATTTACTAGGTGATTTATAACTCCCGTGTGTTCTTAGACATTCTCCTATCAAATTCATTCTTAATCCAATCTATTCATTAAAAAATAACTCCTAGACAAGTTTTCGGATATGACGAGACATTTTTAGGTGCCACAAAGTCCAGAAATCACCTATTGAAGATATAACGTGTTTTGGTCTCAGGGCTCTTAAGGGACTATGCCTGGATGAGGTAGCCTCTAAAGCACGGGAGTTTGAGAACCAAAAAAATTCTCCCCTAGCATTTACCTAGTCACCACAACATCTTGGTGTAGTTGGTTTGGCACCAAAAGCTTCCATTTGAAAAGTATTACGCTGATGACCTTATACTTACGACTCGGACTATAGCATTTCACTCGTGTGTAAACAATAGACAACAACAGAACCAAATGGAGATGGATAAAATCACAAAAGGATTTTGTAGAGGGTCCTGACATCGAGGTTTCAGATCTAACAAGCTATCTCTAGGTGCCATAGAGTCCATGAAATCACCCACCGAAGATATAGTGTTTTTTGTTCTCAGGGCTCTTAAGGATAATTCCCGATGAGGTAGTCCAAAAGCACAGGAGAGTAGGGAACCAAAAAAAATCCTCCACTAGCATTCACCAGTACATCCGGACATGTTGGCATAGAAGGTTGGGTCCTACGAGCTACCATTTACAAAATATAGCATTTGATAGCCTTACACTGACTCGGACTACACTATTTCATGTGTTTTCAAAAATAGAAAAATGAAATCCTCGAATGGAGATGAATAAAACCATAAGAGGATTTCATAGAGGGACCCAACATAGAGGTTTTGGATCTAATGAGATGTCTCTAGTTGGCACGGAGTCTAAGAAATCACCTGTCAAAGATATAACGTGTTTTTGTCTCAACGATCTTAAGGGACTATGCAGACGAGGAAAGCTTTGAAAGCATGGGGAAATTATGGAACCAAATAAATCCTTCACTAGCATTCACCAAGCAATCTATATGTTTTGGCATAGATGGTTTGGTCACATGAGCTATCGTTTGCAAAATATAGTGTCCGACAACCTTATACTCGACTCGAGACTATACTATTTTGTACGTTTACAAATAATAAGACAATGAAAGAACCAATAGGAGATGAATAAAACTGAGAGAGATTTTTTATAGGGCCTCGATGTGGAGGTTTTGGATTTAACAAGACATCTCTAGGTACAATGGAGTCCGAGATATCACCTTTCGAAGATATAACATGTTTTGGTCCGAGGGCTCTTAAGGGACTACGCCCGAACAAGGTAGCTCAAAAGAACGGGAGCATAGGGAACCAAAAAAATTCTCCACTAGTGTTCAACAGGCCATCTGGACATTTTGGTGTAGACTATTTGGTCCCATGAGCTACCATTTTTAAAATATATCTTCTGACAGGCTTACACCGACTCATACTACACTATTTCGTGCATCTGCAAACAATATGAGAACGAGAGAACAAAATGGAGATAGATAAAACTATGAGAGGTTTTCTTATAGGGTTAAGATGTGGAGGGTTTAGATTTTATGAGCCATCTCTACGGGACATGGAGTCCAAGAAATCCCCTATTAAAGATAGAGCATGTTTTGGTCTCAGGGATCTTAAGGGACTATGCACTGGATGAGGTAGTCCAGAGCACACTGGAGCTTTGGCCTCAAAACAACACTTCCCCTAGTTTTTACCTAGCCACCCTAAAGTTTTGGTGCAGTAGGTTCAGTGCCAAGATCTTCCATTTACAAAATATTACATCGTTCAACCTTACACTATTCTAGGATTCACTATTATAGCATGCAAATGAGATGGAATAGAAAAATGTAGAACTATTATTTTCTAGAAATTATCGAGATAATAGAGGAAGTTGTCATGATGCTTCCTATAAAGTTTTAGGTCAAATTTAGGTCATTTTTTCAAGTTATATGATTTTTTTTTAAATAGAATTTTGTTCAAGGTTGTTTGACCAAAAACACTTTATCTTCGACGAGTGATTTCTGGACTCCATGGCACCTACTTACATCTCGTTAGATCTAAAACCTCCACATCATGATGATCTAAAAATCCTATTCTTTTTTTTTCCATATCCTTTAGTTGATCTCATTGTCCTATTGTTTGCAAATGCACAAAATAGTGTAGTCTCGAGTCAATGTAAGGTCATTAGATGCTATATTTTGCAAGCGGTAGCTCGTTGGACTGACCA
Source organism: Taxus wallichiana var. yunnanensis (assembly GCA_018340775.1). Lineage (NCBI taxonomy): Eukaryota > Viridiplantae > Streptophyta > Pinopsida > Cupressales > Taxaceae > Taxus > Taxus wallichiana. Next base: position 155,427,594 of record CM031237.1, read on the forward strand.
TCTATGTAAACACATTCGGATGGCCTGGTGAACGCTATTGGAGGATATTTTTGTTCACTAGGCTTCCCATGCTTTCAAAGCTACCTCATCCAGTATAGTCCCTTAAGAGGCTCCGAGATCAAAACACACTATATCTTTGATAAGTGATTTCTCAGACTCCATGGCACCTAGAGATGTCTCATTAGATCTAAAATCTCCACATCGGGGCCCTATAAAAAAATAATATTGTGGTTTTATCCATATCCTTTTGGTGATAACATTGTCCTATTGTTTGTAATGTGTGAAATAGTGTAGTTTGAGTATGTGTAAGGTCATTAGACACTATATTTTGCAAACGGTAGCTCGTGGGACTCGAATCTGTCTGCTGTGACACATCTAGATGGTCTGGTGAACACTAGTGGAGTATTTATTTGGTTCCCTACACTCCTCGTGATTTTAGGCTACCTCATCCGGGCATAGTTGATTAAAAGCGCTAAGACCAAAACATGTTATATCTTCGACGGTGATTTCTTGACTCTGGGCACCTAAAGACATCTCGTCGGATCGAAACCTCCACATCAGACCCTATATGAAATAATCTATCAGTTTTATCCATCTCCATTTTATTCTCTCACTATCCTATTGTTTGCAAATGCATGAAATACTACAATGATCTTCAGTAAGGTTGTCAATTTCTAATCACCCGAATAATATAGGTCATTCATATAATTTAGGTGGTGAAATGATAATTTTGTTTTTGTTCCTTTATAATATTTAATTTCTCTTAGCTTCACTTGGCTTCGAGAATAAAATTCTCTCTTGAAAGTGCCAACCACATTAAGGTGGAAGCTTTTTTGGCACCACTAACTTACATAAACATGTTAGTAAGTAATTAAATAGAATTTTAAATCATACGAATTTTTAAAAAAATCATTTAAGTAAATATTCAAATTAAATACATGAAGAACATACCTTTGCAAATTCAATCCAATGAACCACAAGGATCTTCTCTACTCTTGATAGTAGAAAGAATTTCTTCATGATCTAATTCACAGACGTTTCACAAATTCTTGTTTAACAGACGACCTTGATATTTGATCAAATTAGTATTTGTTGCAAGGACCAAATGTGAATATTGAAGTATCTTTCGATGTAATTGATAGTCTTCAAACAATCAAATGTTTGATTTTTTGATACTATATCATTGAAACCAAGTTCCAATGACTACCACCGACCCAGTGAGCTACTCAAGGTCTTCACCATCAATGACTGTGGAAGTCAATTTTTCCTCCTCTACAAAATGAAACAAGAAGTAGTATGTTCCCTCTTTATTAAATTCCATCACAATAACTACAAAAATTTTCCCCGCATCATAAAGTAAAACTGAAGTCAAATTTAAAATACATTAAGAGTTGACCATTTAATGATTTATAAATCTAAAAAATGATATGTACATATATGTATGTACCTTGTTGCACTAGATCAAAGACTTTGTCAAATTCAAGAGATGTTGTCATTTGATCTCAAGACCCTGCAAGTTGTAATGCTCATGGAACTTGATGTGTGTCAGTGGAATTAGAGGTCTATAAGTCTGTTCATCCACCCACCGCTATGACTCACAATCATTCCATGCAAAATCAATGCATGATATATAAAAACATGCCATGCACCTAGTATAAATAGTCCAAACATTGACATCCCGAACTATGGAGTGAGTGCATATCACTTGATCCTACAAATGTCATGCAATCTTCAAATTTTTCTAGATGTTGTTCCTCTATTAACCAAAAATATCTATTAACTGTTGATCTTTCTTTAGATTCATGGCCCATATTCTTGACACACCAATCAACAATATTTTTTACATCTTTAAATTTAGCACCATACTTGAAATTTACTCTTCTCTTGCAAGTGCTCTTTTTACACATGCTTCGCACCATCATGCTCTCCTTTTCTATGCCCTACCTCGGTAAAAATCTAGATATGTTGTATATTTTTTTCTTTGTGCATCCTACTTAGTTAATAAAAATCCATGCATTCTTGACTGTGATGTGCGGTTGTCCGACCAAATGTAATATTGATCAAAACTAATGTTCCTCTCATTCAAGTTCGCATTAAACACTTAGAAACACCCTTGTACATATTCTTTAGAATGTGTCCGATCATCACTAATGTAGAAATGATACTCTCTTAATATTTTTTGATCTTTTTTCAATGCTTTCAAGGAGTGCATGCATGTTATATGCACAAAAATAGCAAATTGCATTGAGTTATAATATTGAGACTGAACCTCTATTTGTGGTTTCAATGTGTAATTCTCGTAAGTTAACTAATGAAATAATATTACCAAGTGGGAATGTGTCATTTCTTAACTTGAATTGTTTATCCAACCATCGAGCTCTATGTGTGTGCCTTGAAGACTCATTAAAAAATTTCTCTCTAAATTTGACCATATATTCTCCGATACGTGTAATTATTTTATAACAAGCTCACACCTCTTAAATTCTTTTCTATCTTTTAATTTATATGCCAATGATTTATATTTACTGAAACCAACCAATTCTTTTCCTATTGAATCATATTGTCCTCATGGATACAAATTTTCAGATTTGGAAAGCCACCACATATAGTGCACATTCCATCCAAACATGCTTTGTTATAAAAAAATTGTCTAGTTGATTTTTCACAAAATATTTTTGGAATAAATTCCTTGAAGATTTTGATGGGACATTTAATCTACACTCCTGCAACATGATTTTTGTATGAAAAACACAATGTATTTGACAAAAATATCATAATTTATTGAAAATTCAACATGATGCCCGCAACAACAAGTGGTACGTGAGTGATTGATTTTTACATAAAAGGGTTTACTCATTTCAAATAATCTTTGGGTAATTTTAATTTGTGGATTTTCATTCTTAAACTTAGAGAACAATTGTGTTTGAGTCATATCTAAGAAATGTTTTGCACATGTTTCATGATTACGAGAACCTATTCTTCTTTTTACTATATCTCTTATATTTGGTGACACCCTTGTGTTCTCATTCCAAAGTTTTACAATTAATTCTTTTAGAATATCAAATGTATTATTGTATTTTCATGGAAGTTTCCTAGAGAAATCCCAATAGTCAATGTTATTGACTGACTCAAGGCGTTTATGTCTCTATATTGCTTTCATTAGTGTTTTTTTGTTTAGCTTCAAAGCACTACTTATTTTTCTAATCAAGTGTTTATTAACTATTTTATCACTTACTATACAATTAGTAAGTCTACATCATGTAGCATTACTATCTTTGGTGTGTCTTTTGCCACCTACATTTTTGTATGCTTTATGTATGTTTTCAATAATTGATGCATTTTGATCAACAACATTAGATGTTCTTAACCCCAGGGTCTTCATTATAGGTCCCATATTAACTAATTTCATCAATGTAACAAATAATTGACATCTTTATGTGTCATTTAAATTATCAAAGTAATTATCCCAAATTCCACTAGCTTTTCTTCTTGCATTTCTTTCAGACATTTTTTTAGGCATTGGTTTTATAATGTTTTCATCAATTTTAATTAAGTGAATTGGTTTTCTTCAGAAAATGGAAGGTGTTCTTAGAGGTGAAGATTCTTTACAAGGTTACTTTCATATTCATTGTTTTCATAAAAATTTTGGGGTTAACATTTGGATTCTCATGCAAGGATTCAACGATTGGATTCATATCAATTTCTTCATCCATGCCAACATTATCATTCAATTTAACATCATTATTCATTGAAAAATGATTATTCTCTACATTTTCATTATGTATTTCATCCCCATTTTCTAATACATTAGCTACATTTGATATAGCATATGTACCTTGCCTTCGCATGATTTTTTTGCATTCTCTTAAATTTATTTATGCTCATCTCTTCCAATTGCTCCAAAGTGTCTTTTCTTGACTTGCCTTTTGTCCTTAACTCAAATTTTATAACCCATGATTAGAAAAAATAAACTAGTGGGGTAGGGGACAAAATGAACTTCTAAAAATCATGCAAGAATGTACAGAAAATTGTAGACCAAACAAAATATATGCAAAAATACCTTAAAAGAGATGAAAGGGATGTTGGGGACCACAATATATAAACAAAGCATAACATGTATGTGTTATACTATTTAACTTTTCCAACACATGCCTCAAGGCTTGGGATCCAGTTTGGATCCCTAAGCTTGAGCCATGGACCTAGACAAACACATAAAACCACGTGTTTTTGCCAAAAATGTAAAAAACTAACTTCTTTCATGATAAATGAACATCAAATGATCAATTCATTTTAAAAAAATTATACCACGACGTAAAGCAGAGTTTCTTCTTTGTAGACCAAAAAAATATATGCAAAAATACCTTAAAAGAGATGAAAGGGATGTTGGGGGACCACAATATATAAACAAAGCATAACATGTATGTGTTATACTATTTACCTTTTCCAACACATGCCTCAAGGCTTGGGATCCAATTTGGATCCCCAAGATTGAGCCATGGACCTAGACAAACACAAAAAACCACGTGTTTTTGCCAAAAATGCAAAAACTAACTTCTTCCATGATAAATGAACATCAAATGATCAATTCATTTTAAAAAATTATACCACGACGTAAAGCGTAGTTTCTTCTTTGTATAATTTTTCTAACAAATACAAGGTTTCCATGTTATTTCTTTTCTAAGTATGCCTTTTTATAACTATTTTTTAAGTTTACACATGTCTATATTTTGTCGTGTATCTTTTTTTTTTTACTCATCGAAATTGAATAAACATTTTTAGGCACAAACTAGGTGTAATTATATACATATTAAAAAAACTAATTTTTGATATTTTTGAGGTAGTTAGGGGGCACGGTCAAAGCTTTGTTATTTTTTCAAACATAAAATTTTTGTACTAGAAAAATCATAAAACAAAATCTCGCTTAAAAAATCTAAAAAAAAATTCTAGCACAAACTAGATGCTGCTAGCTATCTTTCTATAAAAGGGTTTTCAACAATATTAAATGGTGCTCAAAAATGGTGGGGGGCACGAAAGTCACTCTATTATGTTTTTTAATAAAAATAGGAGCACATGTTGGTATTTTAGTTATTTGACCCACTTAAACTTATCTATTTTCAATAAAATTTAGTAGCTTAGAAACTAGACTCAAAATGCTGCGATTCATATTTCTACAACATCTTCCAATTTTGAGTGTAACTATTTCAAAAAATTCGTACAAGTTGAAGTTTTTACTTTTCGAGAAAAATGCGTCCCCCTTTTGCCCCCCAACTTGGTGCACTTACCCTATGTTTATATACATGACTATTTACACAAACTTATTTTTGTAAAAGAAATACCTCATGAAATCTTATAGCAGCACGCATTACACACACACACACACACACACACACACACACACACACACACACTTGTGAAAATAAAACACAATATAAATCGATTAGGGTTGAATGTTATAAAATATAAGTTTTTTAAAAAATGTATATTGTTTGGGGAGGGCCAAACCCCCACCTATCTATGTTATATATAAATAAAAATAAAAGGGGCCACCCACCCCACCAAATAAAATATGTGGGAGGGGAGGGCAACCTATCCCCAATCCCAAACCCTTCCCATTGTGGTCATGGGCCTTCTTGCATGGTCCATTGTTTAATACACAACCACACGATTTTTTTTAGGACACACACACACACACACACACACACACACATACACACATATATCACATTTTAACACAAAAAAGGAAAACAATACCCATAACCAGAATAGGATAGATCTTCCATTAAACAAAAATAACAAATAATTTACACATTTATCAAACCCTTGAAGGGCATGATCCACATCAAAATCCTCCATAGGAGCTTCCCAAGCTTTCATGGCTTCCTTCCTCTCCTCCTTTCAAACCTTCAAGTGATAGGGCAAAAAGTGAATAAAAGAAATCCATAAGGATTATTAGGGATTTTTAGGGAAACCTTAGATCTAATGGCTCTAAATGATCTAATCCAAGGGTGGAGATTAGATCCTCCCCTTTTAAGTTGTTGAAATTTTTGGTGGAATGGGTATTTTAAAATGAGTTTGATTTTATTAACTAATAGGGCCACCTAGGGTACTTTAGACATGGTTCATTAAACCTAAGTTGTGCATGGGGACATTTTAATTAAATTATTTAAGGGAAATAAAAAGGATGAATAGAGGTAATGTGTAGTGAAATAAATAAATGTGGCATGGGCATGGTCACTTAGGAAAATTAAATTTAAATTTAATTTGGAAGATATTTTAATCAAATTTAATGTGACTTAGGAAGCGAGCTTTAAAATTTTTTAATAGGATTAATTTAATAAATTTACTAGGGACATGGAAGGGGTATAAAACTTGTAAGGAAGAATGGAAAATGAATTAATATTAAATGGAGAACTAAGGTTTTAAACGACTAAAAATAAAAATACGATAAATATTTTGTACCCCATAGCATTTTTTTAAAAATTGCTAAATAATTAATGGTGTTTGATGCATCAAAATGAGGGCATTACAAAGATGAAGGTTTGCTTCCATACCACTTTGGTTTTTATTTGTAAATAGTTGTACTATCTTATTTATTGGTAATATAGAGACTATTTCATCACTATATATATATATATATATATATATATATATATATATATATATATATATATATATATATATATATATATATATATATATATATATATATATATATATATATAGTGTGTGTGTGTGTGTACACACACACAACACAAAAAAAAAAAAAAAAAACTCTTATTGCTACACAATGGAAATAATCAAAACCATGATAAAGATTATATGTAAAACTTACACATAGGGTTAAAAATAAGGTCTCTCTTGATTATTTGATAGAAGAAAGCATTTAATACTATGGTTCTAATATTTGGTATAATAGATAACATTTATCTTAGCTAAGGTTACGTATGTAATCAAATAATTTTATAGATAATATATTCATTATTCAAGATCTCGTCAAGAAAAATATTTCATTATTTGTGTATTTAAAAGGTCCCTCCATGAAGTTTGTTTCATATATGGAGAAAATAAATCTTTGAATGTTTAAAATTAGTAAATAAATGAAAATCTAGAAGTAAATTAATGATAAATTTAGATGTGCCTTTCAAAAGTTCAGAGATATTTTAACACTTAACTCAATGGATGTGACAAAGATAAAGTGCTTCCTCTCGAGTTGTTCGTGAAAGCTTTAAAAAATTCATTGATAATACAATGAATAAAAGGTACACTATGTAGTATTTTGTATGGTAGTTCAACATCCTTATGGAAGTTCAAATGGTAGAGTGAAATTCATGAGATTCATTACAACATTAAGGGTTTATACTTCTTGTAGGAATAATTATGATAGTTATATCTACCAAAAGTGATAAATAACAATATTTATAAATATGATAAGTAGAAAATAGATCCATAATTTTTATTCAAAATTGATTTAATTATTACACCGAGGAGTTCCCAGTTGAATTGAGGCATGCATTTTTTAACACTGGACAGAGATCAGATGGCTTCTATTTGCGGATTCATTGAAAGTATGAAATGATCTTGTTTGTCCACCTTGTAAACCTCTAAAACCAAAAACAAGAAACCACCTTTTTACCATTGTTTTCATGTACACATGTCTAATAAGGCGCAGCTTATTCAATGCAAGGAATATTAGTAAGATTGTATATTGGCTCCTTATTTTTAGTAGAGAACCTTTTGGCTCAAGGCATTGACTTCCCCACTCACCAAAAAAATCTTGGAATGTCTCGCCACTTAAGTCTCTCAAGGCATCAATTCCCATCTAGAAGGAGGGTGCAACCCAAGGCTTTTCACCTTCACTACTCTGGAATCCTCTCTTGGAGACATCCTCCCATCATTTTAAGTCTTGTAGGAGATTTTCTTGTAGATAAAATTTGGGCACTTGACAACCAATCATGCCATTCGGAGGTGGTGCAAAGGGAGAGGAGAGTTCACGTGATCGATTTTTTGACACTAATGCAGCCCTAGTGATCCACAAGGAAGGCCCACCACACCTTCGAATAATGGCCCTAACCCGAGCATCCAACTCGGAAAAGCCGTCACCACCTCAACCGCTTCCATCATAATGACATTCTCTTTTCATCAAATAAGGTAGACATCGATGATTTTTTTAGGCCTTCTGCTACCTAAATTGTAAAGAGAGAATCCATAGCAGTGAATCACATACTCTACCTTCCTCATATGACCCACCGCAACCCTGACTTCATCTCATCCATTCTTTTGGGCATGCGTTGAAATTTTTAAAAACATTTGAAGAGTATCTTGATATATGCAATCTTAAATCAAAATGTAAATCCATGGTTTATTGTTCTGGGTCTATTGGATGTGATATGTCAGGCGGTAACGGAAGTAGGGTCTAAATACAAATAAATATACTAATTCAACAATCCATTTGGAGTAATTTCATACCCAAAGGACTGGTAGGATATTTCCCACCGGCAATGCTCATGCATACTCCCTCCCTCCATGCTTTCCATTATCATATGAAATAAATATGAAATATTCACTCCACACTTCAAACCAGTTTGTATTCAATCGAGTTCAATTTTTTCCTGTAGTAACATGTACTCCATGCATATACATACACCATAGGATGGGTGTGACCTTGTAAGTATATGCCCTATTCCCTTGTTGATTTTTCTCAAAGTGCAACACAACGTCTAAGTCTAATGCATCTTCCTTGCTCAATTTTTTTAACATATTCCTTGTGTATATGTATGAATCGAGTTTGTATATGAAATTTGGGGATTTCGTTCTTGCTCTGTTTTTGTGGGGTATTGATTTGAAGTAAATGAAGAAGTAGGCATTTTTTTAATTTTTTCACTGATGGGGAGAGTCCACTATCCATGTATTAATGGAGAGCATAGATGAGTTATGAGAAACCCAATCATGCGTGGAAATGGATTTAATGATGGTGTAGGGAATTTAATAATAATTGTGTAGGTGGAATTGTTGTATTTAGTTTTTGCATTATGAGTTCAATTCTTTAGGATTTTAAAAATTTATGTCATAGTTATGTATTGTTTGGAGCTTGTAGTGCCCACATTTTACACACACAATTACAATAGTAAAATACCAGGATAATTTTTTTGACTTACATTGCTCACTACACACAACACAACATGGGTTTCAAGTACATAAAATCGACTCGCAAATGACAATCACATAAGTCATCGACTCACATAGACACATGAAAACAACATATGCATGTCGATGCCACACTTTTCCCAATGAACAAATACTAGCAATGCCCTGTCGACACTAAAATTTTCCTCCGTAATTTCTATTTCATTAATGTATGTATTAGGAATAGGATGTTGTTAAGTGTAATTAGTAGTAGCGTCGATGAAGATAACGGCATCATCGATGCACGATGCCGCCAATAATGTGGAGTATGGTAACAGTCAAAGTACAATAGGAATGTTGTGGTAAAAAGTAAATATTTGTCATAAGTGGTCCAAGTAATGTTAAAATGTCAAAGTTTGGGTAAGTAGAGAAGTAGGCTCTACGTGATTAGGAATTAGAAATATTATATTGGTAATAAGGACAAGGAGTGAGGTCATAAATATTTAGTGTATTTTATTTGTAAAAAGTCTAAAAATGTGGAACCCATGTAAAATGATAAGGTTTATCTTATCTTAGAAGATAAGCTTACATGTACGAGATAAGAGTTAAGGTATGGAATATGATTCGTCAGAGTGGATTTCTTATCCTATCTTAGAGATAAGATGGATAAGCCTGAAAGTTCTATAAATAGAGAGGCCACCCCCCTCATTTAGCATAGAAGGAAGTAGTGAGAAATATTGTAGGAAGTGTGCAAAGGAAGCCATCGAGTTTAAAGGTGTGTTGAAGAAGCCATTAAGAGGTGTAATTGTAAAGTTTCTCCCATAGTCTTGGTGAAGCCAAGTGAAGTCAATAACACTTGAAGTACCTCATGGGTGAGATTGTAACAATTTCATGTTAATATTATCATTTACTTTGATATTTTAGATTTGTCATCATTCCGTCTTATCATAGTCGATGGTATTCTTGTGTTATGTTATTGTTTTGTTTCCGTTACATCCACCAAACTAAAGGTTGTGCATTAGTAAATAATCATAGCACGAGGAGTTCTTGGTGAAGAATTATCATAGTGCCGGATTGGTGATGACATTTTGGTTCCGTTCTGCGGACCATTCCTTGTTGTGGATTTTCCGGAGAGATATTCCCACTTAGTCAAAAATCAATTGGAGGGTAATCTTGTTTTTCAAATGTGGCATAGTAGTTACCATGGTAAAGTCATTTTTGCCATGAATAGTAGTTACCATGGTAAAGTCATTTTTGCTGGGAATAGTATTTACCGCAGTAAAGTCACTTTTTACCGTGAATAGTATTTACCGAAGTAACTTCACTTTTTACCGTGAATAGTGTTTACCATAGGAAAGTCGGTTTTTACCTTGATAAGTCAAGTTTTAGCATAGTTTATCGTGGTCATTTCTATTTTATGCTTGTAGAAAGGTGTAAAGTCACTTTCTAGCATAGTGATTTCAATTATTTGTGCACATAAGTCTTGTTGATTGTACTTGTGAGTTAGTATTTCACGGTGGTTACTTTTGAAAATGGGAAAGATTCCTATTTTTTCAGCTCAATCTAATGAAGATGCTTCTTCTTTCATTCAAGAGTTTAAACGATCTTGTATTTGTAATGGCCTTATAAGAGGAACAATGTACTGAATTTAATGACTTGTGAATTTCCTTTTTGTTTTATATATGTATTTTGTTTTCTCGAAGGTGGATTATACCTAGGCAATTCATATTCTTGAAACAAAAGAGTAATTTTAATCAAGATATAAGGTCTCCAAGAGAGGCATTATTCCGAACCTCAAATCCCATTTTTACTCTTATATGCTTTATTTTCTACGTCACGTTAGGATCTTATTTTTAGCATTGTCTTGTAAAAGGAGCTATGAAGTGTTTGTCTAACCTCTTGAAGACATAAAAGATTAGAAGACTTGTAGCTACACACGAACCCAAGTTAACATCTGAATTAACTGAGTTTTAGATTAATTCCAACTTCACCTAAGGGTCTACCCCTCAACTATATATGTGTTTTACTCAAGAGGACATATTTATGCTAAACCACCTTTAGAAACGGCCAAGGTGTTACGTTGAGAGAAACCAGTAACACATTAAGTTGAGCAAAGCTAAGGAGCTCATTAACAAAATTTTAAGGCCTAGACAACTAAGTTACCTCCTCCATCTATGTCGTCATGATCCAACAGGGGTTTTCACTCGATGAAGAACTTTGATTTTAATTCTATCTTCAGATGACAAGGTATTCCGCTAGGCTACGAAGGAGGATTTAGGTCTACACACTCCAAGAAAAGTTTGATTGTGTCGCTCTAAGAAACATGTTTAAGATAATGTCATTAAACATACCGACTAAGACAATAAGCTCATTCTCGAGTTCTTGTTTACTCGAATTAGGAGGTTCCATCGAGTTCAGAGTTTAAGTTCACTCTATGGTTTTCAAAGTCTTCTACGGTAAGGAGTATCACACATGAAAAACAAGTTATGCTCTGATATTGAACAAGGGTAGGGTGTTTCGATTAAATATCTTTATTACATTTACAAAGTATGAATACACAAGATGACTCGTTAATCATTTATTGAATATTGAATATGCACTACAAGATATTACTTCAAATTCATTTACCTTATATTAAAACTTTTTACCAGTGTACTATAAATCAAAATTGAACTATGATTAAATGCACATTTCCTAGATGTCCTTGTGCTAGTTGTCAAAAGGACTTCATTGAGAGCAACAGTCAGGGGACAAGAAGTCCCTCCTCTTTAATGGGAGAGGTTCCCTTATTCAAAAGCAAAACTTATTTACATATATACAAGGCATAGTTTATATGTGGAACTTGGATATCATGAAAGTGTTTTAAAACAAAATAGATCATCAATACAAAAGTATGGAGGAATGACAGAGTAGAAAGGAACAGAAAGGAATTTTTAGAATTATAGATAACAAAGTAATTCCTTATGCATGCCAGAATAAAATTGTTTGGAATAAAACCATTTGCATTTGAATCAACAAGATGCTATTGCAAAGACACAAAGTTCCAGAAATAACATCTATGAGAATACAAAGCTTCTTGACACAATGCAAATAAATAGTTCAGCGATATTCAATGGATAGCAATGAAAAACAGGACCAGATGAACAAAGAAAGAAAGTTCTTTTGTATTGATTACTTTGCTACTCTTTACACTTTCAAAAATAAGCCAAGTTCTTCCCTCCCTTGAAAATGGCAGAGATAGGCCATTATATAATTTGACAAATTAGTTACACTTGGTAACTACTTCTTTTTAACTAAAATGATTAGTTAAGGGATGCTTAACGCAAAGCCCCAACTAATTTACAATAAAACCAAAATGAGAGAAAGAAGGAGAGAGAAGCCAGGAGGGGAAGGCAAGTGTTCATGACTAGGAAGGGCCCACTGACTTGAGGATCTGCTGTCTAAACCTTTTCAAAGCCTCTGCTATGTCTCTGCCACATGGAACTGATGTGTTGGCAGCAGCCTGGGTCCAAGATCCCAAACATTTCTCCATCTCCTTGTCGAACTCAGTATGTGTATGGTACTCTTTATTTACTTCCTCAATGGCAGACTGGAGGGAGCAGATTTCCTTGATCTTTTCCTTGGTGATGGAGTCCTCTTTGAACAAATTTTCTTTGACAAAAGCTCTTAATTGAGATTTGATTTCCTGCAGGAAGAAAGGTACACCTGAGGTCTCATCATGTAGATGACAGTGGATATCCTTAAAAGTAGATATCACCAGAGTTTTGAAAGATTCTCCCTTCTGCCATTTGTTCCTCAGTTCTCCCAAAGCCTCCTCTAGCACTCAGATCTTCCATTCTATGCTGAATACCCATGATTGTGACAAGTTATCCTTCACATCATCAAAGACCTTGCTCACCACCAAAATATTTTCATCAGTCTACCACATCGTGCGAAGGTCTGCTATAAAGCTACTCAAAAACATGAGCTCCTTATCCATGTTTCCAATTGTGGAGGAGAGCTTCTGTTACAGATTATTTACCTTCTCATGGAGCTTGAAGGCTTCACCAATGAAGTTTAGCCCTGTGACAAGCATGTCATCCTCCATGGCCTCCATAGCCCTTCCACAAATGGAATACCTGTGTATATTTTTGATGTTATGGACTTCATCTTGATTCAGAATCATAGGTGGTTGGAGTGTAGTTAGTGGGGTAGGGTCTAGAACCTTATCTTTAGATAGCAGTGACTTGATGAAATTAGAAAGTACTTGAGCCTACTCCTCCAGCTGCTCTATAGTTTGTTGTCCTTTCTCTACCCTCCCAATGACCTTAGTGACTATTTCTTGGAGGTTGTGGATTTCACCCTCAGGAGTAGACTCTCCCATTGATATCCTTGAAAGTTCCAGATCAGAGGTCTGCAAATCCTGCTCTGGCTTATCAACCTCGGGCTTAGCTATCTCAAGGAATTATTGACCTTGAGCATAAATATTATTCTTGAATTGATCCTAGCTTTCTTGGCAGGAGCAGAAGGAGTAGTGCCCAACAAGGATGCCACGGCATCAAAGTTAGGCCCTGTCAACCGAGAAGAAGGCTTCCTCTTCCTACTATCAACAAAAGGTTACACCCATGTAAAAGAGGATGAGGAAGAAGAAGGGGGGGCAAGAGAACCAAGAAAAAAGGAACTCATGGCACTCAAGTATGTACTGTTGTTTCCTTCAGTTGAGATGTGAGTGGGGTAGCTGAGGCTTCTAGAACAGAGGAGTCAATGGTGCTTGGAAGCTCAGTGCTTTGAACTTCTTTATCTGTATCCATTGGGGTTTCTGAGGCATCTGCAGGAATTGGTATTTCATTATCTTCACTCTCACTAAGAACAATGATGTTCTCTGGCCCAGAAGGTAGTTCTGAATGCCTTGGCAGAGGGTTTTCTTCAATAGGCTCCTTCTTAACCTCTTTCATCTTCTTTTGATAGACTTGAGTAGAGGAGGAGGGAGTGGAGGATGCAGGGACTTTACTCGATGAGGCAGGAGGAGTCTGTGCAGGTATCTCAGAACTGGGTGTTTGTTCCTCCTTCCTTGGTGTCGAGGTGTCTTTGGAAGAGGATTATCTTACATTCTTCCTCATCTCATGAACCTTTCTATCAATCTAGACTTTAGTCCTTACCAGGACAGGGGTGAGGATTTCAGCCAAATCATCCTTTTCTTTTTTAAACCAATCCATGTCCTCTATGGGAGTATGCTTAATCACAGTTTCATACTCATATGACAACAAGTTTGTGTTGTCATCCTGAAGTCCTTCAGGAATTTGATACAAGTTAAGCTCTTGAACTAACTGAAGAGGAAGCCTGCCATAATGCCTCCTTCTAGCCTCCAAGTCATCTATGCAGTCATCCCAATAGTCTTCAGTGTCTGCCCTATGATGGTAATTGATTCTGAGATTTTGTTCAATGAATTTATTCAAGTTGAAGCGGAGTTCTAGGCTTGAGGAAATGTACGGTGATGGCAAATTAGGGCTCTCTCTCTGTGTTTGGGCATCTAGAGACGTCTTGCATGTGTAGTTCCCCAAAGATATGGGGAAGTGTAGACTAGTGATTTTCTTATCTCTACAAGTTCGTGCAGTTTTTCCAACTACCTGCACACCTCAATCAGGGCCATCTTATCATTACAGAACATGGGGAGCTTGAGAGGGGTGCTCTCATAACCTGCTAGCCTGATATAAGAGAACCTTCTGAACTGAATGAAGTAGGCTCCGTACTTCACTATCAGGCTCATGGCTTCATCTAAGAACCTCCTAGTAGTGTCACTTTCTAGGAGCCTTACAATGTACATGGTGAAAGCATCATTCACCCTCCTAAAATTATGATTGCTAGTGTTCAGGGTGAACTGAGGACAGTAATCATATATGGGATCATCTTTCTGAGCATCAATGTAGGTGAAGCCAAACCACTTCCTGGAAGCTGCAAGGGTATACATCAAGTAGGAGGTCATGTAGAACTTTTTGTTTGTTGTACATGGGACAACTTCTGCAGCCGATTCATGCAGATAACTTCTGCCCAGTTGATGTTTTGGGTACCCTCACACACTATGTTGGTAAGTCGACACATCCAAAATTGAAACTCGTTAGTAAAAGGCAAGCCCATGACTTGAGCCAACAAAATTATGAAGTCTGATAACTCCTCATTGAAATCAGACCTAAACATGGCCTTGGATAGTCGTGACGCCCCTTTCTTAGGGTTCTTCAGCCAAGAATTTGTAACTTTGGCTTTGTATTTCTCACTTTCCTGATAAAAAAGTGTCTTTTCTTGATTCTAGAAGATTACCAAGGACTTGTCCATTTTTGGGATTCTTAGGGAAATGGCGATGGTGACAACATCAATCTTGGCGATGAGCTCCCCATGTATATTTGTTAATTCACACGAACCGGGGTTGAAGTGAGCCCGTAGGCAAGTACCATGTCTGCACATTGCACCGAGATAGGAAAACCAGATAGAAAATGCCAAACCACTATCATTAATCATTTGTGCCATTGGAGAGGGGTTCGGGTCTGTCAACCTAGTCCAAAAATTGGCAAAGTCTAGGTGACAAACTTCACTATCCCTGATATTGGGAACGACAGACTCAAGTGGAGAAACCTTCTCTTGACCTTAGAATTTAATCTTCATGTTGATAGGACTTAGAAAAATGAATGCACAACTTGAATTCATGATGAAATTATAGGGGGAAATGGGGACACGAGCAAATGGTTTCAATCGCAAGGGTATGAACAGATGTTAATGAGAAGCAGTGTGTAAAAATGCGTAGAGGGTAGTCTATTAAATATCTATTTAGGAGAGAGAGGATAATAAATGCACATTAAATTCATATCTACCAACTCAAAAGTGAGCATCAGGGAAGAGCAGGAAAAAATAGCCCAGATGGCCTTTGGTACATTTGGGACACATGATCGGTCGGCGTGGGCGGCGCGAGGTGATGTGGGGATAGACTGCACAAATGTATTAGGGACATGAGGGAAAAAAGTATGTGAAGTGCGTGAGGCGGCCGACACGGGTGAACGAGGAACAGGGAGCCTAGCGAACTTGGGATAGTTGGAACAAAAATTTCTGACGGGCCCGCAAGCTAACGAATTCCAGAAAAAGTGGTCGATCGGCGAACAAAGAGCCCAGTGAACTTGGGACACGTGGGAAAAATATCTGACAGGCCCATAAATCACACAAATGAACCAACAAATGCAAAATTTTCCAAATTTTTGACTTCCCTCTCTACCAGAACATAAGAAAAAGGTGTCAAGCTCAAAATTTTCAATATTTGACTTTCGAAAGGGGGAAATTTTGAGAAGACAACAACTGGCTTATTTTTAGGGATGACTTGGGGCTGGATTCAAAGAAAGAGACAAAGTAAGAATTCTTAGAAAACTTGGGGAAACATACCATTGCCTTATCCATTAGGCCATGGAGTCAAAAGTAACCAATACAGAAAAAAACACCCCAAACAAAGAAGGAGAACACACCAAAAATCAAGGAAAGGAACCACACACAAGCAAGAAAGGAGACACCTATACATAATATATAGAGGACTTCCTATTCACCTAGGACTTAAAAAATTTCAGGTACTGCCCACTATAAGGAAGTGGGCGAGAAGAACCATCCATTTAATCAAGGTAGAAAGAATTCTAACCCTGCAAGTGCCTAATCTTGAAAGGCCCGAGCCAAAGAGAATAACACTTGCCATGGATGCCACGAGGTTCATGTATTTTATCCCATAATGAAATGATATCTCCAACTTTAAAATCCTTGGGCCTAGCCCTCTTGTCAAATAAAGGCTTTCACCTTACATTGGTGAGTGGATATTCTATCAATGAACCTTCAATCTGTCTTCATTTAATTTGTAAAGATACATGATCTGTTATTCAAGAGAATCATTAAAGCTAATGTCTTTAATGGCCTTCATTAGATGCAAGGCTGATAGCTCCATTATTCTGGTAATTGAGCTTCCACTCCTATACCACCTGAAAAGGGGACATCCCAATAGCTCTTTTAGGTGTAATCATGTCTCAAAAGAGCATTATAGAGCTTCTTGTGCCAATTCCTCACGAGACTCATTAACCAATTTCCTTATTATGGCTACGAGTTATGTTTGTTGATTCAACTTGCCCATTCCCCCGAGGATAATAGTATCCGAAGAGTGAGCCGGGAGATGCCATATCCATAACAAAAATCCATCATCTTAGTTGAAGAAAAATTTAAAGCATTATCCGTCACTGATCTTGTTTGGCACACGAACCTTACCAAGATATTTTCTTTGATAAAATT